>JASPKZ010001957.1:1267500-1867500 GCA_030220185.1 Diploptera punctata | reverse complement strand
AATATTTGAGAATAAAGTTCTTAGGAAAATTTTTAGACCAAAGAGAGATGAACAGACAGAAGAATGGAGAAGTTTGCCTAACAGTGAGCTACACAATCTTTACCAGATATAATAAAAACAGTTAAGGCTCGTAGACTACGATGAGTAGGACATGTGGCATGAATTTGGAATGGAAGAGGGACATGGAAAGTTCTTATAGGAAGACCAGAGGGAAAGCACCAAGTAAATAGACAATGAATGAGATGGAAGAATAACATATCCATGATTTGAAGGAAGTAGATTATAGGGGATGATTGGAAAATATTAACTCGGGATAGGGATATATGGAGAGCTTATGTCCGCGCGGGCATGAACCTGCGGGTTCGATAGTATCAGTAAGTTAGTTAGTCCAAATTGAACTTTGGTTCATAATAAATGACCTTTCCCTGTCAGTGTAATGACCAGTGCAAATATTTACGTCAGGCGGACAGCAGTAAGGTAACTCCTGGGATTCTTGTAACCTTAGAAGACCTGAATGATATTATGTTATTCTGATCTGACTGTGGGAATACTGCAATACACGCTCTATTGCGCTCTTTAATACTTAAAAGTTCATTTCATAATTCTTAATTCCGCTAGCTTAAGCTACTGTATGTTCTATAGCATAGTCGCCCAAACTTATTTGTATCGCGGGCCAATTGGAAGAAACACCAAGGTGTTATTATACTAGTAGTGGAATATTATTAATCTATTATTATTATTATTATTATTATTATTATTATTATTATCGGCCGCGGTGGACTAGTGGTTATGCTCATTGCCTCTGGTCCCGAGGGTCGCGGGTTCAAACCCGGCCGGGGTCGATGGATTTTTTAGGACGGAAAAATCCAAGGAGCAAGTCCTCCGGGAGGGATTTAAAGCCGTGGGTCCCGAGTCTGAAGATTTTCAGGCTCGTAAAAAATCCTTAAGCCTGAATGAAAAGGCCTCTAAGCAAAATTTACCGAATTTTCCCGTCCTAGTACTACCTTAGTTTTCTAGATGTCAGTATGAGGCGGAACGCTGACCACGTACCACTCAAAATGACATCTATACGAAAACAAGTGTAACTAAATTAGTATGGTTCAAATTCTTCCCTATAGGGGGAGAGCGCCTAAATCTCTGTAAAGGGAAAACATAGGCTTACAATACAATACAATTATTATTATTATTATTATTATTATTATTATTATTATTATTTATTATTATTATTATTATTATTATTATTATTATTATTATTATTTCTAGAAGTCATAAAATAAGAAACAGAGCAATTAATTTTTTTTTAAATTCAATTGTAGATTTCATAAAAAAAGAACAATTAAAATGGTATTTAAAAAACCTCCAAGCACGACAGGCCCTAGACCTACCAGCCGGTTACTGGCCTCACATCAACATATGTTAATCATAGAGGTAGACGATCATCTAGCCAGTGTAGGGATGACATGTGGTCAGCATGTCTGGTCCCCCAGCCGTTATACAGCAGTTGGTCTTCTCAACTAGAGTAGCTACTTAATGTAGCTATCCAAATGCCTCACGATGACGGATGGGCACCGGTTCCATACTGGTCGAAATTCCATGAGAAAATTTCTTCCCCCATGGGGACTCGAACCAGTGCAAGTCCCGTTGCTCTGCGCCAATATTTTTGTCATGTAAAAAGAATGACGGAAGACAGATTTTTATCAAGAAAAGTACTAGAATGAGTGCCGCTTGGTAGATGAAGACTGGACGGCCAAAATAACGTGGATTGATGGTGTTTTTATCAGCATGACGGGGAAAAAGAATTGGATGATGGAGATTGGATGACAGAGAGGTGAGGAGGAGAATGACAGTAGATTAATTGGGTGCAGGAAGATGTGAAATATCATGAAACCTGCTAAATGAATACATTATTATTATTATTATTATTATTATTATTATTATTATTATTATTATTATTATTATTATTATTATTATTATTATTATTATTATTATTATTATTATTATAAGCATGTGTTGATTTACTACTTTTCTTGTTATGTCGTTATAACATATTTCACAAGTTCTTGTTCCATTACTGATAGTATAATATTATACGACTACACTTAGCATATTTTAATTTACTAGAATCCTAAAGGCCTCCAGGGGCCGATAGAAAGTAATGCCGGCCCGCTGGCAGTTTGGACGTCCCTGTTCTGTAGGGAAAATCTACTTCTTTTCCAGTTCTACTTCACAAACTATCAATGAACTCATGTTAAAGTATCAAATGTACTGTTAGATTAATCAAGTATGTAGATAGCATTTTAAGTCACTGTTTAAACGATCAGGCGATTAGCTTCGCTGTTCAAAGCCTGTCAAATTTTACTCAGAGCCCTTTTATTCCGTAAATGTACGACATCGAACCCATAGCTTGACTTCTCTTCAGAAGGAAGATTTTTACGTCTAAAAAATCAGTCCACCTCGGCTGAGTTTGAATCAACTAACCTCGAAAGCGAGACCAGCGTGATAGATTCCCGGAGACTTTTCGTAATCCATTATTCCTAAACGAATTTTCCTAATTATCAATTTTCATATTTTAAACATTTTCTAATCTTAGTCCACCCCTGTGGTATCGAGGTAGCGTGCTGCCTTGTCACGCAGCGGGCCTGGGTTCGATCCCCGGTCGGGACAAGTTTCCTGGGTGAAGTTTATTCCGGGGTTTTTCTCATCTGTAAGATAAATGTCAGGAAACTTTAAGGCCCAAACGGTCCGGTAACATCATCTGGCCATCATTATAATCAATATCATATTCGCCTAATTAGATTAAGTTTAGTTTAAGGCCTCTCCTGACACATAATTACCATCATCATCAACTCTCATATTATCGGGCGCCCAAACCTCAAAAGTGGGTTATAAGTACGCCATGCCAGGAAATAACACCAGAAATATCGAAATTGACAGCCTAGGGCATTAAAAAAATTCTAATCAGTTACTACCAGGAAAGAAATTAATTAGTCATTTTTCCTAATATTTTCTTTGATACCATTGCTGTCAAAAGGGTCACCCATGCCGGACGTATTAAAGCAGTAAGCTAGATGGAAATATTAGTTATCCCACTGCAGCCTTGGGGTAGTACGAGGTTAATGCTTCCACTTTTTTTAGACAGTCTGCACGAGATATCAGCCGGGTTGCCTGCTCTGCGTAACTGCTGACTTTACACCAAAATATAGGATATATCGTACTCATTTTCGTTACAGACTGAGTCAACCCCAGTGACATGTTGCCCTCAGAAGTTTTAGGTCAGTTCTAAAACCCTGCTCCACCGGGACTCGGAACTCCTCTATCTTCCGCCTTGTAGCGTATTGCTTCAATCAACTCGAACGAGAAGAGTACTTTTCACCGAACAAATATAGGGTGATAACCCGGTTTTGGGTACATTATTTTCAATATAATTTTTTACTGTCAAAAAATAATCACAAAATAATAAAGTAATGTTCATGTTTTATTTTGATTTATGTTTAACAATTTGAGAAGTGGCTTTTATTTTTCAAGCTATCCATGTGTGTAACAATTAGAACAATGGTTCCTTTGGGGTATGTGTGGAGAGCTTATGTCCTCGCGGCCATCAACCTTCGCGTTCAGTAACCAGTTAACTTACTCTTTTCCTAAACGAAATTTCTTACTGTTAATGACCCAACAATGTTTGATTCATGAGGAAACGTGATGTATATGCCTGTTATAGCAGAATTACGTATGGGAAAATGAGTTAAGAACCTGATGGCTTCAGAAACAAGAATTTTGGAATATATTGACAATTAGTTTTCTAAAAAGTAGGCTACATAAATTTGCTGTAATAGTACGGACGGGCCTGTTTATCCACTCGAAATACAATCAAGATAAAAAATAAAATTATTATAGTTTCAGGCCTATTTACCATTTAATTGACGCAGTTTTACCTCTTGCCTTATAGGTAGTTTTGCTTGCCATACGCCACTCGGGCCTGTCGGGAGAGGGATTTTAAACTATGGATCATACACATACTTTTTATGACCACACAAGGACATGGAGGGCCTCCCCAAATGAGTGATCAGCTCAATGTCAGGGCTTCCTCCGAGACAACACAAAATTAAGAGGAAACGCACCATTCACCACACACACCCAAACACACACACACACACACACACACGCACGCACGCACGCACGCACGCACGCACGCACGCACGCACGCACGCACGCACGCACGCACGCACGCACGCCACGCACGCACGCACGCACGCACGCACGCACGCACGCACGCACGCACGCACGCACGCACGCACGCACGCACGCACGCACGCACGCACGCCACGCACGCACGCACGCACGCACGCACGCACGCACGCGCGCGCACGCACACGCACACGCACACGCACACGCACACGCACACGCACACGCACACGCACACGCGCACGCACACGCGCACGCACACGCACACGCGCACGCGCACGCGCACGCGCACGCGCGCACACGCGCACACGCGCACACGCGCACACGCGCACACGCGCACAAAACGCACACGCGCACAAACACAACCAAACAAACAACAAAACAAACAAACAAACAAACAAACAAAACAAACAAACAAACAAAACAAACAAACAAACAAACAAACAAACAAACAAACAAACAAACAAACAAACAAACAAACAAACAAACAAACAAACAAACAAACAAACAAACAAACAAACAAACAAACAAACAAACAAACAAACAAACAAACAAACAAACAAACAAACAAACAAACAAACAAACAAACAAACAAAAACAAACAAACAAACAAACAAAAACAAAAACACACAAACAAACAAACGAACAAACGAACAAACACACAAAACACACAAACACACAAACACACAAACACACAAAAAACACAAAACACACAAAAACACAAAAACACAAAAACACAAAAACACACACACACAAAAAACACACAAAAACACACACGCGCACGCGCACGCGCACGCACACGCGCACACACACACACACACGCACCACACACACACACGCACACACACACACACGCACACACACACACACGCACACACACACACACACGCACACACACACACACGCACACACGCACACACGCACACACGCACACACGCACACACGCACACACGCACACACGCACACACGCACACACGCACACACGCACACACGCACACACGCGCACACACGCACACGCACACGCGCACAAACAAACAAACAAACAAACAAACACACAAACACACACACACACAAAAACACACATACTCACACACACAAAAACACACACACACACACACAAACACACACACAAACACAAAAACACACACATCCTTACTAAACATGGCGAATATGATAATGATGGCCAGTTAATGTTCGGGGACCGTTTGTACCTTAAAATTTCTTGACATTTGTCTTACAAAGTGAAGAAAAAACCACGAAACAAAATATCACCCAAGAAACGTGTCCCGACCGGGGATCGAATCCGTGCCCCCTGCGTTACGAGGCAAGTTTCCTGGGTGGTGGTTCTTTTTTTTTTCGGCGTTTTCCTCACCTGTAAGACAAATATTAGGAAACTTTAAGACCCAAACGATCCTCGAACATCATCTGGCCATCATATTCGACATGTTTAGTATCACTGCATGTATGAATGGTGTGTTTTTCGTCTTCATGTTGTGTTGTCTCCCAGGAGGCCCTTCATTTCCTTGTGTGGTCAAAAAAAGTATGAGAGTGATCCATAGTTAAAATTCCTCTCCCGACAGGTCATGCTACTGCAAGGTCCGGGTGGCGTGTGACACGTAAAAATACCTAAGAGGGGAAAAGGTAAAACTGCGTCAATGGAATTACCTTTTCTTAATTTATTTCTGCAGTTTCTAGGAAATTCGTTTTTTTCCCCCTTCACTACAAACATGTTAACACTTCAAATGTGGATTGAAACAATGTATTATAAAATCAGTTATTCATTCAGTTATATGCATGCGAAACTTTGTCTCTTACTTTAAGGGAGGAGAAAAGGTTACGCGCATTTGACAATAGAGTTCTTAAGAAAGTATTTTTAGACCAAATATAATATCACCATATACCTGATATATTTGTTTTTTTTTTAGTTTAACTTTTTTTTTTGGGGGGGGGAGAAGTTGGGACAAGTGCCCCTATAATGAATTATAGTATGAGTCTTCGGAATTGAGCCTATGTTTAATTTCATTTTGCGCCTCACTCCTGTTTGTAATTATCGTTCCTAGGTGTTTTGAATTCCTCATTAATCCTTTAATTGACAATGTATTTTATAGGATACGCTAATTGGTTGGATTTATTTAGTTTTATTAATGGAACAGAAGAAAACGAACGACGAGTAGTGATAACTTAAATGTGTACCGAATTACACAATAAACGTAATAATAACAGTCATGCGTGATTTTGTTTTCAGTGCGGTCCCTCCACATTTAAATAACTGGCACGAGAATTTAGTGATTTGCCAATTAAAGGGTTAACTGTCCATTTCCATTATATAATGTATTTCTAGGCGTGGCCATATATGTAGTTTTATTGAATCCTAACACCAGTTAAAATTAATTAAATATCAATTGGTCCCGCGCCGTAGCCGAGTGATTAAGGCAAGAAGCCTTGGTGCATAGCTACGGGATTTGCGCTGGTTCAGATCCCCATGGGGGAAGACATTTTCTCATGGAATTTCGGCCAGTATGGGACCGGTGCCCACCTAGTATCGTGAGGCATTTGGGGTAGCTGCAATAAGTAACGACTCCAGGTTGAGAAGACCAGCTATGACGGCTGGGGGACCCGACATACTAACCACATGTCATCCCTACGCTGGCTAGATGATCGTACCTCTCTGATTAACACATGTGAATGTGAGGCCAGCAGCCGGCTGGTAGGCCAAGGGCCTTCTAGGCCTGTCGCGCTTGAAGTTAAGTTTTAAATATAAATTGAAGTTCAGAAACATCAGGTACAATTTAGACAACATATCATTGGTTTGCAAATTGATTACGGTTTCTTGTAGTCTCTTTCAGGTATACTTGTGCAAACAAGCAGGAAAAAGTATTAATTTATTGTTTTCAGTTGGAATCAAAGTTGAAAATTAGAAACCTTATCATTGTGACCTTGCCACTAGGTGTATTAATACCTGATGTAACTTCTGAGAAGCCGTATGATGAAAGCTGTGAGTTAATGATAACATTTATTTGAAGAAGAGCAAGTTTACGCCCGCTAAAGGTCGCCCCGCGGGTACTATAACTTGTGTCACTGCTTTTGTTATAGAATCTTTCCAAATGACAAATCATTTCCCACGCCGTAGCTATGCCCGGAGGGGGGGCTTGCTCTCTATGAAATGGGATTTTGATGGGGCGGATCTCGGGGCGCAATAACCGATATTAAAATTAAATGACAGAGTGTAGGTACCCCGTGGGGCACAGGGTCGGGCGCCAGAGCCGGTCTAGACGGGTGTCATTGCAGAGGTGCTCCGCCCCCCCGCAGTACTTGTGGTTACTGTTCGCGTCATTAAGACTCCCGTCGTGATGACAGTGTACCGGAGCGCTTTGTAAAAATACGCTCCTCCTTAATCGCTCTTGTACTTGCCGATTATTCATGTGTCACATAGTTTGCGATTGTGCTAACTCACATTTTTACACTTGCTGTAGTTAACTTTTAAATTGGCAAAATAGTAATTTCTCTATCAGTTATTTAAATGTGGCGGACCGCACTGAAAACGAAATAGTGCATAACTGTTATTATTAGGTATATTGTGTAATTTCACACACATCATCATCAACATGAAGGCTTAGGCCCTCTGGCTCGTTTCGACTTCCATCTAGCAAATGGTCTTCCTTGACTTTTAGATCCTGTGGATCTGTAGTTTAAAATCATTTTAGAAGGTCTATCATCTGGCATTCGTAGTCTTTGTCAATTTTATCCGTCAATTTAAAAATATTTAATTTATCTCTTATCTCAGATTTTTTTCCTGGTCCATAAGAATGTATTCCACACACACATTTCGATAATTCCTTATCGTTAGCTTTGTTCTGTTTTATTAAAACTATTGAATAAAACAATTGATGTATCCTATAGGATACATTTGCGAATTTAAGGTTTAAGGTTAGGAATTATATTTAATGTAGCAAGCAAAATAAATATCACTAATAATAAATATATGGCAGCACATAGAAACAGTTTATATAATGGAAATGTATAGTTAATGACAAATGAGGGAAATTTCGAAGAAGTTACTGCATTTAATACCTGAGAACAATAATTACAAACAAGAACGAGTTGTAGAAACAAGTTAAACATAGGCTTAATTCTGGAAATGCAGGCTATTATGCATTGCAGGGACTCTTGTTGTCCCAACTTCTTAAAAAAACGTTAAACTAAAAATATCTATCTATCTATAGTGTTCTGCCCGAGGGCAGGTCTTACACTGCAATCATAGCATTTTAATGCTATGCTTCGCAGCTTTACTAGGTAATTATAGGTGTGGTAGCTTCCCGTTGCTTTCCACACCGGTGAATGATGATAATGATGATGATGGCCGAATGATTTTCGGGGACCGTTGGGCCCTAAGCTACCTGACATTTGTCTTACAGGTGAGCAAAAACCCGGAAAAAACCTCACCCAGAAAGCTTGTCCCGACCGGGAACCGAATCCGGACTCGCTGCGAGACAATACGGAGCGACTAAAAATATATAAACTTTAAAAGTGTTATTCTCCCAGTTATATTATACGGAGTAAATCATGGACTTTACTTTAAGGGAGAAAAAAACTACTACCAGTATTTGATAATAAAGTTCTTAGGAAAAATTTTGGACCAAAGGTAGATGAACATTTTTAATTTACTTACACTTATTTACCTACAGATGTCAAAGAGTGACATATGATTAACACATCGCCTTAATGAGACATGTTGTAGGTAACTAAGATATTATTGGGATAAATTTTGCACAGATACCTACTTTTGTACTCGTATTCAGGCTTTACTTACCTACTTACTTACTGGCACTATGGAACCGGTAGGTTCATGCCCGCGCGGACATAAGGTCTCCATACATCCTTATCCTGAGCTAATGCTTTCCAATCATTCCCTGTCTAATCTACTTCCCTCAAATCATTATTAATGTTATTCTCCCACCTCATTCTTGGTCTACCAACTGGACGTTTTCCCTCTGGTTTTCCTACAAGAAGCTTCCATTCACGCCTTTCATTCTCCATACGTGCCACATGTCCTTCCCATTGCAGTCTACGAGACTTAACTGTTCTTATTATATCTGGCTTCTTATAAAGACCATGTAGTTCCTTTACCAGCCTGAAAATCTTCAGATTCGTGACGGACGGACACTCCCGGAGGACTCGTTCTTTAGATTTTGCTATCCTAAAAATCCATCAGGACTAGATGCAAGCAACATAACTACTAAATCACCGCAGTCGAGTACAAACATTAATAGATACAAAATTATTTTTTTGGTTCAAAAAGATATCTCTGTAAAGAAATATCAAAATATAAAAAAAAAACAAAAAAAAACACTAATTAGGCCTACACACACATTCATACTAAATATGGCGATTATGATAATGATGGCCAGACGATGTTCGTGGACTGTTTGAGTCTTAAAGTTTCCAGACATTTCTCTTATAGGTGAGGAAGAATCCCGAAAAAAAATCAGCTAGGAAATTTGTCCCGGGATTGAAACCCTAGTTCTCTTCATACGAGACGACGGCGTTATCTCTAAACCACTGCGGTTGACCCATATATCAATTTAAAGACTTTTTTTATGTGAATTATTATTATTATTCTACCAGTTATATTATATGGGTGCGAAACATGGACTCTTACTTTAAGGGAGGAAAGGAGATTACAGGTATTTGAGAATAAAGTACTTAGGAAAATTTTTGGACCAAAGAGAGATGAAGAGACAGGTGAATGGAGAAGACTACATAACAATGAACTACATGGTCTTTATAGGAAGCCAGATATAATGAGAACAGTCAAGTCTCGTAGACTGTGATGGGCAGGACATGTTGCACGTATGGGGAATGAAATACTTGCATGGAGGCTTCTTGTAGGAAAGCCGGAGGGAAAACGCCCAGTTGGTAGACCAAGAATGAGGTGGGAGAATAATATTAACTATGATTTGAGGGAAGTCGATTATACAGGGAATGATTGGTAAGGATTGGCTCAGGATAGGGATGTATGGAGAGCTTGTGTCCGCGCGGCCATGAACCTACGGGTTCGATAGTGCCAGTGAGTAAGTAAGTAAGTAAGTATTATTATGGATAGATAGAGATGAGTGGAGAAGAAAAATAAAACTGGTAAATAAAAAATATTATTATTGTTATATCGTTTTATTAATTTAAGCCCAAATTTGTTTAGTACGTACGGCACACAAATTGTTTGTTCTGTATTACGGATATAGATGTAAGTAATTTTGAGTGGCTGTGTCTAGAAATCGGGAGACTTACAAAAACAAGTCTGTTTGTTATCAGAGTATTTTTTAACGAAGCGCGGAGCAGGTTTTCCAGAATTGAAGAGTAGCTGTTAAGTGGCACGCATCACTTGAACCTGTCAACCGAGTGAAGTCACTTTATTAATCACGATTAACTAGTTCTCGCTTCTTTCAGAATCACCATCTCATTAACTTAAACTTGGTTATATTTATTCTAGATAACGGTGGTAATGTGTGTAAACAAATGCAGTTCATGACAAAATATCTATCAACATTTGATCATTAGCAGTGGACCTTCAACTCAAGTGAAAATTAAAAATTTTCTATTTTTCGCAACGAAATTCGGTTTATGCCATTGAAATAACAATCCATCCATCGTAATTCTGCCTGAGGGCAGGTCTTTCACTGCAATCACAGCATTTTCATGCTATGCTTTGCAGCTTTACTAGGGAATTGTGTGGTAGCTTCCCGTTGCTTTCCATACCGGTGAAGGATGATGATAATGATAAGGATGTTGATGGCCATATGATTTCAGGGACCGTTTGGCCTTAAAGTTTTCCTGACATTTGTCTGACAGGTGAGGAAAACCCCCGATAAAACCTCACCCAGAAAAACTCTCCCGACCGGAATCGAACCTCGAGACCACAGCGGTGGACTTTTTTTTTTAAAAGACTGACCTATAGGGACTCGAACCCTCGATCTTCCGTTTTGTAAGCATATAGCCTTAACCAACTAAGCTACGTCGTGTCCCCATAAATAATAATAATAATAATAATAATAATAATAATAATAATAATAAAATAATAATAATAATATAATAATGCTTTATTTAAGCTGGCAGTTAAGGCCATAAGGGTTTATGTTCCAAACAATCAGACAATAATAAAATCATACAAAAATTAAATACTTATTAAAATTTTAAAATATTAAAATGTAGACTAAACAAGAATCGACCTTCCGAAAGGAGGACGCGATAAGAGGGTGGTGGTGATGATGATGAGACTAAGCAAAGGAATATGCGGATTTGGTCTAATATTATTAATACTAACAAACATGAATAAAATATGAAGAGCTTCGTATATGAATATTTGGACGGCGTTAAGTATTAACCGGCTATGCGCCAGTACGTAAGTTCCAAGAAAAATACGTTTAAAGTGTAAATTAATCTTCACTATTTATTGTATCTCCAAACTAACAGTAATAATATTGCAAGTTATTTTGCTTGTTTAACAGTTATGTATCAACAATCTAAGAGCGAGAACATTTAGCGTTATGCTTCGTGATGCAAAATTTAGATTAACATTTGTGAAGGTATGGTTTCATAGTCGTTTGTTGGAAAACATCGATTCTCTGATAGGACTGATGGCGTTTACATTTTTCTTTAATAATAAGGCTATATTTAAAGATTTGGCGCTAAAATTTTGAGTACATTTATTTCATGAGCAGTGCAACAGATGGCATACAAAATCTCAGTTTTATGTATTTTCAGTTTAATCCTTTTTTGAGAGAAGTTGGGACGACAAGAGTCCTCGTAAAACATCCATTCATAGTAATTCTGCCCCAGGGCAGATCCTTCACTGCATTCATAGCATTTTCATGCTATGCTTGCAGCTTTACTAGGGAATTGTAGGTGAGATAGCTTCCCGTTGCTTTCCACAAGAACATAATAGCATGCATTTCCTGAATTGAGTCTATGTTTAATATTTTTACACCTCATTCCTGTTTGGTAATTATTATTCCTAGTTATTTGAAATATGCAAGTTAATTTAATAATGACTCTAGCGGCTGCCATATTTGTTTTCTCGCAACTTAACTGGATACACACGAATTCTACTAGCTGAGGAATTCTATTAATTACGCAGTTCCTGTGTGACGAACTTTTTTATAGTTACATAGCTATTTATTCTACTACTTAACAAACTTGTGTACTATAATTGAAGAGCTCTCTCGAAAATCAATTACGGCAAAGATGATTTTTTTGTTAAAATTAATTATTATGTAATCTTTTCAACATACGCAGCAAACATTTGTCATAGCCTGTTGCTAAGTACGTGATATAATTCACCACTCGATTGAGCTTCCCTGCAAGATAGTGTTCCGTCTAAAACTACGTTAAAATTATTCCAAATAGTTCCTTTATTTTTTTAAATATATAGGAACAATCGTACTTCGTAATTAATTATCTTTTAAATACTTATTTAGACGACTAGTTACAAAAGCAGAGGTTTAGGAACGAGATGCTCTAGTTAGAACACGACCGAAGGTAGTGCAGCCAGATACTAAACCTAATTTTGTAACGTGTTGTCTAGATTATTTTATCTACGTTTAGAGTATTTTATTAACTTATATAATGTATGTCCATCGATGTGGTCTCGAGGTAGCGAGCTCCCTTGTCACGCGGCGGGTCCGGGTTCGATTCCCGGTCGGGACAGGCTCCTGGGTCAGGTTTATTTCGGGGTTTTTCCTCACCTACAAGACAAATATCAGTAAGCTTAGGGCCCAAAGGTCCCCGAAAATCATCCGGCCGTCATCATCATCCTTATCATTATCATAATCATCCTTCACCGGTGTGGAAAGCAACGGGAAGCTACCACACCTATAATTTCCTTGTAGAGCTGCAAAAGATAGCATGAAAGTGCTATGATTGCAGTGAAAAACGTACCCTCGGGCAGAATTACTATGGGTGGATATATTGTATTTAGTACAGTTAATGAAGACTATTTATTGTGGAAACGATATGTTTAGAGATAGGGTAATGTGGGCTTTGGGGGGGGGGAGACACAAGTCAACATACATTATTGTTATAATTTTGTTTAATGCCTCAGTTTGTCGATTTGGACATTTCTGGTGTTCTCTCCTGACATTGGCTTAATTGTAACCCACTTCTGAGGTTGGGGCTCCTGGAAGAGAGGGTTACGTTGCCCCGGTGATATGATGAGTGATGATGATAGTGGAGCGCCAGGAGAGTCCCTAATCCTAAGCCTAATCTAAGATGAATATGAATGATGATTGCGATGGTCATATGCTGTTCGGGGACCGTTTGGGCCTTAAAGTTTCCTGTCATTTGTCTTACAGATGAGGAAGAACCCGATAAAAACCTCACCCAGAAAACTGTCCCGACCGGGATCGAACTCGGGCCCGCTGCGTGACAAGGCAGCACTCTACCTCGAGACCACATCGGTGGATTTGTTATAATATTTATCATCATTGAAGTGTGTTTTACGTTTTGTTGAACCTGTATTTTATGTTTTGATAGCGTGTTTTGTTAGAATAAAAGTATATGTTTTGTTGCCTAGTAACTACAAACTAAAGCGTCACTGATGTTATAGGCCCTAATAGTAGCTAACTAACAGTTAATGACTTAAGGGCTACATATTTTTCTAGTTATTCGGCGCGAGATCCCTGCGTGATCGCAGCCTTTATCCACAGAACGTACTGTTACTCATTTATTAGAGGCTGAGTCGACCGCAGGGCAATGGTGTCGCTATATATATATATATATATATATATATATATATATCCGTCCATAGTAATTCTGCCCGAGGGCAGGTCTTTCACTGCAATCATAGTATTTTCATGCAGTGCTTTGCAGCTTTAGCAGGGAATTGTAGGTGTGGTAGCTTCCCGTTGCTTTCCACACCGGTGAAGGATGATGATGATTATGATGATGATAATGTTGAGGCTGATGATGAGGCTGATGATGATGGGCATATGATTTCGGGGACCGTTTGGGCCTTAAAGTTTTCCTGACATTTGTCTTACAGGTGAGGAAAAACCCTGATAGAAACCTCACCCAGAAAAACTATCCCGACCGGAGATCGAACCCGGGCCCGCTGCGTGACAAGGCAGCAGGCTACCTCGAGACCACAGCGATGGATAATATATATATATATATATATATATATATGAAGAGGAAATAAGAAATATAAATAATAAAGGAAAATTTGCAATTGTTTGCCACAATGGAATATTGTGGGATAAAAATATATGTAATAAAAATAAAAATGAATATATATCATACAATTGTTAAAAGCATTATTACTTATGGAGCAGAACTTTGGCCATTAACAACAAAACAAATAAGTACCTTTTGGCAACGGAAATTGATTTTATACGAAGGGCCGCAAGAATTTCAAGAAGAGAAAAAAATTAGGAACTCAGTTATAAGGGAGAAAATGAAGATTGAAGACACTATTTTAGATTATATTAAAACTCAGCAATTAAGATGGTACGGGCATGTCCAGCGAATGGAAGAGGATCGACTACCAAAATCTGTTTTGGAATGGAAACCTGAGGGAAGACGAAGCAGAGGAAGACCTAAAACCTCCTGAAGTCAGGGAATATGTTTATATATGAAGGAGAAACATCTACAACCAGGAGATTGGATGGACCGACAAAACTGGCTATTAGGAATCGGACGATGTCAAAGACATTAATCAACCGATGATATATATATATATATATATATATATATATATATGTGTGTGTGTGTGTGTGTGTGTGTGTATGTAAAGCGATAGATTAATTCATTACATTTTACTATTTTCCTTGTATTTTTTCGTGTATAGTAGATAGCTGTTCTTCTCTTGTGTATATTTTATTATTAGTTTCAATTTTAATTATCATTAACTTTATTATGTTATTAGATCTTACTTTTATTATTGTTCGGTTTGACCAAATAATAGTTTAATATCTAATATTATAGTGATGTCTGTATTTGCACGTACATAGTTACGTAACATAGGTTTGTCCAGGTGAGTGCAAGAGAAGGCCACATGGTCTTAACTACACCAGGCTAAATAAATTACATTCCATTAATTTCTCACCTAATGGGTACTCATACGTGTCACACGCCACACGGACTTAGAGTGGCACGACCTGTCGGGATAGGTATTTTAACTAGGGATCACACACATACTTTTTTGACCCCACAAGGTCATGAAGGAGCCTGCCCGAGGCTCAATGCTAGGGCCTCCTCTTAGACAACACAACATTAAGACACACTAAACATGGCGAATATGTTAATGATGGTCAGATGATGTTCGGCGACTGTTTAGGCCTTAAAGTTTCCTGACATTTGTCTTATAGGCGAGGAAAACCCCCGAAAAAATAATCATTACGTAGGAAACTTGTCTTGAAGTAGCGACGCTAAACCGAGACAGCAGCTCCACCTGGCTAAATACATAATGAAATAAATAAAAATAGGCTACATTATTATACTAAATATATTGGAACCATAGATCAGCTTAGTAACCGATAGTGCAGAAGGAGTGACTCCTAAGGAAATGAGATCCCACTGACAAGGGAACTGTCAACCGTTGCATGCCGAAACCTACCTTAAAATTTCTCCCAGAGAAGCATTGTGATGTACCAAGTCCATATAAAAACATATCTGCCGCTTTTAACTGCTAGGCACAACAATTGATATCAGAATCCAGCATTGGCAGTCCACTGTAGCTGGACTCCCTGCTTGAGCAAGAGCGGATGTGAGTGAGGCGGGACGCGGCGCAGACGGCAGTTAGTGAGGGTTATCCAATCTACCAATTCGGTAGTTGTATTTCATCACTATAGTTTATATCAGAGATTTAGCCCTGGTGTTTTGTGTTTTGCAGTTAAAAAGGCAGATTATTTTTTTGGACACGGCCTTGGTACATCACAACGCTTCTCTTAAAGAAATTTCAACGTAGGTTTCGGCATGCAATGGTTGACAGTTCCCTTGTTTGTTCTAAGATTTCAATACAGCTGCCGGGATTTACAGTTTTACGTATACCTTAACCGCTCTTAGAGTGTTCCTAACATAAACAAACGCCAATTGTATCCTTCCGCCATTCGCGCCACATTACTGTCATGACAGGGAGCACGTGTGAAGTATATAAAACATGTGATCGTTGATCATAGATTACAAGAAAGCTGTTGAGATTTTTTTACTGAACTTGTGAAATATATTTAAAAATAACTGTTTTTTGTCCACTAGTCAAAGGTTTGCCAGACTTCTGTTAAAAAAATAGATGACCACAGAGCAACAGAAGACTCGACACGTTCAACCATTTTGTTGCATCAAAATCGATTGAAGCTTGACTCAAATACATCATCCATATATGTAATATACTATTTTAAGTAGTAATTATTGATTAGGCATATGTTCTGATTATTATTATTATTATTATTATTATTATTATTATTATTATCTTCATCATCATCATCATCATCATTCACGAAGAATAACAAGTATATTCAGAGGACATATTTTTAATTTAATGAAAGGAACTACTTTCTCGTGTACTTAACTGCTTCTACATCGTGTGTCGGAGTTCATAACCAATAAAAAGCGAGCAGGCCACATTGCTTTGTTTTGATGAGGATCACTTTAAGAGCGGATACACTTTAGAATTCGAATCAAAGTCTACATGAAATATCAAATAGTTTAGCCGTCTGCGAGCCTTGCTTGGTTTAAAGTTGTTAAGCTGCTAATGGTATTTTTCAATTTGTGCCAATGGCACAATGGTAACGATTATTTGAATGGTAACAAAAGAAGCATTAAACAGGTTTAAATGAAATCTCTTGGATGACAAATAAAGTCAACATTAAGGGCGTGAAAAGACGAGCTTTTTGTAAAGTAAACGGACCGCGCAAAGAAAGATAAAAATATATTTTTAATAACAATATGGTAGAGGGGTGACAAAATCCGAAACGTTTTCAAGTGTCACTTACTGTTAGAATGACACAATCCTGGATTAAGGGATCAGTGTCAAACGCATTTCATTTGAATAGCAACTGGATCAGACGCCAAACCAGTCAACGTCAACCTCCGTTATATTTCTCAGAACGGAGGGGATGACATCCATAACAACTTACTAAAAATAACTCACGCCGTTCTATTTCATTATATATATATATATATATATATATATATATATATATATATATATATATATATATGTATAACTCGCACTCTCGAACCATTGGGCTCATAGCCGCGCGCACATAAACTCTCCATACATCTCTATTCTGAACTAATATTTTCCAATCTCCCCGTGTAAAATTTAATTTCCTCAAATTATGGTTAATGTTATTCTCACACCTAATTCTTGGTCTACCTACGGGGCGCTATCTCTCTGGTTTTCCTACAAGGGGTTTCCATGCCTCTCTTTAATCCTCCATTCAAGCCACACATCCTGCCCATCGCAGCCTACGAGACTTACCTGTTCTTGTTACATCTGGTTTTCCATAAAGATCTTGTAGCTCATTGTTATGCAGTCTTCTCCATTTGCTTGTCTATTAATCTCTCTTTGTTACAAACATTTTCCCAATAATTTCATTCTCAGATACTCGTAATATTTTCTTTTCACTTAAAGTAAGAGTCCATGCTTCGCATCTATATAATATAACTGTAAGAATAATAGTTTTATATATTTTCAGTTCGACGTTTTTTGAGAGAAGTTGGGACGCCAAGAGTCCCTGTAATGCATAATAGCATGCATGTTCAGAATTGAGTATATGTTTATTTTTTTATGCACCTCATTCCTGTTTGTAATTATTGTTCATAGGTATTTGATTTCAGCTACTTCAAAATTTCCCTCATTTGTCATTAGCTGTCCATTTCCATCATATAGGCCTAATGAATTTCTATGTGTGACCATATATTTGGTTTTATTGATGTTTACTTCCAGCCCCAATTTTTTAGTGTTACTCAATAGAGTGTGCGTGTTGGCCCTTAGTATTTCCTCAATACTACTACATCATCAACATAAATTAGCAGTTTATTAATACCGTTGATTCTTAATTCTGTAAAGATTTGATGACATGATCTAGTACAAAGATGAATAGTAGAGGAGATAAAGCATCTCCTTGCTTTTACCCATTGCGAATTTCAAAAGTATGTGAAAACTGTATACTTACACACAACCTACTCTTTGAGCGATTTATACATATTCGAAGAGTCCAATTTTTTTAGGAATTCAAACTCCAGCAGGATACTATAGCTATAACTTCTCCTTGTGTGTGTGTATATACAGGGTGGACCGCTCGAATGGACCTAATTTCAATTGCTTGTTACTGGCAAACGGTTGAAGATAGAAACTTAAAACAACGTTCATAGTACAGAAAAACTCACCAAGTTTCGAATCCTGTCGGTAGATGGCACAAAGATACGTTTCTCGTTCTTAGATTTAATTGTTTGTGAAAATGGCGACTCCGCAGATGAAAGCGCAAGCTGTTTTGTGGTATGCGGAGTTTAAATCAATCATTAGAGTTCAAAGGGAGTTCCGGCGTGTGTTTAACCGTGATGCTCCAACTGCTAGAAGCATAAAGAAGTGGCGTGATACATTATTAGCTACAGGATCTGTGTTGAAGAAGCATGGTGGTGGTCGCAGAGCATCCGATGAAATGGTAGCAAATGTTCAAGCCGCATTTGAGCGAAGCCCCCGGAAGTCATTAAGAAGAGCTTCGCGGGAACTTCAAATACCAAAATCGACATTACAACGGATTGTCCACAAACGCCTCAAACTGCACGCATATAAAGTGCAGTTAGTGCAACGTCTGGAGCCGAATGACATGCCGAAACGAGTGGAATTCGCCAATACGATGCTGGACCGTCTCGGCGCTGATCCTGACTTCATGACCAAGATTTTCTTCTCGGACGAAGCCACTTTCCATTTTTCAGGCAAGGTAAACCGGCATAATGTGCGGATCTGGGGATCGGAGAATCCTCACGCTATTCAAGAGCATGTTCGTGATAGTCCGAAGATGAATGTTTGGTGCAGTTGTCACATAATAAGGTCATTGGACCGTTTTTCTTCGCCGAGAAAACTGTTCGTGGTACCACATATCTTGACATGCTGGAGCAGTTCTTCTTTCCACAAATTGAACAACTGCAGCCTAACATCGTTTTCCAGCAAGATGGTGCTCCTCCCCACTGGTCCAATGAAGTTCGTACGACTTTGGACAACATTTTCCCTGGCCGTTGGATTGGTAGGGGAGGACCAATCGCGTGGCCCCCGAGATCTCCCGATTAACACCACTGGATTTCTTTCTCTGGGGCTATGTCAAAGATAAAGTTTACACCACCCCAGTCAAAGACCTTCGTGAGCGCATCATAGAGGCTATTGAGAACATTCCAGAAGACATACTCCAACGTACTTGGCAAGAAATTGTTCATCGCTTTGATATCGTCACAGTGACTGCTGGGGCTCATATAGAGATGTGGTGATCTGGATATCAAAACTTGGTGAGTTTTTCTGTACTATGAACGTTGTTTTAAGTTTTTATCTTCAACCGTTTGCCAGTAACAAGCAATTGAAATTAGGTCCATTCGAGCGGTCCACCCTGTATATTTGTGTTATAAATATGTCACACACAGAAATATTATATAACGGGAATGGAAAATGAGGGAGATTTTTTATAGAAATGGCTGTAGTCAAATACCTAGGAACAATAATTACAAACAAGAATTAGATGCACAAAGAAATTAAAAATATGCTCAATTTTGGAAATGAATACTATTTTGCACAGCAGGGATTTTTTTGCCGACGCAACTTCTTTAACAAAATGCTAAAATAAAAATATATTATTAAACTTTTATTCTCCCAGTAGGGCTATATTATGTGAATGCGAAACATGGACTCTAATTTTAAGGGAGAAGAAAATATTATGAGTGTACATATTTGAGAATAAAATTCCTAGTTAAATTTTTGGACCAAGAGAGATGAAGAGACATGCGAATAGAGAAGACTACATAACAGTGAGCTACTTGATCTTTATGGGAAATCAGATATAATAAGTAAAATACACAGTCAATATACCCAATTCACTTAATAATTAAAATAGTCAAGATGTTTCAACAGCGAAGCTGTCATTTTCAAGACTAAATATTGTCAATATGAGTAAATATTTAGTCTTGAAAATGACAGCTTCGCTGTTAAACATGTTGACTCTTTTAATTATTAATTGGTGAATTGGGTACATTGACTGTAAGTTATATTTTACGATTTTATCACCAAGAAGATCATTAGTGCAATAAAGATATACTAAGAACAATTTAGTCTCGTGGACAGCGATGAAGAGGAAGTATGTCATGAATACGGAAAACTTGTGGGAAACCCGGAAGGAAAACGTTCAAGAGATATGCCAATAATGAGAAGAGAGGCTAATATTGACCATGATTTGTATTGTAAGCCCATGTTTTCCCTTTACAGAGATTTAGGCGCTCTCCCCCTACAGGGAATAATTTGAACCATACTAATTTAGTTACACTTGTTTTCGTATAGATGTCATTTTGAATGGTCTATGGTCAGCGTTCCGCCTTATACTGACATCTAGCAAACCAAGGTAGCACTAGGACGGGAAAATTCGGTAAATTTTGCTTAGAGGCCTTTTCATTCAGGCCTAAGGATTCTTTACGAGCCTGAAAATCTTCAGACTCGGGACCCACGGCTTCAAGTCCGTCCCGGAGGACTTGCTCCTTGGATTTACCGTCCTAAAAAATCCATCGACCCCGGCCGGGTTTGAACCCGCGACCGTCGGGACCAGAGGCAAGGAACATAACCACTAGTCCACCGCGGCCGATACCATGATTTGAGGAGGTAAATTATACAGGGAATGATAGGAAAACTTTCATGTAATATGGAGAGCTTATGTCCGGTCGACCATGAACCTCCGAGTTCGATAGTGCCAGTGAGTTATTGAGTTACTATCGTATTTCTAAACAGAGATTTAACAGTTTCAACAAGATGTATAGGGTATCTTGTTATATTTATGCAGAAACTTAATTTTGTAAAGGTGAAGGAAGCCTTGATTGGGCGAACAGTGAAAAACCGGTTGAATTGTAGAACCAGTAATGGAGTGCGAATTATATTTAGAAGTGGTTTCTGCCAACCTTGTTAACTTTTCACACTAGCAAAATGTACCACACTAACTCCTTGTTGTAATAAATTCCTAGTAGACCTTTGTCGGCTGTTGGTCCCACATCCATCATCATCATCATCATCATCCTAAGGCGCGACAACTTCAAAGGTGAAAGTCTTGGCCTTCTCAATAATCCTCCATGCCAATCTGTCTCTTGCCATATTCAAGTTAGTCACTTTCATCTTCTTGAGATCGTTCATTGTGTCATCCTCGCATCTTATCTTCGGTATTCCAATTGCTCTGCCTCCTATAGGTTTCCATTTATAGAGTTTCTTAACCAATCTCTGATCATCGATTCTTATTAAATGTCCCAGCCAACCAATTCTGAGTGATCTTATATGGTTTACTATATTCTGATTTTTTTATTAATTTGTTTAGTTCGTTATTTGTTATGATTCTCCAGCAGTTATCATTTCCTCTATTTGGTCCAAGCATTAGTCTTAGAATTTTTCTTTCAAAAATTAATAATTAATGTTTTATTGTTTCTTTTAGGACCCAAGTTTCCCTAGCATATGTAACTACTGGTCTAATGCAGTTTTTCATAATAATTTGCTTTTAAATAAGGTTCTATTTGCATAATATGCTTTATTCGCATTTACCAATCCACATGTGTTAATCATAGGGGTAACTAACTATCTTGTAACCAGTGCAAGGGTTGGCATGTGGTTACCATGTAGTGTCTCCCAGTCGTTATATCTGGTTTTATCAACCTGGAGCCGGTAGGTTACTTATTGTTACTATCCAAGTTCCTCACGATGCTGGGTTCGATAGTGGCAATTATATAATTATAAACATAATTATTCGTCCTGTGGTTACAGTAACATGGACATTGAAAACAGCAGTCGAAAATCATTATGTTTTCAAAATGAAAATTGGCAGGAGGATAGGACAAACTCGGCTAATTTGGTGACACGATTAATTTCGTTACATTTTCTTCTTTCGTTTGTAACGAAGTTGTTCTGTCATAAGAAGAGCGAGGATTTTTATGAAATTTCATGTTTTAAACTATTAGTCAGAGAGCGCTAGACTAAGTATCTTTGCATTTTATGATATGTACAGTCAAATAAGACCTACATATTCTTTCATATTTCATAATATTTTGGCAAAATGTTCATATTTTAATAAAAAATTAATATTCCTTCATATTTTCCAACTTTCAAATTCTTAAAATAATATTTATAGTAATTGGTTAAAAACATTTTTGAAGTGACTGTAGTTTTGAAATTTTTTGGCAATGTAACATGGTAGTCAGGCGAAAATTCTTCAGTATCCCATCTGGAACAAGATAAATAGATTTGATAAAAGAAAATAATTTAAAAAAGTAGACGTGGAATGACCAAGTGGAGGCGTATGTCCGAAACCACAGAACAAGAACAGGGATTTCCTAATCTGTGACAAGAACACGAATAAGTAGAACAACAATGTTAGAATAATAATCACCTGCTCTTTCTCTCAGGGAGCAACCTGTTTCTTTTTGCTACTTAGGGACATTCCTTATTTTGTGAATGGATTGCATTATTTAAATGTAGGGAAGACTGCTGCTGCTAAACTTGAAGCTACGCTGGGAAGTTAGGTGTTACTCCGCAGTTTATGAACTTAGTAAAGTTCTTGTAGATAGGGCCAATATTATTATCACTTACATCAAACTATCTTATATAGCGCGGTACATGCTTGCTCTCCCATAACAGCATATGGTGTGGAGCATACTTTTTGACCTTATAAAATAATTCTGACAGACAGGCGTTAAAAATATAAAAAAAAACTCCTGTGTGTTACGAATATAATTGATAATTTGATTATTCAAAACACAAGTATACTATACTGTGCTCGGGTAAATTTAATGGAAAAACTAATGTTAAAATAATTCTAACTACATTTCACTATGTTCATACATGTAATGTATAGGATTAAAAATAATTGTAATTGCAAAGAGAGTTTTCAAATACTCCCTAGTATTATTTGTGTATTAATTCATTTAAACATATTGTTTCTCCTAATATGACATACAGTACTTGGTCTTCTGCGATGGGCAGGGCATGTGGCACGAATGAGGGAATGAAAGACGTGCATGGAATCTTCTTGTAGGAAAACCGGAGGAAAACACCCAGTTGTTAGACCAAGAATGAAGTGGGAGAATAATATTAACAATGATTTGAGGGAATTAAATTATAGAGGGGATGATTGGAAAACATTGGCTCAGGATAGGGATTTATGGAGAGCTTATGTCAGTGGGGCCATGAACCTACGGGTTCGATCGTGCCAGTGAGTTAGTTAGTTAGGACTTGGTATACGTGTGTTCTGATTCATCCAATTTAATGTTATTGTGACATTTACATATACTGCAATTCATTATCTTTATGCAAGGTAAATAGAAATCATCCAAACTGTACCTACTCTAAATTTTGTCAGTGGTATATTCGATGGAAGCATGTTACTACGGTTACTATGTTTTGCTTTTTGTTTATGTTTTGATTTCATAATTAAATATCATTGGATACATTAATTGATCGTGTTTTATATAAGCCCAGTATTCATTTATTGAAAAAAAGTGTTAAACTACAGGCTTGGGAGGCCCTTGGGGTAGATGGATGTTGAGATTTCCACATTTCTAGACAATCGCCAAGGAATGCCACTGGGTTCTCAGTCCTGCGTGACGGCCGCCTTTGCCCCAGAACATACATCTGGTACTCATTTAAATTAAGAACTTGAGTAGATCCTAGGGCTATGATGCCGCCAGAAGGTTTGGTCCAGCTAAAAACCTGACCCCATTGAGACTCAAACCCACGACCTTCCAGCTTGTTAGCGTGATTCCTCAAACAACTACACTTCAACGTGAGCCATTAAAATTGTTTCAAATCACGAACATGATATTTTATATTGGGTCAGAATTAATGAAAAATTAATTAAAATGGAAATACAGTGAAACTCTTGATTTCTTTGAGCTACAAAAAGGTCTTCTTGTCTTATTTGTGTGCTGGTATGTATACCCATAAATTATACAGGGCTTGTGTATATAAATATATGTAAGAAGTTAAAAAAATAGTAGCTTCATATTATTTTTGTGTCTTAATTTTCATATTTTTCATATTTTATTAGGGTTTCATATTTTAGTATAATTTCCTTCATAAAATTCCTCGCTCTAGTCATAAGTAATGCCTCAAGTGATTTCCAGTTTATCTAGAGTATTTGTAAATCAAGAGTGGCATTTGTTAGGACTATTTAACGAATAAAATTAAGCTGTTTAGTCACAAATCATTATTTAAATATAGTTATTTTAAAATATTTGTATATTTAATGTAAACGGCGATGTTTGAAATCAAATGAGAAATGTTTGGTTATGTTTCATTTGTTCATAACTGCAACACGATCATATTTATTGCCAAATAGAATCGCAATATTGTAAGAATGCACCCTAGTGGAGAAATTATACACATCAAACTATATATTATAACCAACATTATAGGTTATTGATTCATTTTTTTCGGAAACAACTCAGTAAAATCGTTATTTAAAAACACAATTATCAAATGTGTAGTTCGAAGGAATCTGTTCATTATTTGCTATATTCAACGTATTTGTTAGAGAGTCAGTCACTGCAAAATAATGCTCTGACCTGTTCAGAATTTTAAACAGGAGGAGCTTTCTTTATTTTTGGTAATCAAAATTCGATAATTATCTAGGTGAAATGCGACTGTGATTGGTTGTAAAACAAAATTCATTGAAACATGATTGGCCATTGATTCCCATTTGGGGCATGAGTTAAATCGTCATCTTCATCATCAACAACAACAAGGATTAAGCCCAATGGCCTGTTCCGATCTCATTATAGGTCGAATTGGTCCTTCCATCTCTTCAAAATTCCAACATTCTTCTCCCTTTTGGTTTATAATTATACATTCTTCTTGGTATGCGCTGTTCATTCATTCGTAATACGTGCTGAAGATAAGCATTTTGATAATATTTTATTCTTTCACAGAGATTAAATATATTAAGTTCTGTTCTTATATCTTCGTTTTTCTTTTTATCGGTCCTTTGGTATCCTGCTATTGCTCTCAACATCTTCATTTCACCAGCCTCTATTTGTTTACTATCTGCCTTTGTTAATGTCCATGAGTTAAATAGTCATGGAAAACATTTTTTTTTGTCTCATGGATGGCAGAAAATCTACTTTCTTGCTGTGTTTTCATATTTGTGATGACAGCGTTCCTTGCGGGTTTTTTATGTTAACTTGTAGAGAATATATGATCTGTTGTTCCATGAAAAGTGTCAAGGGTTGACTCTTTTAAGGCAGATTTCAAATGCATTGGATGTAACATGGAGAGTGATTATAAAGTTTGTCACGAATTTACTGTAATACTATCAAGAAATTACCCGAGTTCTTCAAACCTCCAGAAAAAATAGGCATATAATTTGTCATATTGGTAATAAAATAAAATATATATTCGACAACTCAGTATATATATTTCATTCATTGTAAAAGGATACACAAAATTGGACCACATAAGAAATGAAGAAATAAGAAGAGAATTAGAAATATATTCAATAAATGATAGAATTCAACAACACCACGTCGGCTGGGAACAGCAGGTTCAGAGAATGGAAGAAACAAGATTGCCCAAGATAGCATATCATTATAAACCAAAAGGATTAAGGGATCTAGGAGGAAATGGAAGAAATCATTGTGAATTCGGAACAGGCGAATCGCCTAAACCTTGAAGTGAAGATTATATCCTTAACTTTAATATTCCTAAGATTCTAACCAGAAATGTTCATAATATTAAGGTAATAATCTACAAGCTTAGTATCACGAAGTTAGCCGAGTTTGCTATAGGCCTATGTGGCCCAGTGTGTGCGGAATAAGATCAAGTAAGGAAATTGAAGGAGAAAATATTGTGAGTTTTGTCAAGCAAGTAAGCTTTGAGTTATATAGTAGCCTATATGAGAAGCAGAAAGAATAGAGATCCTCCAGTATGTGAATTGCAATCGTGTGGGATGAAATTTAAAGAAGCAGGACTTTTAAATATATTAACTAACTTACTCATTGGGGGCACGCCGTAGCGTAGTGGTTAAGGCACTGAGCTACAAGCCGGAGGATCAAGGGTTCAAATCCCGTTGGGGTCAGGATTTTTAAACTGACCCAAACCCTCTGGCGGCACTATGGCCCTGGGGTCGACTCAGCCTCTAACGGAAATGAGTACCAGACGCTTGTTCTGGGGGTAAAGGCGGCCGTCACGCAGGGCTGACAACCCGGCTGACATAAAGTGTCGATTGTCTAGAAAAAGTGGGAGCCTTAACCTCCTACTACCCCAAGGGCCTCCTGAGGCCTGTTGTGGGATCACTTTACTTTTACTTTAACTTACTCATTGACACTATCCAACCCGTTAAGTTCATGGCCGGTGGGACATCTTGAGGTAATGTTTTCCAATCATTCCCTCTATAATACACTCCCTCAAATCATAGTTAATGCTATTCTCCCACCTTATTCTTGGCCTACATTTTGGGCGCTTTCCCTCTGGTTTTTCTACAAGTAGTTTCCAAATCTCTCTTTCATTCCCCATTCGTTACATATGCGCTGCCCATCGCAATCTATGAGACTTAACTGTTCTTATTATACCTTGTTTCTCACAAAGATTATGTTGCTCACTGTTATGTAGTCTTCTGCATTTACTTATCTATTTGGCTCAAATTTTTTCGTAAGAACTTTATTCTCAAATTCTCGTAATCTTTTCACCTCCCATAAAGCAAGAGACCATGTTTCGCATCCATATAATAAGATTGGAAGAATAACAGTTGTATATATTTTCAGTTTAACGTTTTTTGAAAGAAGTTTCTGGGCACATTAATAACTAGTGATAATATTGAATCAGAAATTAAAGCAAGATGGCGGCTGCAAATAAATGTTATTACTCAGTGAAACACGCATTGAAGAATATATATAGGGCTTATATTACTATTAATTTTATCATCTATGTAAAACAATAATAACACAAATATCTTTGTATAGATCTTAATCTTGTTCCTGAGAGCTAAAATGGAAAACTCGTTAAGCACGTGTGAAAGATAGGTTGTACGTAAAATATATGGACCAGTATGCAAGAATGGGAGATGTAGAATTATAATAAATTATGATTTAGAAAATAAATATAGAATAACTGATGGAAGAAGAATCATTGTTATGTTTGAACTCAGTGCTTTGGAATAGAAATATACCGGTAGGCCTAATTTACAGAACGAAGAAAACTATACCTATTTCAAGTTATGTTACAAAGCATTTTATTATATGGGTCCGAAGCCTGGACAGTGAGTGGAAAACAAGCCAACAAGCTGTTAGCAGTTGAAATTTATTTTTGGTCGCGATCGACAAGAATTTTAAGAAAGGATAAAGTCAGAAACAGCACAAGGGAAATTATGCAAGTTGAAAAAAAATAGAAGAAAAACGTATTAAATGGTATGGACACCTCATAAGAATGGAAGGTGATAGAATACCAAAGAATATCCTTGATTGGAAAGCTAATGGAAGAAGTGAAATAGACAGACCTGGAGAAAGTCGGATAGATGGAGTGAGAAGTATGGAAGCTAGAGATTTGAGGGAAGAAGATGCTTTAGACAGGAACCTCTGGCGACAAATCACTTTGGGTTGAAGGGTAAGCACTGTATTGTGGAATATTCCTAATAATAAAATATAATGCAATCGTTATTAAAGCTCGCAGATTGAAAGATGATAACTGAACAGCTAGAAAAAATTAGAAACAAAACCGGAAGGAAGGAGGCAAAGAAGAAGACCCACATTAATATGGATGGATGATGTTGAGGATGATCTCGGAAAATTAGGAGTGAAAATGTATAATAAGAGCTATGTGGGCATCGATCGTTAGGGAGGCTATGGCCGAACTCTTAAGGACCGTTACGCCAAAAGAAGAAATGTCAAAATGGAGGAATGAAGGTGGAGAGGACCCTTAGAAAAATATGGCTGAACTATGTTGAGAAGGAAATTACAAGTTTTGAGATTGAAGTATTCATCATCATCTTTACTTCAAGGTATAGGCATTGCATTTCCTGTTCCGTTTTCAAGTATTTTCAGCCATCTTCTTCTAGGTCTACCCACTGATCTGTTTCCACTAATTATAGAAAATAATTGTTTAGTTATTCATATAGTTTACAGTGTTTCTAGATGTTCTTTCCACGGTTGTTTATAATATTTTAATGTGTAATTCAAATTAAAAAATTCTAATTCCTCTCGTATTTCCTAATTTTTAAGTGATCTAGTTTTGCACTTCCTTCAACTCCTGTCAAGAATTTAATTTACGAAGCCTGTATCTTGCTTTCTTGTTTTCTGTTTCCACATCTTACTTCCATAAGGTATGATCGGATAATCATAACTTTATAGAATTTTAATTTCGTATGTCTTCGAATTTTATTTTTGAAAGTTTGATCAATTGTTCCACAGATTCTCAGAAATTTGGCTAATTTTATATCTATATCATAATCTTTATCATATCTAATATTTTTTTATTTAGGAATATTCCACAATATAGTTACAATGATAGGGAGCCTATATTTCAGATTCGCGAAGAGGCATTAAGAAGTGACTCGCAAAGAAAAATGCAAATTTAAGCAGAAGGCCGCTACCATCACCATCCGCGTCAAGTTAAGGAAATACTGCCAAATACAGCAACATTTTTTAGGAAATTCTTCTCTAAACTAAGATAAATTATTAACTTAACTGCTTAATATCTGAAATAGTTTTTTTTGCCATTTTCTTCTCTCCCTTGAACACTTTTCTTTAACTTGACGCGTATGGTTTGCAGACACGCTCTAAAATTTGTTTCCAATTTCCTTCTTTTATGTAATATTGTTTCTCCTTCAACCCAAATTGATTTGTCGCCAGAGATTCCTGTCTAAAGCATATTTTTCCCTCAAATCTCTAGCTTCCATACTTCTCTTCACTCCATCTATCCATCGTGTGGAGTTGTTAGTCCCCCTCGGTCGCCTCCCCAGGTGGTGGATAGGGGAATGCTTCCCAGATATGGGTGGTATAGGGGAAATTAAATACTCGAGGTGGACCAAAACTAACTGCTACTGCCTTGTAGATCAGTGTTGATTCACTAAAGGCTAGAGGAAGACAACCTTGATTACAAATTACCTGGTCCTCCAAGTTGGGGGTTGTAGCAATGGGCCAGCTCATCATTCTACTGAAAAATATACAATGCTAAAAAAATACCTCATATCTAATATATCCTAAATAATTAAAGTGGTTTAATTGTTCAATAGTATATTATTAATTATTATTTTTGTCATAATTGATTGTTTACCATTAAATGCTATTACTTTTGTTTTAACTGTGGAAATGTTTATGTTTTATTGTTAACATATTTCATTTAATTTAAAAAATAATATTTGTAGAGTAGATTCTTTATTTGAATAATAGCCAAGTCATCAGCAAATAGAAGTAGGCTATATTTAAATATATGCTTTGTGTTATTATGAAACCAGCAGTTACCCGTTCTTTTCAGTTCTGTATTAAATCAATA
The DNA here is from genome assembly GCA_030220185.1 of Diploptera punctata. NCBI lineage: Eukaryota > Metazoa > Arthropoda > Insecta > Blattodea > Blaberidae > Diploptera > Diploptera punctata. Next base: position 1,837,619 of record JASPKZ010001957.1, on the reverse strand, counting down.
TATATATATATATATATATATATATATATATATATATATTAAAAAAGATTGGGTGACAAACTACACCCTTGTCTAACGTCTTGGATAACCGAAATTATTTGTGTTAGCTTAAAATTAGATAGAAGAACTGGGAAATGAATACTAAAGATACAAGACAGTGGATTGGTGTTGCGAGGGAAGCTAAGGTTCGCTCTGGACCGTAGAGCTGCGAAGAAGTGGTACGGGTGGCAACCCTGTGGTCGTAGGCTCTCAGCGGGGGCAGGTTCGTGCGTGAAATAATATAGATTTTGAGTGGGGAGTGTCCATATAAAATTCCAAACGGACTTCCTACTGAGGAGAACGTTTTGTAATTTAAATTGCTGCCGCGTGCATCGAACCCCAGTCCCAAACCGTCGCGTGCCAGGCGCCCCGCGGGGCCGCTAATGCGATCTGTTTGTCTTGTCCAGTTGGGGCCTCAGTGCCACATATCAAAACCCCTGACCGCAGGACCACCCAAACAAACATTGACACAAGTCGTGACCAATTACCACAATCTTTTCTCTAACGGAATCTCAGGGGCCCGTTTCATAGAACTAGCAATCTGATTATAAGTAGTGTAGACTTACAGTTTAAACTGCTAAAACTGTAACCTGTTTAAAAAATAGCAGTGTAAAATAGTAGTTAGGAGTGTAGAACTCATATTTATGAGTTTTAGTTATCATAAGTAATGCCACGAGTGATTTCCAAATTATCTAGAGGATTTGGAAATCAAGAGTATTTGTTAGGACTATTTAAAGAATAAAATTAAGCTTTTAACTCACAAATCATTATTTAAATAGCTATTTTAAAATATTTATATATTTAATGTAAACGGCGATGTTAGAAAACAAATGAGAAATGTTTGGTTATGTTTCATTTGTACATCCACTGCAACTTACTTACTTACTCACTGGCACTATCGAACCCGTAGGTTCATGGCCGCGCGGACATAAGCTCTCCATACATCCCTATCCTGAGCTAATGCTTTCCAATCATTCCCTGTATAATTTACTTCCCTCAAATCATAGTTAATGTTATTCTCCCACATCATTCTTGGTCTACCAACTGGGCGTTTTCCCTCTGGCTTTCCTATAAGAAGCTTCCATGCAAGTCTTTCATTCCCCATACGTGCAACTTGTCCTGCCCATCGCAGTCTAAGAGACTTAACGTTGTTATTATATCTGGCTTCCTATAAAGACCATGTAGTTCATTATTATGTAGTCTTCTCCATTCACCTGTCTGTTCATTTCTCTTTGGTCCAAAAATTTTACTGCAACTAGATCATATTATTTATTGCCAAATGGGATTGCAATATTGTAAGAATGCACCCTAGTGGAGAAAATAAAATGAAACACATCAAATTGTATATTATAATCAACATAATAGGTTAATTATTTTTTAAGAAACAACCCAATAAAATCATTATTTAAAAACACATTTATTGAACACACAATTATCAAATGTGTAGGTCGAAGGAATCTGTTCATTATTTGCTATATTCAACGTATTTGTTAAAGAGTCAGTCACTGCAAATGAATGTTTTGACCTGTTCAGAATATTAAAGAGGAGGAGCTTTCTTTAATATGATAAACAGAAGTAGATAAATATCGAGGTGAAACACGATTGTGATTGGTTGTAAAACAATATTCATTGGAACGTGTTTGGTCATTGACTTCCACTTGGGGCATGAGTTAGTCAGTATACTTACAAAGCTGTATCATATAATATGAACACTACTAAATGATTAAGAATTAAAATGATGAATCTTCTTGGTGATAAACATTATTCAGTTAAAAGACACTACATTCACCAAACAGTTAAAAACACAAATCAACGCGTTTCGGCTATTACGTAGCTATTATCAAGGGCATTTAATACTTAGTGTTCCCCTGGGCTCTGTCTTGATAATGGCTACATAGTAGCCGAAACGCTTTGACTTGTTTTTAACTGTTTGATGAGTGTTTTTTTAACTGAATAATGAACACTACTAATTTACACTCTTAATAAGCTGTCTATTTTATGAGTTAAGAGATACTGATAAAAGTAGTTTGCAATGTATACAATTTAAAAAGTAATACAAGAAATTTACCTTGAAAGCAATTTTCTAAAAATTTCCTTAAGAAGTTTTGTTCCTTGTTGGATTTTGATTGTTTTTAAAATTATTTTGACATTTTGATAACTTTGCTAAATAATATATTACAGAGCTACTATATTTTGGAGTCATGTGCAAATGAAATCCATAGAGAAGGCCTTGAATTCCAGTAGACACAATTTGTCTATTTCATATACTCTTAAATAAAGTCACATTGCTAACTGCTAAAAGCAGTGTAGCAAATAACAACAGTGTATGTTTGTATTTATGAAACATGATTTACCAGACTGCTAACTGGTTGACTACATTTTAAACTAGTACTAGGCAACTACTAAAAGTAGAAATTTATTAAACAGGGCCCTGTTTAATTTTTTTTCCTTGGAACTCCAAATTATAATGGCTGAATTATGGGGCTGAATTTGTATGTTTACCTAAAACTAATGTTTTATTTCTTCTATCTCGGTAGTCTATTGGTTATGTTCCTTGCCTCTAGTCCCAAGCGTAGCGGGTTCAAACCTGGCCGGGTCGATGGACATCTGGGATGGAAAAATCCAAGGGGCAAGTCCTCTGGGAGGAACTTTAAGTCATGGGTCCCGATTCTGAAGATTTTCAGTACGTGAAAGATCCTCACGCCTAAATTAGTGCCTCTGAGCAAAATTTACTAGATCTTCTTCATCCATATAATTTCTTAGTTGCCTGCTAGATTTCTCATTGAGGAGAAATGCTGGTCACATGTCATTCACTGATATGTTTAGGGAAATAAGCGTAACTAAATTAGCTTAGTCAAGAATCTCTTCGCCAGGGAGCACCGTTGTCTCCACGAGGAATGTGATGGAATCATACATATATAAGTACAATGTTTTATTTTAGTGTTATAGCGAATTGAAAGGAATGTAGATATTGAGGTTGTTCCCTTGTATATATATATATATATATACTAGCTGGCCCGGCAAACGTCGTATCGCCTTTAAATATTTTTACGTTAATTTTTCCGATGTTTTAATAGTTATCTGCTATTCGGGGCGGAAACAAATCCAACAAATCAAAGATCATAAAAATAGGTCCAGCCGTTCTTGAGTTATAAATAGTGTAACTAATCCGACTTTGTTATATATACATATAGAAGTCCCGGCCACGCGTTGCTGTGGCTAAGGTATACGTTAAATTATGTTGTAGTAAACTAAGTGAGAAATCTAAATCAGAAAGTTTTTGTTTTACACAATTTTTTAGTTCTGGTACGTTAACTACACCCGGTATAAATATGGGTGGTGGTTTATATGGAAGTGGTTTTGTTGATTGAGATGAATTTTTGTTGTCTGCATTCTCAGGATCATCCATAAGTGTATCATAAGGATTATATACATTTATTGATGGAATGTTTTGAGGAGGCTTGCTGATTTTATTATACTTTCGTTTTTTTCTACGAACTTGTTGGCAGTTTCGATTCTCATCATCATCAAGAAGTCTCTGTATAATAATATCATCTTGTGATATAATATAGTCATCTTGTTTTTCATTTAATTGAGGCATGGAGATTGTTTCTATAATATTAGGCATATTATTATAACTAACAGACTTACTTACAGTTCTGTTATTCCGTTCCTTAGGACCTTCATATGTTTTTAAATTGACATTCTTCTTAAATGTAAGATTTATGTCACATAGGCCTATACCAATTTGCGGAAATTCACTTATATTTTATCATTCATGGTCTCTAGAACAGATTCGCCATATTGTTCAATGTCCCATCTCGGTCCAGTTAAATTTAAATTAAGTTGCTGTCTTTCAACCAGATTACTTAAAAGTAATTCACACGAAATTATTAATATTATTATCAATATATTGAAAATAAAATAAACACTGAACACACTTAAATTATGAAATAATCAATATTTGTAATTCAATTGAAATTCGCGGTTGCAACAAAAAGCACAGCCACCTGGTTAAATAATAAACCAATTACTTTACACTGCCATCTGTTAGAATCGTATGGAATTCACAGATAATTATAACTTTTTGTTAAATAATAAACAAATAATTTGCAATAAAAATAATGCGACTATAAATTTAGTTATAAACTTCCCCAAGTCTCAAGTAGGATCAAACTGCACACAGTGTGCAATATTTTATTAAAATCGGACCAGTAGTTTAGTAGTCATGGGGCTTTTTGCAAAATGTCCAGGAGATTCCCGGGATGAACATTGGCTATAAGATAGTTGTAATCTCAACTCCATCACCTCTAAAAATTGCCCTTTGTAATGAAAAACGTGAAATGAAGCCCCTATTTTGACGCTTAAATGGCTTACGCTGCCTAAACCAATAACAAATATACCAAATTTATGTACACAGAATTGAATATCTTAAAACTCTCTACAAAAAAAGTCCGCGACAGCATAGTCCTATGTTTATCTTTTACGGATAACTCACAATAGCTATTTTTGTCTTTCATTGATGCCAAGAAGATCGGAATAGGGTGATTCCCGGGCGGATAACTCACAATAACCATTTTTGTCTTTCATTGAAGATCGGGATAAGTAGATTCTCGCTCAAGGATAGAAGCACACACGATAACTTATACATATTAGTTATCGTGTGTTCTTCTATCCTTGCGCGAGAATCCATCCATCCATCCATAGCAATTCTGCCCTTACAGGTCTTTCACTGCAATCATAGCATTTTCATGCTATGCTTTGCAGCTTTACTAGGGAATTGTAGGTGTGGTAGCTTCCCGTTGCTTTCCACATCGGTGGAAGATGATACTGATGAAGACAATGATAAGGATGGTGATGATGATGATGATGGCCATATGATTTCGGGGACCGTTTGGGCCTTAAAGTTTTCCTGACATTTGTCTTACAGGTGAGGAAAAACCCCGATAAAAACCTCCACCCAGAAAAACTGCCCCGACCGGGGATCGAACCCGGGCCCGCTGCGTAACAAGGCAGCACGCTACCTCGAGACCACAGCGGTGGAATATATATAGGCCTATAATTTTGTCTTTTAGCTCATTTATGCCAAGTGCATCGAGATACGTACATTCCCTGGCAATGCCGGGTAATCAGCACGGGGTATCTAAAAATAATTACGATATTGCTTTACTTATAGTGATTGCTTGAATATTAAATTTTGGAATGTGAAATTTTATTTACTATTTGGATTGTATAAAAGGTAGTTTGGAAATATAATTAATTAGTTTATTTGTTGTTTTAGCTGCAATAACGAAGAGAACAAATTTATAATTATTTTTCCTTTTACTTATTAAACTAAACAAAAACACAGTTTTCGTCTTTCAGCTAATTTATGCCAAGAAGATCGGGATAAGTGGATTCTTGGACAACGTCGGGTAATCAGCACGGGGTATCTAAAAATAATTACGATATTGCTTTACTTATAGTGATTGCTTGAATATTAAATTTTGGAATGTGAAATTTTATTTACTATTTGGATTGTATAAAAGGTAGTTTGGAAATATAATTAATTAGTTTATTTGTTGTTTTAGCTGCAATAACGAAGAGAGCAAATTTATGATTATTTTTCCTTTCACTTATTCAACTAAACATAAAAACACAGTTTTTTAAATTTATACCAAGAAGATCCAAGATAAGTGAATTCTTGGGCAACGCTGGGTAATCTGCACGGGGCATTTAAAAATAATAACGATATAAATTTATAATTATTTTTCCTTCTACTTATTAAACTGAACACAAAAACACATAATTTATTTAGGCGTAGCAGCGCACGCCGGGTATTAGCTAGTATATTATAAATTGGGAAAAAATCAGAAATAAACCCAATCATCAGACAACAAATGAAAGTCCAAAATTCAATATTAGATTTTGTGAGGGACATAACACTAGAATCGTATAGCCATAGAGAATAAGTAGAATGTCAGAGGCAAGATAACCCAGACAAGCTTTGGAAGGGATTCCACCTGGGAAAGGAATGAGAGGGTCGCACCTTAGATTTAAATCGAGGGATAATAATAGGAAGATAGGTCCCGGAGAAATTGGAATGGCGATTTTTGCTTTTCCGCGAAAAACAAACTTGGCATATAACAATAACAATTACAGAACTGAGTGGTTGCAACATGTCGATAGAATGGCAAACGGCAGACAACTAAAAAAACTGCAGCCTTAAAAACGAATTTGGAAAAGAAGGCGAGGACATCCAATGAAGAGACTTCTGAACTAAGCCTAAAAGCGGAGCCGGGACACGCCAACAAGTGGCCTAACTCTATGGAAGGGAAGTGTTGATAAACTTGCACATGACCGTAAACTTGAAAAAATAACATTTTTACGACCAATTTTACGGTTTTCAAAACAACCAAAATATGTAAAGAGTGGTATGGTCAGCTTGGGAAAGGTGGGATCTGCAGGTCGTTAAGGGGACAGTGTAGATTTGAATTAGAGAGAATTGGAGCGTATGCTTGTAGCGTTTATCTTCTCATAATTGTTTATATGTTAAGTAGAGAGGAAGTCATGAACTCGCAAATCATAATTTTAAATTTATGTTAATGCAGTTATCTCTACAGAAAGTCAACCCGTTGCAAATTAACACAATTTCGCTTTTGTCGCTTTCAAGATTCTTGATATTGTGTGCAAGCAAATAATCAAATACAAACAAGAAACTGTACATTTAGAAATATTCGTATGCATTTGGCCGGCAATCTATGATTTGCGAGCCAAGTATGGCTCTTTGATCACGCCATTCTGGATATTAGCGAATTCCGAAGGAATGAAACTATTGAGGTTGTTCTCTTGAAAAAATATATATATTTTTTTTACAAATCTTAATAGATCTTACCTAGTAGACACCATAAATGATCAAATCGAAATTTATAAAAAAATATATAAATACTCTCAGTTCGTGTCCAACTCAAGGTCGGGTCGAGGAATGAGATGAGATGAAGCCCTTATATTTATAGAGGTCTGTGAACTACAAGGGTGTCGGCCGACCACTCTTGACGCACCGTCACATGGGCGGATGAATGAAATGAAACGAAATGGATGAGTATGGAGAAATGGTGGAATGAAATTTGTGGCAGGGGAAAACGGGAGACACTTGCCCAAGCTCCGTTTCGTCCACCACGAAACCAACTTGGAGTGACCGAGACTCGATCTCGGGACCCCAGCGGTGAGAGGCGAGCGTCTAACCGCTTCCGCCATGTTATATAACTTCATATTTTTCATAAATAATGCCACGAGTGATTTCCAATTTATCTAGAGAATTTGGAAATCAAGAGTGGCATTTGTTAGGTCTATTTAACGAATAAAATTAAGCTGTTTACTCACAAATCATTGTTTAACTATAGTTATTTTAAAATATTTATATATTTAATGTAAACGGCAATGTTTGAAAACAAATTAGAAATGTGAGGTTATGTTCATTCACTGCACCTTGATCATTATTATTTATTGTCAAATAAGATCGCAATATTGTAAGAATGCACCCAAGTGGAGAAATAATGAAACACATCAAACTATATATCATAATCAACATTACGGGTTATTCATTTATTTTTTTTAGTAAAATCAAGGAATCTTTTCATTATTTGCTATATTCATTGTATTTGATGGAGAAAAATAATGCTTTGACCTGTTCAGAACATTAAAAAGGAGGAGCTTTCTTTATCACAAAAGCAGGAAATGATAAAGAGAAATCTTTCTTAAAGTAAATAAATCAAGCAAGAATAAAACTTTCCCATAAAATATTTAATACAACCGGAACCATTATAAATATCATAATAAGATAAAGAGCGAGGTGAAACACGACTGTGATTGGTTGTAAATAAAAATCATTGTAACGTGATTGGTCATTGACTCCCATTTGGGGCATGAGTTAAATAGTAATTAAAATGATTTCTTGTTATCGAAGCCGTAAGTTGGCACTGCGAGCGATGTCCCGTTGCCTATTACGATAAAGAATTGTATATAAACAAAGAAATTAATGTTTTTACTGGAAGCTGAATATCTCGAAAAGGTATCGCACTAAGGTAACTTATAAAGTTAGAAGACTAAGGTTAAAATCCCGGTTCAGGCGGTAATGAAAAGAAAAATAAACGCCTGAGTCGGGGTTTGAACCCGGGGACTCAAACTCTATACGTTAGTGACATAACCATTGGTCCACCCAGGCTCCTAGCACAAACATTTATTTTTCATTCCTTAGGGCAGGCCGTAGCGTAGTGGTTAAGGCACTGAGCTACAAGCCGGAGGGTCGAGGGTTCAAGTCCCGTTGGGGTCAGGATTTTTAAACTGACTCAGCCTCTAACGGAAATGAGTACCAGACGCTTGTTCTGGGGGTAAAGGCGGCCGTCACGCAGGGCTGACAACCCGGTTGACATCAAGTGCCGATTGTCTAGAAAAAGTAGGAACCTTAACGTCCTACTACCCCAAGGGCCTGTTGTGGGATCACTTTACACTTTTTATATATAATTCTCATTTGCGAGAAGCATTGATGTGTGTATAGCCGTTAACGCTCAAGCGGCCGCAATTTTTGTATAATAAAAACCAAACTTGGCAAATGGCAATTACCTAAAAAAAAAATGCAAGGTAAAGTTCGTTAACCAGCAAAATCGGACCATTAGGCATAGGAGTTGACATAAAACAAACATTTAAAAATCGCTCTAACGGCCGCAGTTTTGGATCTCTCACAAGGAAACTCAGTATAGGCCTATGCTATTAAAATAAACCAAGGAAGGTAGGGGCCTATTCTCCAAAATTCAGCGATATCCGACCATTAAAATTGGGGGTTTAGCTGAAACCCGAAATAAAATATGTACTCTAAAACAACCGCCATATTTGATTCGTGACAATGTATACCATACAAAGTATTTATCCTAAATTGTCAATGTACCTTATAAGATAGGCCTACATTAGTTTAATTTATCTAATATTTTAATAAACCATTGGAAAAACGAATCGGTAGATATTATTTATACAGCAATATGCAAATTTGTGATAACTTATGGTTATGTATAATTTGTTTTCATTACACTCCGACACTTTTAAATAAGCTGACATCAGAAATTGAGTTTCTCCAATTTAACAAAACAAACATATATTCTGTAAACCAGCAAATGGTACCTACCATACATTCGACTTACTGAACAATTCGATTAACTTACGCAATTCCTGCGTGACGGGCGTTTTTATTTACTTCATCATCATCATCATCATCTGCATTCATGGATTAGGTCTGTTGACCCGTTCCGACTTCAGCCCATTTCTTTCTAGGTCTGCCCACATCTCGGGTGCCTTTAGGTTTGTATTTTATTTGTTTTGGATATCTATCTTCATTCATTCTGTCTATGTGTTGCTTCCATTTTTGTCTATATGTATCTATTTTATCAGTTATTGCAAATATATCAAGTTCCTGTCTTATTCTGTGTTCTTGATTCTGTCTTCCTTAGTGCACCCTTTAACAGATCTCAAAAATTTCATTTCTGTCGCCATTATCCTACTTAGATCTTGTTTTTTATGTATCCAGGCTTCTGAACCATAGAGCAGTACCGGTACTGCCAACATTTTATAAAATTTCAATTGGGTCTCTCTTGTTGTTTTATTATTTAGTGATCGTTTTATCGTACCACATATTCCCTGGAATTTTGCTATTTTATTATTTATATCATTATCATAATTAAATGAAATGTCACATCCTAGATAATTGAGATGGTTCACCTGTTCTATGGTTTTGTTTCCTATTACTATTTTCGAACTGATTTGATTTTTCCCTTGGAATGCCATTACCTTAGTTTTTTCTATGGATATTTTGAGATTATATTGTTCACATATATTATGTAATTTAAAAATATTCCTTTGAAGTTCGTCTTCTGTATTTGCTATTATTACCTGGTCATCAGCGTATAATAATGTTTTCAAGTAGTTTGTTTTATCTAATTTTAATCCTTTATTTGTTTCTTCGTTCCATTTTTTTATTATATCATTGATGTATAGGTTAAATAATACTGGAGAGATACTGCATCCTTGTTTAACTCTTGATTAGTATGAATTTTATTTTTACTTACTTCATTTCTAGTTTTTATAACAAAATTTGTGTTCCAGTACAAACTCTTTATAGCTGCTATTAAGTGTTTCGGAATTCCTTTTTCTTTTAAAATTGTCCAGAGTTTTCCTCTGTCTACTTTATCAAATGCCTTGACAAAATCAATAAAAACTATGTGTGTTTCCTTGTTATATTCTCTTCTTTTGTTTATAAATTTTTTATCGTAAATATATTATCCATACATGAACGCCCTGGTCTGAATCCACTTTGTTCTTCTGTTAACGTTACCTCTGCTATTTGTTTTAACCTAAATGTTAAGATTCTTGAGTATATTTTATAGCCTGCCATTAAAATGCTTATTCCTCTGTAGTTGTTGCAGTCGTTACGTTCTCCTTTCTTAAAAAATATATTGTACTATTGCTGTTGTCCAGGTTTCTGGTATTGTTGCTTGTTTCCAACATAAATTTAAAAAATGTAATAATCTCAGTTTTAAAAAAATCCTCCATATTTTATTAATTCCATATTAATTCCGTCTATTCCAGCTGCCTTTATGTTCTTTGTTGTTTTCAGTACTTCTTCTAATTCTTCCATTGTTATCATATCTATCTGTTTATAATTAGTATAGTGTATATCTATATTTGTCGAATATTTATTTGTATTTGTGCTGGTTGAGTGGAAGAGAAGGCCTTATGGCCTTAACTCTGCCAGAATAAATAAAGTATTATTATTATTATTATTATTATTATTATTATTATTATTATTATTATCTATTCCTATCTCACACTCATATATGTTATCTTTAGTTTTTTATTTTCATTATAGGCCCTACCACAGTTTTTTATAATGTTCTTCCCATTGTTTCTCCTCAATTGCATTGATCTGTATTGTATCTTTTTCTTGTTTATTTAGATGTTTCATTACTTTATAGGCTATTTTTTGCTGCCCATGTATATCGTATTCTAGTCTGCTTATATATCTATCCCAACTGACTTTGTGTGCTTTTTTAATTTCTCTTTTGGCTATTGCACTTTTATGTTTGTATTCAGCTCTTAATTCTAGTGTTCTATTCTGTAAATATTTGTGATATGCCTCTTTTTTATCTTTTATTATCCTCTCTAATTCTTCATTCCATATTCTTAAACCCTTCTTGTTATATATTTTATATTTTGTTCCTAATGCCTCATATGCTGCTTTATCAATGCTTTCTTTTATATTATCCCATTCTCGGTTTATTTCTTCGGAAGTAGGTTTTAATATTAATTGTTCATTTAGCCTATTCTGATACATATTTTGTATACTTTTATCTTGTAATAAATGTACTTTGAATGTGGTCTCTTTATTTGTATATTTGTTTTTAGTTTTCTTCCATCTCGCTAATATATTTATTTTTGAGATTACTAAATAGTGATCTGAATAGATGTCACTTCCTCTAAATACTCTCGTATCTGTTAATAATGATGATGCTTTCTTATTGGTTAACACATAATCTATCAGTGAACGAAAACCTCGTGCTGACCATGTGTATTTGTGAATATCTTTTTTCTTATAAAATGTTTTTGTTATTTTAAAATCATTAAAAATTGCGAATTGTTTTAATTCTTGTCCATTTTTATTTATGGCATTTTCTCCATGGATCCCAATTACATTTGCCACTGGTTGATTCCCCACTCTAGCATTAAAGTCTCCTAATAATATTATTATGTCGTTCTTGTTTATCTTATTTATTTCCTTTTGTAGAGTAGTATAAAATGTTTTTGTTTCTTCGTCTCTCCCTTCCTCCGGTGCATATATTGCTATAATTGTCATATGTCCTCTATTATGCTTAAATCGCATTGTCATTATTCTTTCATTAATACAAATATACGTGTCTATTTTGGATCCCCATTTCTTATCCACAAATATCGCCACTCCTGCTTTCGCTCTTTCTTTCTGACTTACTCCACTGTAAAACATCATCATATCATCATCATCATCATTTTCTTCTTCCTGTCATGTATTAATCCAGGTGGCCTGTTACGGTTTCACTCTATCTTTTAAATTGTTTTTCTATAGTCTCTTCCCTATGGGAGGTAATTTAAAATCTGATGAGGGATGCGTTTATGTTATTCGTGTATGTATATATATGTCACATAATAGAAGATATTTTTAATTCTACAGGATAATCACACTTCTCTTATTTGTTTTTTTACATATACCTAAATAGTGCGTAATTCTAAGTCTGGATGCAAAACTAAAAATCTGCAAAACCATACTGAGGCCAGTTGATATTTATGGCAGTGAATGCTGGACACTTGGTAGAGATAATGAAGATAGACTGAGAGTCTTTGAAAGGGAAATCCTGGGACCCATAAATGATTGTGGAGTATGGCGGATAAGATATAACGGTAAAATATACAATTTGTATTCAAACCCAGATATTGTAAATGTTATTAAAATTGGCAGACTGAGATGGGTGGGTCATATAATGAGAATGGAGGAGGAGAATACCACTAGAAAACTGACACTGCTAAGACCAGATGGAGGAAGACAAGCTGAGAAGGATGGATGGAGTAGAAGAGGACCTCCGAAAGCCCGTGGCCCGGGGATGGAGAAGAAGGGTGTTGGACAGGGATGCGTGGAAGAGTGTCCTAACAACAGCCAGACCCATAAAGGGCTGTAGAGCTAGAAGAAGAAGGAGAAGAAGTAATATGTGTTCCGATGTCACCCACTGCACTTTACGTGCTTCGGGTTCCGACCTGGGCCAATGAATAAAGTGGTCTATTTTCAATTTAGTCACCACTTTACATAGACGAAATATTCTTGCAAGTTACATTAGTACAGAGAGAACTGTAGGATGAGTGTATGTTTATGTTTGTGTAGTGTTTTTTTTAATTTCTTTATTCAACTGCATGCTCCATTACGTGGAGTAATACTACATGCATGGTGTTCTTATTACATAACTATAAAATTAAACAGTGTTAACTAATTAGATTCTCTTACTTAAAGCTAGATGGTTAACTATATACACTACTGTTGTTCTATGTTTTGCTTAATCTAAAGTGTACCGCTGTAGTCTCGAAGTAGCTTGCTGCCTTGTCACGCAGCGGGCCCGGGTTCGATCCCCGGCCGGGGCAGTTTTTTTCTGGGTGAGGTTTTTATCGGGGTTTTTCCTCACCTATAAGACAAATGTCAGGAAAACTTTAAGGCCTAAACGGTCCCCGAAATCATATGTCCATCATCACCATCCTTATCATTATCATCATCGTTACCATTATCCTTCACCGGTGTGGAGAGCAACGGGAAGCTACCACACCTACAATTCCCTAGTAAAGCTGCAAGCATAGCATGAAAATGCTATGATTGCAGTGAAGGACCTGCCTTCGGGCAGGATTACTATGGATGGATCAAATTTAATTGAATTTGATAATATTGAAAATGCTTTACTATAAGTGTTAATGTGTTCATTGTTCTTGATTGGCCAATTCTGGTTTCTTAAAACTGCTGATTTAAGTTTATCTCTCTCTTTGTCTAATAATGGATATTCTAGTAATGGGTGATCTATATCTTGCACTTTGTCACTGCAGGGACAATTTGGATTTTCTATTATTTTGAAGTTATTGAGATAGGATCTGATATTTCCATGACCTTTTAGCATGGTAGTTAAGTTATATGTGAGTTTGAGTTTTAATCTTAACCCATCTTGTACGTATTATAGGAAAGAAAGTTTTGGTAACTTGGCCCTTAGTGGACCTTTCCCATTCATTTTGCCACTCTTGTACACTTGTTTCGCACAGTTCACTGAACACTACACTTTTAGGAATCTTCTAGGTCTCTGCTCGCTGCGGCTTCTTTAGCTGATTGGTCCGCCATCTCGTTCCCTTGGATCCCGATGTGGGATTGTGGGTTTGTGTAGTGTAAAGTGTGTTGTTTGAGCAATGATGATGAAGAGAAGAGAGAAGGTAAAACCGGTGCCGGCTCATACTTACTCCTTACGGCACCAAGGGGACCGTCTGGCTTAACGTCCTCGTCGAACGAACGAATCGTTGTCAACTGTACCACATGCCTTCTCAGCATATGTACTGCGGAAGGATTTCCAATTTAATGTAGGAATCTGGTGCACAATCTGACCTACTGACTATACCCCATACGTTCCTCATGGGAACATGAATGCTCCCCAACGGGAGTTTCCTAACCAAGTTAATTTAGTTACGCTTATTTACCTATAAATGCCAACAAGTGACATGTGGTTAGCACATAATTCTTAGAAAGATAACGAATGCAGGCAGATATATAAGGAACATTGTCATAAAGATATAACTTTGTTAATCCGAGAGATCAGGATGAAAGAGGAAAAAAGGTTGGCGGATATTTGATCTTAGGCCTATTGTAATTGAAAAATAATTTTCCTCTTTTAACTTTTTTTAAATTTTTATGTTTGATTATCATTATTATATTGAAAGAGTATCATAGGAATTCTATGGAGGAAATAAGTGATAATATATATAAAAATAAAAAAAGAAAAAGAAAAAAGAAAGAAAAAAGTAAATAAATAAATGAGAATAAATAAATAAAATAATACACTTATATTTGCATGAATTAATTAATGAATAATTTTATTTTATACAGGGTGGACCGCTCGAATGGACCTAATTTCAATTGCTTGTTACTGGCAAACGGTTGAAGATAGAAACTTAAAACAACGTTCATATTACAGAAAAACTCACCAAGTTTTGATATCCAGATCACCACATCTCTATATGAGCCCCAGCAGTCACTGTGACGATATCAAAGCGATGAACAATTTCTTGCCAAGTACGTTGGAGTATGTCTTCTGGAATGTTCTCAATAGCCTCTATGATGCGCTCACGAAGATCACGAAGGTCTTTGACTGGGGTGGTGTAAACTTTATCTTTGACATAGCCCCAGAGAAAGAAATCCAGTGGTGTTAAATCGGGAGATCTCGGGGGCCACGCGATTGGTCCTCCCCTACCAATCCAACGGCCAGGAAAAATGTTGTCCAAAGTCGTACGAACTTCATTGGACCAGTGGGGAGGAGCACCATCTTGCTGGAAAACGATGTTAGGCTGCAGTTGTTCAATTTGTGGAAAGAAGAACTGCTCCAGCATGTCAAGATATGTGGTACCACGAACAGTTTTCTCGGCGAAGAAAAACGGTCCAATGACCTTATTATGTGACAAACTGCACCAAACATTCATCTTCGGACTATCACGAACATGCTCTTGAATAGCGTGAGGATTCTCCGATCCCCAGATCCGCACATTATGCCGGTTTACCTTGCCTGAAAAATGGAAAGTGGCTTCGTCCGAGAAGAAAATCTTGGTCATGAAGTCAGGATCAGCGCCGAGACGGTCCAGCATCGTATTGGCGAATTCCACTCGTTTCGGCATGTCATTCGGCTCCAGACGTTGCACTAACTGCACTTTATATGCGTGCAGTTTGAGGCGTTTGTGGACAATCCGTTGTAATGTCGATTTTGGTATTTGAAGTTCCCGCGAAGCTCTTCTTAATGACTTCCGGGGGCTTCGCTCAAATGCGGCTTGAACATTTGCTACCATTTCATCGGATGCTCTGCGACCACCACCATGCTTCTTCAACACAGATCCTGTAGCTAATAATGTATCACGCCACTTCTTTATGCTTCTAGCAGTTGGAGCATCACGGTTAAACACACGCCGGAACTCCCTTTGAACTCTAATGATTGATTTAAACTCCGCATACCACAAAACAGCTTGCGCTTTCATCTGCGGAGTCGCCATTTTCACAAACAATTAAATCTAAGAACGAGAAACGTATCTTTGTGCCATCTACCGACAGGATTCGAAACTTGGTGAGTTTTTCTGTACTATGAACGTTGTTTTAAGTTTCTATCTTCAACCGTTTGCCAGTAACAAGCAATTGAAATTAGGTCCATTCGAGCGGTCCACCCTGTATTTACGTGGTTCATAGTTTCATTAAGATTTTAATTCTTACTATAGAGGAAGAGTTAATCTCTTCTTAAATTACGTTTTACTATTGAAAACTTGGGAGAAGGGCAAAGCTTTAAAGGGCTGGAACCTTCCATTTCAACACCAACAATGATAACTGCTTGGGTTAGCACATCGCCTCAATGAGACATCTCATAGGCAACTAAGGTATTACTTGGATGAATGAAGGTCTGTTAAATTTTGCACAGAGGGCTTTTTATTCAGGTTTGCGATTCTTTTACGAGCCTGAAAATCTTCAGATTCGGGACCCATGGCTTATAGTCCCTCCCGGAGGACTTGTCCTTTGGATTTTTCCATCCTAAAACCATATTTCTACCCGCGTCCCTCGGAACTAGAGGGACCCCACTAGCCAACAATGCACAGTCTAGAGTTTAAAAGTTTTGTTCTGACCCCGAGATTGAAACTTTTCCAATTAAATAAAATTAATTTAACAATTAAAATTTTCAATTCCCAGGTACCGATCTCGGGCCCGCTAGTTAGGAGGCAGGCATGCTACCACCTGAGCCAGCACCCTCTACGTCAAATAAATCCATAAAAACATTACGAATCAATCACCCATTACTGACAGATTAAGTAAAGTGTAGAGATTTCTTTTTGTTGTAGGATGTGGCAGCCAGAGGTTTAGACTTGCCGCGAGTGGACTGTATAGTACAGTATACAGGCCCTTCATCCCCGGGAGACTACGTGCACAGAGTAGGGCGCACGGCCCGTGTCGGCACTTCTGGAGACGCTATCATCTTCCTCACACCCAGTGAAGTGCAGTTCATTCCGCCCAATTGGAGAGCCGTCGGATAAGACTCCAGGAACTAACAATGGAATTGTGTTTGGAAAAACTCAAGGAACTGGATTCTGGTTCGGTAAGTAGGTCAATTTGTCATCTCTTACCTTTCACCATCCTTCATGTCGTTGGCCTAACAAACTATAGGCCTACCTTATCCGCCCTTAGAGTGATCCTAACTTAAACAAACGCCAATTGTATCCTTTCACCATTCGCGCCACAATTTCTGCACATTGACAGGGTGCATGTGTGAAGTATATAAGACATGTGATCGTTGAATGGGGCAGATTACAAGAAAGCATTTTTCACTGAACTTGTGAAATACAATTGAAATAACTGTTTTTGACCACCAGTCAAAGGTTTGCCAGACTTTTGTTTTAAAAATTTATATGGCGTCACAGCAATAGAAGACTCGACACCTTCAGCCATTTTATTGCATCAGAATTGACTGAAGCTTGACTCAAATGTATCATACATATGCAATAAACTATTTAAGTTGTAATTATTGAATATGCATATTTTAGAATATTTTCTATGTTTTGAATATTATTATTTTTATTCACGAAGAATGACAAGTATATTCAGAGGATATAAATTTAATGAAATGAAATACCTTTTCGCATATTTACTGCTTCTACATCGTATGTCGGTGTCCATAACCAATGAAAAGCGAGCAGGCCACATGATTTTGTTTTAATAAGGGTCACTTTAAGAGCGGATAGCCTTTAACTAATCCACTGGCACTATCGGAACATTAGGTTCATGGCCGCACGGACATAAGCTCTCCATACATCCCTATCTTGAGTGAATGTTTTCCAATCATCCCCTGTATATTCTATTTCCATCAAAAAATCATGATTAATCTCATTCTGCCACTCCATTCTTAACCTGCATACTGGGCGCTTTCCCTTTGGTTTTTCTACTTTCCAAACCCCCGGTTTTTTCCCCATTCGTGCCCATCACAGTCTACGAGACTTAACTTTTCATATTATATCAGATCTCCGATGAAGTTCACATAGTTCACTGTTATGTAATCTAATTTAGTTACGCTTACTTGTCTACAGATACCAACGATTTCTAAATTTTATTAATCACTAATTTTAAGAACTCTTCCAGCGTTACATTCCGCTATGTTTTTGATTGCTAGGGCGTTTGAACACTCGTATCAACATGTGATATTTCCATTGTTATGTCAATCTTCTGTATGTCTGTGTTTGCTTTGTAAAGAGCGTTAAGTTTCAAAATAAATTGAAATGAGTTACAGTGCCGAGCATATTTAAAAAGTAAAATTCCATTTTTCCGTAAAAGTACAATTTTGAACTTAACACCTTCTACGCAACAAACACAGATATGTTTTAAGAAGTTGTTACATCCTGGCACTAGACCAGCCTCATGGGCTAGTACTCAGCGTTTCTGACTACAGTTTATGAGGTGCCGGGTTCGATTCCCAGTAAGAATATAGGAATTTGTCCTTAAAGAAATTTATTCCTGTAGTTGCCCATGGTCTGGAATTTAGGTTAAGTTTAAGTTAAGGACTCTCCTGGCGTTTCATTATCATTTATCACCCAGCATACCATGGGGGTGAAGTAACTCCGTCTTATCAGGTGCCCCAAACGAACAAGGGAACTGTCAATCATTGCATTCTGAAACATATTATACCACCAAGTTAACTTCGCACGGGCGGAGGGGAAGAGTTTTAGCGTTAGTGTCGCCGAACTACTGAATCTATGGAAGGGATGTAGGAGAAGACTGTACATCCGATCACGCAGTGAAATGGTTCAATTTTAAGTGTGGGCGGAGAATCCGAAACACGTGTGGAAGATCTTAACATAGTTGTCAAATTGGCCATTTAAGCACGGAACGCTCAAGCGGTTGGATAATTTAAAATCGCAGTATTTGTCGTCTCTCCGTTACCAGTCTCACAATAAATCACAAGTGGCAACATGTAATGAAAAGGGCCAGCCCAATCCAACACGTAACCCCAAAAGTAACAGGGTTGTCAAATTAGTCATTTTGCCAATGACCGCGTAGAAGAACGGACCATTAAAATCCATAGTATTTGTTAGCTCTCTACCTGCCAGACATAGAACATATACACAGGACAGGAAGTGGCAACATAGTAAGGAAGAGAAAGAGAAAGACAACATGTTAGTTAACATATTTTCCGCCTGCGCAGACTACTTGGTGGAGTAATACCTTCAAATTTCTCCCAGAAAAGCGTTGCGATGTATCAAGGTCGTGTCCAAAAAAAAAAATCTGCCGTTTTAAAGTGCAAGGCACAGAAATCGAAGTCAGAATCCAACAATGGCAGCCTACTTTACGGAGCATATGTAAATCCCTGCATGAGTTAAACACAAAGTGGTGTTAGGCGGGATGTGGCGCGGACTGCGGGTAGTGAAGGTTTTCCAGTCTGCCAATACACGAGTTGTATTACTTCCCTATAGTTTAAATGAGAGCTTTGTCTTTATATTTTACTGTCTTGAAGATAAAAGCGGCATATATTTTTTTAGACACGGCCTTTGTACTGTAGATTCAGTATTTTAGTTTACAGGGGACATTAATGACAACTGTTTCCCTCTGGTTTAAAAGATAACATTGTTACTGCCAGGTTGTTGTTAGAGGCTTCTAAGACGCCGCTCCAATCACCAACAGAAAACAGTTATCTGCCAATAACGTCTTCGCATTTTTAAATGAGGTTTCCATGTCTACTCCGCGTGGATATAATTATCTTAACCACTATTGTCTTTTGCAGTATTATTATAATATAGTATGTTAGTGCCAGTAAATAAGACGTGACAACGCCGCTTGATATGTTAAATACGTATGCATGTAAAATAGACCTACACTCTAATTCAACCCAGGAAGTTACTACAGACCTTATGGGCTATGCTAGTGTCCCCCTACGTAAAGGGGGTAGATGTTGCCAAACTCATAATAACGGTATTTGTTTGTTTAGGGAGGTGGAGGAGCAAGGTTAGCAGTATTTTTTCCAAATCCATGTACTATACATTTAAAACACATCGTTTTTCTTTTACGGTATGCAGACTAGTTTTGATATTAGTAAAATTCATGGTAAGTTTCCGTTGAGGTGTAATATAATGTACGGTTAAAAACTATAAAATAGTTACCTTGTAGGCCCGTCTCCTCAACTTAAGTTATTTTAAAACTCTGTAGGTCTTTCGGGACTAGTCCCATCATCAGCAGAATGCATTCGGTCCGTTCTTGTTGACCCTTGTTGAAGCACTGACTTGGTTGTGAGAATTTTGTACAGAGGATTGTGTGGACTGGGTGTGTATTCATTGAGAATCAGGTTGTTGTTGATTTCTCTTAGGATTGCGATTTCCTCCAGTATATTTATTCTCGTTGGGATGTTTTCTCTATGTACTATTGTAAGGGTGTTATCGATGTTATGCATGTGTGTATCAAGTTACGCAAAACATGTAATTCAGGCTGGACACCATGTGCATAACATCGATAACACCCTCACAATAGTACATAGAGAAAACATCCCAACGAGAATAAATATACTGGAGGAAATCGCAATCCTAAGAGAAATGAACAACAACCTGATTCTCAATGAATACACACCCAGTCCATAAAATCCTCTGTACAAAATTCTCACAACCAAGTCAGTGCTTCAACAAGTACGGACCTAATGCATTCTGCTGATGATGGGACTAGTCCCGAAAGACCTACAGAGTTTTAAAATAACTTAAGTTGAGGAGACGGACCTACAAGGTAACTATTTTATAGTTTTTAACCGTACATTATATTACTGTAGACTAGTTTTTGTATTAAATATGAGAGTCGACACTTTCATACAGGATAGTACAAGTCCGCACGAGCTCAGTGACAAGTAGTAACTGTTTTTTCCTTTAAGAGGGAGTGGCTTGGACGGCTACAACTTACAACTCTGTACCTGCTGTGTTGCATACTTCAGTTTATTTAAGGATTTCTCTCAAGAAAGTACTGTTAAAATAGCAACCCAGTTCCTTATTACACAACACGCAGTAATTTCCTGGTTTGAATCTGACTGTACCTAACCACAAAGCAAAGCGCCTGTAAACTAAATAACTGAGACGACTTTACATCACAACGCTTCTCTGGGAGAAATTTCATGGTAGGTTTCGGCATTCAATGGTTGAAGTTCCCTTGTAAGAAATGGATTATACGAGTAATTCCACCAATGCCAGGGTGAAAGCCAGAAATGTCATGAAAGACAACCTGTTGGTATATCAATTATAAAATGTTTGTACCTTATATAACACAGTCGTCCTCAACCATAATCATTTCTGTTATAGTCTTCGTTATATTATTAAAATTCAAAGCTTTTCGAAGACATGCTTCATGTTCAGGAATTTTCTTGCTACTGAAATTATTTATATATACCGGGTGCGGCAGCATAACTTCCTTTTTTAAAATGTGCGCCATTTAGTCGGTTGATGTCGTAGCGGAGCGCTAGTGGTCTCGTTCGAGAGGGGGGACTATAAAGTTTTGTCCTGACACAGTTCAGTCGCCATCATGCGTTGGAACAGTGAGGAGCGTGCGTTTGCCATTGAGGCCTACTTTTCGAGCGGATGTTCTGTGATCGCAACCCGGCGCGCCTTTCGGAATCGCTTTAATTTAGCCCCGTTGGCCCCTGTCCCGGACCGGAAATCAATTGTTACGTGGGTCACTACGTTCAGACAAACTGCAAGTGCGACAAGACGAAGAACTGGAGTCCCTCGGCCGATTAGATCACCTGAGAACATTGAGGTAGTGAGAGCTTCAATGTTGCGATCACCACGGCGTTCTGCGCGCAAACATGCGTCTGCCCTTGGACTTTCCGATCGTTCTGTAAGGAGAATACTTCATGATGATCTTCATTTCCATCCATACAAGATGGCAATTGTGCAGGAACTTTCTGAACGTGACTTCAATTCTCGGAGGAACGCGTGTGAGGTTCTTCTGGAAGTCATTCCTGAGGACGCTATTGTTTTTTTTTAGTGATGAAGCCCATTTTCATTTGTGTGGATCCGTCAACAAACAAAACATGCGCTACTGGGCTGACACCAATCCTCGACAATTGCATCAAAGCCCTTTGCATTCACCTAAAGTCACAGTGTGGTGTGCAATTTCCTCAAGTGGAATTATTGGTCCCTGGTTCTTTGAGGAAAATGAAGTCACAGTGACAGTGAATTCGGACCGGTATGTAAACATGTTACAGGATTTTTTTTTCCCACGGCTAGATGAGTTGGACTTAGGGGACACTTGGTTCCAACAAGACGGTGCAACGGCACACACTTCAAGAGCATCGATGACTGTTTTGAGGGAACACTTCCCAGAGCGCCTTATCTCAATTAGGGGCGATTTGAAGTGGCCGGCCCGCTCTCCCGATTTGACCCCTTGTGATTTTTTTCTATGGGGTTATTTGAAATCCCGTGTTTATGTGAACCGTCCAAGGACCCTACAAGATTTGAAGACCAACATCCAGGAAGAAATTGCCAACATAACGCCTGCTATGCTGGCAGGAGTCATGACAAACGCCAGAAATCGGTTTACTCAGTGTATGGAGAATGGGGGACGTCACCTACCTGATTTGATCTTCAAAACTGAGTAAAACAAAACTTTATGTATGTGCCTATATTATAAAAAACGAATAAAAATTTTCTGATTCATACAATGCATTTTATTAAGTTTTAAAAAAAGGAAGTTATGCTGCCGCACCCTGTATTTCATACAGAGAGCTTTGGTTGTTAGGTGTATTTTCATTTAGGCCTAATAAATGTTTATTTTCTGCTTCCTTGATAATTTAAATTTCTTCCAAACTATCAATTTTTTTATATTGTTTTCTTTGTTCATTTTGGAAAATTGAAATCATTTTAAATCTCAACGATGTTCAAACATGATTATTAGAAGTATAGAACCTGTTGGTATTGAAAAAAAAAATCCTAGCGCTATGATTATGTTTGCAGAGTGTAGAGGAAGTGGCCACGTCCCTTCAGACTCGCTACGAGGAGGCTGTGGTTGCCGATACACATCTGCATGACTTGGCATCGAAAGGTGAGTCCATGTAACTCAATACATTTCACACTACATTACCTGTGGCGATGGACATGTTTACATTAATTTGCTGACGAAACGGAAGTTCTATCTAATTCATAATTAGAAACGTTGTTTCAAATTAAATGTCAACCTATATCATTACCCATTACATAATTTTATTATACATAAATTTGAAATGTATTATATTACTTAAAGACGGTTTAAAAACGCACCTGCAGATATATTTCAGAAGATAATAACTAGAGATTAGAATTTTCGATTGAGTATTAATAACATACTTGAACCTGGAGGTTCATGGCCATGCAGATGTAACATCTCCATGAATCCCTATTCAGAACTAATGTTTTCAAATAATTCCCTGTATAATTCACGTCCGTCAAATGTTTAATGTTATTCTCCCATTTCATTCTACTGTACGCTTTCCCCTCTGTTTTTTTTTTTTTTTTTTTTGCTACAGTTGTCATGCCCTGCTTTCATTCACCATTCGTGGAACATATCCTACACGTCGCAGTGCAAGAGACAGGGAAACTGTAAATTTGCCCTCTCAATGAATTTTTCTTAGTTCTATAGAATAATATGCTCAATCATCATCATCATCTTCATTCATGGACTAGGTCTGTTGACCCGTTCCGACTTCAGCCCATCTCTTTCTAGGTCTGCCCACATCTCGGGTGCCTTTAGGTTTGTATTTTGTTATTTGTTTTGGATATCTATCTTCATTCATTCTGTCTATGTGTTGCTTCCATTTTTGTCTATATGTATCCATTTTATCAGTTATTGCAAATATTTCAAGTTCCTGTCTTATTTCTGTGTTCTTGATTCTGTCTTCCTTAGTGCACCCTTTAACAGATCTCAAAAATTTCATTTCTGCCGCCGTTATCCTACTTAGGTCTTGTTTTTTATGTATCCAGGCTTCTGAACCATAGAGCAGTACCGGTACTGCCAACATTTTATAAAATTTCAGTTGGGTCTCTCTTCTTGTTTTGTTATTTAGTGTTCGTTTTATCGTACCACATATTCCCTGGAATTTTGCTATTTTATTATTTATATCATTATCATAATTAAATGAAATGTCACATCCTAGATAATTGAGATGGTTCACCTGTTCTATGATTTTGTTTTCTATTACTATTTTCGATCTGATTTGATTTTTCCCTTGGAATGCCATTACCTTAGTTTTTTCTATGGATATTTTGAGATTATATTGTTCACATATATTATGTAGTTTAAAAATATTCCTCTGAAGTTCGTCTTCTGTATTTGCTATTATTACCTGGTCATCAGCGTATAATAATGTTTTCAAGTAGTGTGTTTTATCTAATTTTATTCCTTTATTTGTTTCTTCGTTCCATTTTTTTATTATATCATTGATGTATAGGTTAAATAAAACTGGAGAGATACTGCATCCTTGTTTAACTCCTTGATTAGTATGAATTTTATTTTTACTTACTTCATTTCTAGTTTTTATAACAAAAAACAATTGTGTGTTCGAGCTACAAAATCTTTATAGCTGCTATTAAGTGTTTCGGAATTCGTGTTCTCTTAAAATTGTCCAGAGTTTTCCTATGTCTACTTTATCAAATGCCTCTTGACAAAATCAAATAAAAGCTATGTGTGTTTTCCATGGTTTATTCTCTTCTTTTGTTTATACATCTTTTATCGTAAATATAGTATCATTACATGAACGCCCTGGTTCTGAATCCACTTTGTTCTTCTGTTAACATTACCTCTGTTATTTGTTGTAATCTAAATGTTAAGATTCTTGAGTATATTTTATAGCCTGCAGTTAAAATGCTTATTCCTCTGTAGTTGTTGCAGTCTTTACGTTCTCCTTTCTTAAAAATAGATTGTACTATTGCTGTTGTCCAGGTTTCTGGTATTGTTGCTTGTTCCAACATAAATTTAAAAAAATGTAATAATCTCAGTTTTAAAAAAATTCCTCCATATTTTATTAATTCCATATTAATTCCGTCTATTCAGCTGCCTTTCTGTTCTTTGTTGTTTTCAGTACTTCTTCTAATTCTTCCATTGTTATCATATCTATTCCTATCTCACACTCATATATGTTATCTTTAGTTATTTTATTTTCATTATACCACAGTTTTTTATAATGTTCTTCCCATTGTTTCTCCTCAATTGCATTGATCTGTATTGTATCTTTTTCTTGTTTATTTAGATGTTTCATTACTTTATAGGCTATTTTTTGCTGCCCATGTATATCGTATTCTAGTCTGCTTATATATCTATCCCAACTGACTTTGTGTGCTTTTTAATTTCTCTTTGGCTATTGCACTTTTATGTTTGTAATCAGCTCTTAATTCTGGTGTTCTATTCTGTAAATATTTGTGATAAGCCTCTTTTTTATCTTTTATTATCCTCTCTAATTCTTCATTCCATATTCTTAAACCCTTCTTGTTATATATTTTATATTTTGTTCCTAATGCCTCATATGCTGCTTTATCAATGCTTTCTTTTATATTATCCCATTCTCGGTTTATTTCTTCGGAAGTAGGTTTTAATATTAATTGTTCATTTAGCCTATTCTGATACAGATTTTGTATACTTTTATCTTGTAATAAATGTACTTTGAATGTGGTCTCTTTATTTGTATATTTGTTTTTAGTTTTCTTCCATCTCGCTAATATATTTATTTTTGAGATTACTAAATAGTGATCTGAATAGATGTCACTTCCTCTAAATACTCTCGTATCTGTTAATAATGATGATGCTTTCTTATTGATTAACACATAATCTATCAGTGAACGAAAACCTCGTGCTGACCATGTGTATTTGTGAATATCTTTTTTCTTATAAAATGTATTTGTTATTTTAAAATCATTAAAAATTGCAAATTGTTTTAATTCTTGTCCATTTTTATTTATAACATTTTCTCCATGGATCCCAATTACATTTGCCACTGGTTGATTCCCCACTCTAGCATTAAAGTCTCCTAATAATATTATTATGTCGTTCTTGTTTATCTTATTTATTTCCTTTGTAGAGTAGTATAAAATGTTTTTGTTTCTTCATCTCTCCTTCCTCCGGTTGCATATATTGCTATAATTGTCATTGTCCTCTATTATGCTTAAATCGCATTGTCATTATTCTTTCGTTAATACAATTATACGTGTCTATTTTGGATCCCCATTTCTTATCCACAAATATCGCCACTCCTGCTTTCGCTCTTTCTTTCTGACTTACTCCACTGTAAAACATCATCATATCATTTATCATTTGTGATCCTTTCAATTTTTTCTTTGTTTCTGAGGCAGCTAATATATTTATACTTTTATTTTTCATTTCTTAATATGCTCAAATCTCCCCTAAATAGTTCGCGAATTTCATTGTTACATATTTTCCTCTATTCACCTGTCTGTTCATCTCTCTTTGGTCCAAAAATCTTTATATTAATTTTATTTTCAAATACTTGTAAACTTTTCCCCTCCCTTAAATTAAAAGTAGATTTTTCACATTCTTATAATATAGTGCTATTCAGAAATTTTATTTTCAAATACTTGTAAACTTTTCCCCTCCCTTAAATTAAAAGTAGATTTTTCACATTCTTATAATATAGTGCTATTCAGAAAGAAGGAACAGACTTCAGACATTTATTTCTTCCAAACTACAAAAAAATAGAAACACAATTCCAACGTTCCTGGAAAGAGTAAAGTTCAAATTTATTTATTTTATGCATTCAATATGAGCACCATGTGTTACACGACAAATATTAAAACAATGGATCATTTCTTGCCACACACGATTCAGCTGGTCCCTTGTTACCGAATTCACAACTTCAACAATTCGATGTCGGAGATTTTCAAGAGTTTCAGGCATATGGAGGATAAAAACACGGTCTTTCACGTAACCTTACAGATAAAAATCGTACGGTGTTAGGTCTAGAGACGTGGGAGGTCACCGGGGGTCAAATTCATCTTCCAATCTAACGTCCTTGAATGGTGTTATTCAGGTAACGTTGGACGTGGTTAGAGAAATGCAGCCGTGATCGGAACTTCAAACTTTTCTCTTTCCAGGAACGTTGGAATAGTGTTTCTATTTTTTGTAGTTTGGAATAAATAAACGTTTGAAGTCTGTTCCTTCTTTCTGAATAGCCCTGTATAACTGGGAGAATAATAGTTCTTTATATTTTCAGTTTAATGTTTTTTTTAGAGAAGTTGGGACAACAGGAGTCCCTGTAATGTATAATAGCATGCATTTCCAGAATTGAACCTATGTTTAATTGCTTTGTGCATCTCATTCCTTCTTTTTGTTCTTCACTTCATGGGCTAGGTAAATTGCCTGTTCTGCCTCACTGTTGTTCTGTCCATCTTTTCACTGACCTTCCTACATTCCTTGAACCTCATGACTTATAGTTAAATGCTGATTTTGGTAATCTTGCTACATTCATTCTTTATGCATGTCTAAACAATTTATCTCTGTATTCTTTGATTTTATCATTCAGTGGATGTATATTTAACTCTGTTATTATATCTTCTTTATAAAAAGAATGTATGATTGTAAAGCAAGTATTAAGGTTGGAAATAGAGTATCCTTAGAATTTGATATAACAAAAGGATTAAGACAAGGATGCGGAATGTCACCAACATTGTTCAAGATATATTTAGAAGATGTATTCCATCCATAGTAATTCTGCCCGAAGGCAGGTCCTTCACTGCAATCATAGCATTTTCATGCTATGCTTGCAGCTTTACTAGGGAATTGTAGGTGTGTTAGCTTCCCGTTGCTTTCCACATACTGGGTGCTGTAGCGAAGAATGAACTGCTGAAAATGGGATGGATGTCCTGAAAGGCCTACAGGCATAAAGATTACATATTTTAAAAGTTGAGGACGATTTTACCTAAGAAGGTATTTTAACTTATTTTATTTTATGACTCTCCACCTCAACTGTTTTAACAATGTATTTTATTAGTATTGTCTGATATGCATGTATGGCATGCGGTCGACACACCCGTCCCAATGAGACACCTAATAGACAACTAAGTATTACTAGGACGTTGAGGTAAGTACATTTTGCTTAGAGACCTCTTAAGGATCTTTTACGAGCCTGAAAATCTTCAGACTCGGAACCCACGGCTTAAAGTCCCTCCCGGAGAACTTGCTCCTTGGATTTTTCCGTCCTAAAAATCCATCTACCCCGGCCGGGTTTAAACCCGCGACCCTCGGGACCAGAGGCAAGGAGCATAACCACTAGTCCACGGCGACCAGAGTTGAGCCTGTGTTCAATTTCTTTCTGCATCTCATTCCTATTTCTAGTTATTGTACTTAGGTTATTAAATTAAAAACACTCCATTCACCAAAACAGATAAAAACAAGTCAACGCGTTTCGGCTACTGTGTAGCCATTAACAAGATTGAGCCCAGTGAAAGACTCTTCAGTCTTCTAGCAGAAACGCCTTGACTTGTTTTTATTTATTTTGACGAATGGAGTATTCTTAACTTAATAATGTTTGTGTAAAATTGTAGGCTTTCATGGCAGGTGTCTTGATTCCTAATATTATATAATATTTCTTCTTCTTCCTTTCATGTGGTAGACCTAGCAGTCTGTAACGGTCTCAATCCAACGTTTAAAGGGTCTTCCTAATGATCTCTTGCCTGGTGGCTGGTAATTTAAGATTTGACGTGGTATTCTTGTTTGCTCGTTCTTCTTACGTGAGATTTCCAGTTGTTTTTGTATTTTTGCACATATTCCATGATTGATTCTGTTTATAATTCTTTGAGAATCTCAGAATTCCTTTTATGGTCTGTTCTTTAGTAACCTCCAGTACGTCTCATACATTTCATTTCTGCCGCAGTTAGTCTTTGTTCATTTACACTGCGAATTGTCCAGGCCTCACTGCCGTAACATAATATGGGTCTGGCCAGTGTTTTATAAATTCTAGTTCGTGTGTGTTGCTGCACTGTGTTTGGCTTGAAAATATTATTTATAATTCCTGTTACTCTGTTACATTTTATAATTTTTTGACATATCTTTTTCCTCTTCGTATGTAACTTGGCATCCGAGGTAGTTAAATATGTTAGTTTGTTCTAATATTTTATTAGTAATACAAATTTTACTGCGAACTGGGTCTTTTCCTAGGAAATAATATTTTAATTATTCAAAAGTAAGCAGTTCATTCAATTTTGTTAAAACGCAATTTTACATTAGAGCCCTTCAAAAATTCGCTACATACTAGTGTAAATAACTAATAATTTGCTAATGGTAGTTATTTTCACATTAGGCTATCTGATGTGTCATTTCTAACTACTACATGTAACTAACATACTGGAGGTTCATGGGTCCACGCGGACATAACCTCTCTATACATCCCTATCATAAGCTAATGTTTTTCAATCATTTCCTGATATAAACTACCTCTCTAAAATCATGTTTAATGATATTCTCAAATCTCAACAATTTCATGTATAACAACTATGATAAAAATAATATTGCTTAGTATATTTTACCATATATGTTACTGTCTCCGAACTCAGACACTCTTGCTAGCAATTTTACTGCATTAGCCCGAAAGAGGAGTTCATAGAGCACGCAGAATCTCCTGGGGATGTCTACAGCAGTAGTAGACGAAACGTAGAGTTTTAAGAAAACTACACCATGCCATTTAGCCTTAAAGACAAACCCAACAGGAATTAATAATGTTTATCATAAGTTAATATAAATTTGTTAGGACTATTTAACGAATAAAATTAAGTTGTTTACTCACAAATCATTATTTAAATATAGTTATTTTAAAATATTTATATATTTAATGTAAACGTTGATGTTTGAAAACAAATGAGAAACGTCAAGTTTCACTTGTTCATCACTGCAACCAGATCATATTATTTATTGCCAAAGGATGCCAATATTGTAAGAGTACACCCTAGTGGAGAAAAAATGAAACACAAACTGTATTTTAATTAATTTCTGATGCCCTATGATGTAAATATGTCAATTATATTTTTCTGGAACTTTATTACCTGGGAAATAATACATTTAAGAAAGTGCAAACAGTGTTTTTTTTTGTGGTATAATCAGTTGCTACAAATGTTTTTATATTATCTCTCGCAAGCACTCTCTGATCACATTCGTGCACTATATATACAATCTGGTAGCCGTATTTCTTAGAGAGTCAGTCACTGCAAAATAATGCTCTGGCCTCATCAGAATGTTAAAAAGGAGGAGCTTTCTTTAATGTGATAAACTTATTTGATAAATTCCAGGTGAAACACGACTGTGTATGGTTGTAAATCAAAATTCATTGAAACGCGATTGGCCATTGACTCCCAATTTGGGGCATGAGTTAAATAGTCACCAAGAAGATCCATTATTTTAATTTTTAATTATACTTAGGTATTTGAATGTTACTACTTATTAAAACTTTTTATTTCAACCATTATTTTTACTACTACCACCCCTACTCTACCACCAGAGCTTCAAGTAAAGCAACAATTCTGTTTTTTAAAAATGTTGCATCTATGAACTTTCAGTGGAGACAAGAATGTTGACCACGTAAATTATCAACTTTTTCTTCCGTTTAAACGCCCACACCTGGTCTTGACTCCGTCGGAAGCACGCTGTAGGTCAGAAGCCCGGAAACTTGAGGTTTTTACGTTGCTAATAATTTAGCGGGATGAGTGAAGCAGAGAAAAAGGTTTGATAAGTGGAATGCGAGGTTCGCGAAAATTGTTAAGTCCGCCTCCAAGTTAAGTATGATTATGTCGATTAAGAAAATAACGGGGAGTTGATTTGTTTCCAGGAGGGAGGGAGGAAGCAATGTGATCTTGTCCACCACTGCACCGTGACCACATTGCGTGCCGGAAATAGCACAGGAAACCAATGTTAAACTGAACTGCCCATCTTTTCATTATGCTGCGGTCTGGATTCACCTGTCCCGTTCATTACACGCATCGGGGCTGTCCAACACTCGTGTATTTATCACGTTTCAGGAGTGTCCATTCCTATTTACTATCTATCTATCTATACCTTATCCGCCCTTAGAGTGATCCTAACATAAACGCCAATTGTATCCTTCCGCCATTCGCTCCACAATTACTGTCACATTGACAGGGATCACGTGTGAAGTATATAAGACATGTGGTCGTTGAATGAGGTAGAAGACATAAAAGCTGGTGACATTTTTCACTGAACATGTGAAATACATTTAAAATAGCTGTTTTTGTTTTTTTACCACTAGACAAAGGTTTGCCAGACTTGTGTTTTAAAAATTTAGGTGGTGGCACAGCAACAGAAGACTTAACACGTTCAGCCATTTTGTTGCATCAGAATCGACTGAAGCATGACTCAAATGCATCATTCATATGTAATAAACTGTTTTAAATTGTAATTGAATAGGTGTATTTTAAAATATTTTCTATGTTTTGAATATTATTATTTTTATTCATGAAGAATAGCAAGTATATTCAGAGGACATATTTTTAATTTAATTTAATTTTTTTCGCGTACTTATTGCTTCTATATCGTACGCCAGTGTCCACAACCAATGCAAAGCGATCAGGTCACATGGTTTTGTTTTGATGAAGATCACTTTAAGAGCGGATAGCCTTTAACCATGGGAATATCAGAATGCGGCTGGTTTGCCGATACTATGTTATCTACCGCAAAACTTCTGTGAAGAAGTCATTGGGACGAAGACTGTGTCCATTAATTCCAGAATTTAGTATTTGTACTGCTGTGAAGTATGTAACTAACTACTCACTGGCTCTATCGAACCCGTAGGTCCATGGCCACGCGGACATAAGCACTCCGTACATCCCTATTCTGAGCTAATGTTTTCCAATCACCCCTGCATAATCTACTTCCCTCAAATCATGAATAATGTTATTCTCCCACTCATTCTTGGTCAACCAACTGGGCGTTTTCCCTCTGTTTTTCCTACAAGAAGCTTTCATGGAACTCTTTTATTTCCTATTCGTGCCACATGTCCTGCCCATCGCAGTCTACGAGATTTAACTGTTCTTATTAGGCCTATATCTGGCTTACTATAAAGATCATGTAGTTCACTATTATGTAGTTGTCTCCATTCAACTGTCTGTTCATCTCTCTTTTGGCCCAAAAATATTCGTGAGAACTTTATTCTTAAATACTCGTAATCTTCTTTCTTCCCTTAAAGTAAGAGACCATGTTTCGCATCCATATAACTCGGAGAATAACTGTTTTATATATTTTCAGTTTAACGTTGTTTTGAAAGGAGCAGGGACGACAAGAGTCCCTGAAATGGTGACTCCATCCATCTGCCATGATGGGTTTGGGAATTTTTATAGGTTTTATTTTATTATTGTTGTGTGATCCGATTTATGTTTGTAGTTAATTAACATCAAATTATCTGCAAACATAATTCGGTTCACGTAACAATCATAACAATAAACATATTAAAACTTTGACACTTATTTTAGAAGATTCATATCCAAGTACACCATCAAGTTAACTTAACCTAGTTACTTGTGACCGAGTTCACCTGAAGGAAAAAAATCCCTAATAAAAAAATCGAAAATTACAAGATACTTTAAAAAAATCCCGACAGGAGCCGAGCCTAGTACTTGCTGTAGTACGTCATACAACCATAACACACGCACGCACACACACACGCACGCACACACACACACACGCACACACGCACGCACACACACACACACACGCACGCACACACACACGCACGCTCGCACGCACACGCACACACAGATGTATATATATCTCCATCCATAGTAATTCTGCCCGAAGGCAGGTCCTTCACTGCAATCATAGCATTTTCATGCTACGCTTGCAGCTTTACTAGGGAATTGTAGGTGTGGTAGCTTCCCGTTGCTTTCCACACCGGTGAAGGATGATGATGATGATAATGATGGCCATATGATTTCGGGAACCGTTTGGGTCTTAAAGTTTTCCTGACATTTGTCTTACAGGTGAGGAAAAACCCCGATAAAAACCTCACCCAGAAAAACTGTCCCGACCGGGGATCGAACCCGGGCCCGCTGCGTGACAAGGCAGCACGCTACCTCGAGATCACAGCGGTGGACTTTATATATATATATATATATATATATGCCAAATTTAAATATCTAGGTTTCAATTTACCATATGTTAAAATTTGAAGATATTAATGACAAAATAAATAAATTTAATCTTATGTGTGGCACTTTTAAAATATCCCTTAAAAACACAAGAAAAGAAACAAAAATGAAATTTTATGAAGTAATGGCTGTTCCTGTATTGATGTATGGATCAGAATGTTGGACGATCACTAAAAGAGAAGAACAAAGATTGGATGCAGCTGAGATGAGATTTTTAAGAAATATAGCATGGTTATACTCTGCTGGATAAGAAAGGAACTAATTTTTTTTCTAACTTATAGACCAAATAATTAAATATAGGAACGACTGGAAAGAACATATTGATATAATGCCAGAAGGAAGATTTAAAAAAAATTACTAAATTATAAACCGCACGGAACGATAAATGCTGGACGCCCACACAGAAGATGGTCTGAACAATTTTAACAGTTCTAGCTTTCATGAAACCGGAACGAGCCAACAGGCTTAATCCCTTGATGATGATATGATTCAAGAAGATTGGGTAATATTTAGGGGTTGCACACATTGATCACATTTATTTCAAACTAGTGAAAGTAGTAATATTGAAGTAGGCCTATAAACATTTTCAGTATGATATACACTAATGGGCTTTTCATGGCATTCGGACGAACAATTTTATGGTTGACTTGCCGTCATCACACCCATGAACTAATATTTAAATAACTAATATTTAAATGTAATTCTATGTGATTACAAAGCAGCCATTCTTGCTATAACACGAGACACAACACCCAAAATTATCGAATGTCACAAAATAATAAAATATTTATCCCGCCTACATAAAAAGTTGTACTTCAATGGATTCCGGCCCATTGTAGAGTGACAAGCAATGAAATAGCCGATTTTCTGGCCAAGAAGGGTAGCAAAATTGTTTCGAACCCAACTTCTACTCCAGTTTCCTTCCACTCTATCAAAAGAATTATCTCAAATAAATATAGGCCTATCAATAAACTTAGAGAAGAATAAACCACCAAAACACCTGGAAAGGAATGTGAAAATCTACAAGCTTATGACATTACTAAATTACAAAGAAAATCTGCAGTAGCAATATTCAGACTGCTAACGGGACATGACTGCCTGAATAAACACCTACACAGACTTGGCATAACAGTTTCGCCTAAATGCCCTTTTTGCAATTTAAATGAAGATATGGAAAGAAACCATCTCCTCCGTTGTCCAGCTTTTGTAGAAGAGACTAGTGGCATTCTGCTAAATAGTGGAGTGCAAGAGAGCGAATGATTTCATTATTAAGTGCTCGACATTAGATACCAACCAACCAACCAACCATATTTAAATGAGTATTTGAGGAGTGTTGTGTCATATCATCAAACGGTCCTAGCATCCAAAATATCAATAATTCTTAAGAAGAGTGGTGAACCAAGTATTGCATTGTTCTATTTCATAATTAATGTCACGAGTTATTTCCAAATTATCGATAAATTCACGAATCACGAAGTGACGGTTGAATTTTTTTAGAGGATTTGGAAATCACTCGTGGCATTTGTTAGGACTATTTAACGAATAAAATTAAGGTGTTTACTCAAAAGTCGTTATTTAAATATAGTTACTAGTATTTCAAAGTATTTATATATTTAATGTAAACGGCGATGTTTGAAAACAAATCAGAAATGTGAGGTTATGTATATTCACTGCAATTTGATCATATTTATTTATTGCGAAATATCGGATTATTGTAAGAAAACAACCTAGTGGAGAAATAATGAAACACATCAAACTGTATATTATAATCAACATTATAGGTTATTATTTTTTTTAGTAAACAACTCAGTAAAATCAAGGAATCTGGACATTATTTGCTCTGAGCTGTTCAGAATATTAAAAAGTAGGATCTTTCTTTATCACAAAAGCAGGAGCTAATAAAGATAAATCGATAAAGAGCGAGGTGAAACACGACTATGATTGATTGTAAAACAAAATTCATTGAAACGTGATTGGCCATTGACTACCATTTGGGGCATGAGTTAATCACTGTAAAAATTTCATTCTTCATCTTCAATTAAAATATATATTACTTTAATCGTATATAAGTTTATCTCAAAAGAGTTAAGTATGGACTTTGTCCACTTTTGTTCTGAACGTCTCACTCATATAGGTGTATATATATTTGCCTGTATGTGTGACTGTGTATTCATTGAAACTGCAAAATGGGTGACCATAAATTAGTTTTACTGAAGAATTTGCTTAGTTGACGCAGTTCCTGGGTGACAGTTGAAGATGTGGCTATTTGTGCAGCCCTAAAAGAGTATGTTTTTGGGTTTTAGAGAGCTAATTAGTTAATACGAGGTAGCGTCACGATTATCGGGTCGGACGGGTCGTTGTCACGACAAGAGTGGGATGTTGTCACTGTTTCTTTGTAGCCCCGCCGCACAACTAATGAAGACATCGGCGTGTGCGAGACAGGTTCTCTATTAGCTGTACAGTCGGTGCTCGAACCCCTTTCCTTTCTTGTACTGTTTATCTTTTCTATATTCAATCGCATTTATTTTAATTTTATTTCATTTACACAAAGATAAACCCACGTAGTTTGATTATCCAGTCATTTTTCTTTGCATACAGTGTATCTCTCTCAAGTCTTGTTGTAATGTGATGCTAAAGCGAAGTAATTATTCAAATTGAAAGGTAGGTGAATTCCACCTAAAATTTCACCCAACCCATGAAAATGAAAATGTTTCCCTTATACCTGATGTATATTTATTTTTATTTATTTATTTAGCCTGGTGGTGACCTTCTCTTCCACTCGTCAGGACAAACATATATAATATTAGAATATAATCATCACAGTTTATTCTAATATTAAATATTAAATGAAGATTTGATCATTAAAATAATATCTATTAGATTATGATATATAATACAATAATACTAATGATAGTTAAGATTAAGACTAAAACTAATAATAAAATATGTACAAGCAAGAACATTAAATTCTTTGATAGACTGTCTCTGTCTAATGTACATAAAAAAAATAAAGGGATATAGAGAACTTATTTTACGATTATACTATATTTAAAACAGATACGTTAAAATATTTGTTAATCTTAATATTATTTTAAAAAATATTTTATAATTTGTTAATTGTTAAAGTAATACTAACAGTGAGGTGTATAAGTCAGTTTGTTATTAAATAATTATTTAGTTTGTTTTAGAACGATGTTATAGTTTGACAATCTCTGACTGTTAAAAATATTTCCAATTGTCTACATCCTAAAATATTGTAGAATATTTATAAACTCGTCCACCGCTGTGGTCTCGGGGTAGCGGTGCTGCCTTGTCACACAGCGGCCCCGGGTTCGATCCCCGGTCGGGACAGTTTTTCTGGGTGAGGTTTTTATCGGGGTTTTTCCTCACCTGTAAGACAAATGTCAGGAAAACATTAAGGTCCAAACGGTCCCCGAAATCATATGGCCATCGCAATCATCATCATTCATATTCATCTTAGGTTAAGCTTAGGATTAGGGACTCTCCTGGCGCACCATTATCATCATCATCACCCATCATATCATCGGGGCAACGTAACCCCGCCTTCCAGGCGCCTCAACCTCAGAAGTGGGTTACTAGTACGCCATGCCAGGAGAGAGACCAGGAATGTCGAAAGACAAACCTGGGACATTTGAAAAAAAAAAAATATATATATATATATTTATTTATAAACTCTTACGCAACAAAGAATTGTCTTTATTTTAACTAGTGTTCGCCTTAGTGATCGAAATTCGACCATAAATAACACGTCACCGCAATTATTACCGCACTTTATATTATATTAAATATTGTTAATTTTAAATTGTATTTTATTTTGTTTGACATTGTACTGGACGTTTTATTATCATATGTGTATATATGTCTCGAGGTAGCGTGCTGCCTTGTCATGTAGCGGGCCCGGTTCGGT
Organism: Diploptera punctata; assembly: GCA_030220185.1. Taxonomy (NCBI): domain Eukaryota; kingdom Metazoa; phylum Arthropoda; class Insecta; order Blattodea; family Blaberidae; genus Diploptera; species Diploptera punctata. The sequence goes on along the minus strand of JASPKZ010001957.1, from coordinate 1,800,688 downwards.
TCCCGGTCGGGACAACCTTCCTGGGTGAGTTTTTCTCGTTTTTTCTCACCAATAATACAAATGTCAGGAACTTTTAGGACCAAACGGTCCCGAACATCATCTGATCATCCTTATCCACGGTGTGGAAAGCAACGGGGAGCTACCACATCTATAGTTCCTTAGTAAAACTGCAAAGCATAGCATGAAAATACTATAACTGCAGTAAAAGACCAGCCCTAGGGCAGAACATATATATATATATATTATATATATATATATATTGGAAATTGATTAACAGATACCTTAAATTTGGTGGATTACATTTTCTCCTTTATTTGTTCTTGACATTTTTTTAGTTTTCTTTTGTTGCTGTTTATATAATAATAATAATAATAATAATAATAATAATAATAATAACTAGTATTTGCCAAGTGATCGAAATTTGACCATAAATAACACTTCACTTTATATTAGTTATTGTTAGTTTTAAATTGTATTAGACAATAAGTTATTATATAAATATGGATATATATAATAACTTATTAATCATAAAAATACGGGGTATATATTTATGTTGGAGTGTAACTGATTATGGAGATGATAATATACTAAATTTGCACCCAGCATCGTGAGGAATGTGTGTAGCTACAATGAGAAGCGGTTACAATTGAGAAAAGCAGCTATAACGGCTGGTGGACCCGACATGCGGACCACATGTCACCCCTACACTGGCAGGATGATCCTCTGCCTCTGTGATTAACACATGCTCATGTATTATTTCCCCATAATATAAATGGGAGATTTGGCGGTGGATTTTAGTGCCTTGCAATTAAAAACGGCAGATTTTTTTTTTGGACATGCATTTGTACATCGCTTGTTTCTCTGTAAGAAATTCACTCTTGTACCATGGAGATTTTCCATAAACATTGCCTGGCAGTTAATAAACGGCTGAACTAACCGAGGGATGATAATGAGGATGATATTCGGGGACCTTTTGAACCTCAAAGCTACCTTACATGTGAGGGAAAAAACCTCACCCAGGAAGCTTGTCCCGAACGGGAATCGAACCCGGGCCCGCTACATCTAGACCACAGCTGTGGGCATTTTTTAGAACCTTTTTATTGTACTCTTGAGATTTTTTTAGAAACTTAAATCTACGACGGCAAACCAAGGTTTCAGTTCCTCCCAGAAGGATTTTTACGATCTTAAAATTACATTCACCTCAGCCGAGTTTTAATCCGCGAACCTCTGCACAAAGTAATAAAACAATTGATATTAGAAGAGTCAGAGATTGGAATTGAGTTGACAAATCACAAGACAAACAGCAGATATCTGAACAATCAATACGGTACACAAGACAAACAGTGTGTATGGATACCCCTCCTCCAGCCACGTTATCGATGGCAGGGCGTCGCTTCGGTTCGCGCGTCTGCCGTCATTTGTTTCTGGTAAACGAGGTGTGACTTTTTTTAGGGCGATGTTTGTTGACAGGTCCAGAGTGGAGATTGCTGTCCGCGCGGCATTGGAAATCGAAGCGATGCGGCGCGGGGAATATAGTGTGGATACAAATCATATTTCCTACTTCCACATTACTACTGTAAACAGCACCCGAGTTTACAGTCTTAAGCATAGCAGGGACTTTTGTCGTCCCAACTTCTCTCAAAAAACATTTAACTAAAAATATATAAAAACTGTTATTCTCCCAGTTTTGTTATGTGGACGTGAAACATGAACTCTTACTTTAAGGGAAGATAAAAGATTACGAGTATTTGATAATAAAATTCTTAGGAAAATATTTGGGCCAAAGAGAAATAGACAGGCGATTGGAGAAAACTACATAAAAGTGAGCTAGACGATCTTTATGGAAATCCAGATATAATAAGAGCGCCATAGCCGAGTGGTTAATGCAAGACGCCTTGGCGCAGAGCTACGGGACTTGCGCTGGTTCGAGTCCCCATGGGGGATGAAATTTTCTCATGGAATTTCGGCCAGTATGTGACCGGTGTCCACGCATCATCGTGAAGCATTTGTGTAGCTACAGTAAGTAGCGACTCCAGGTTGAGAAGACCAGATATAACGGCGGGGGCCCGACATGCTGACCGCATGCCACCCTACAATGGCTAGATGGATCGTCTACCTCTGTCATTAAACACATGTGGATGTGAGGCCAGCACCCGGATGGTAGTCCAAGGGCCTTTTAGGCCTGTCGCGCTTGAAGTTTTGGATATACACCGTGTCCCATTCAAACCTCCCACATTTTAATTAATCATAACTAACAAAGATCGCGGAATTATGAAATGAGGTTGGTATTAAAAGAAAGAGAAACTCAAAGAATTTTTGTTTTCATTGTTGCAGTTAATTAATCTGTCGCATGTTGGACAATAATGACAAAACAAAATGGCGACTCCTCGGCAACGAGCACAAACTCTTTTCTGGTATGCAGAGACGAAGTCAATAATTACAGTGCAAATAAATTACCGGAGAGAATATAGAGGAAATGCACCTGATGGGAAGACCATTAAGGCATGGCTTGAGATGTTTCTGGCGACTGGAAGCGTTAAAAAAGAATCAGAGGTGCTCGTACACGTGTTTCAGAAGAAAATATTGAAGAAATTAGAGCAGGATAGTGCACATATAGAAGTGTTTTAGTGTGTGGCATTACAAATTCTTTGAATTTCTGTTTCGATTAATACCGGCCTCATTTCATAATTCCGCATACTTTGTTAGTTATGGTTAATTAAAATGTGGGAGGTTTGAATGGGACACTCTGTATAATTAGAAGAGTTAGTCTTGTAGGCTGCGATGAGCAGGACATGTGGCACGAATGGGGAATGAAAGAGGAGGATGGAAACTCCTTGTAAGAAAACCTGAGGGAAAGCACCAAGTAGGGAGGACAAGAATAAGGTGGGAGAATAATATTAATCACTTTTAGAGGAAAGTAGATTATACAGGGGTTGATTGTAAAACATTAGCTCAGGATAGGAATGTGCGGAGGGCTTATGTCCGCGCGACCAGGGAGTTAGTCAGGCTTGTAAAACCAAATAAAGTCCTCGATGATTGATTACTTACTGGCACTATCGAAAAAGTAGGCTCATGGCCGCGCGGACATAAGCTCTCCAAACATCCCTATCCTGAGATGTTTTCCAATCATTCCCTGTATAATCTACTACCCTCAAATCGTGGTTAATGTCATTCTCCCATCTCATTCTTAATCTACCAACTGGGCGTTTTCCCTCTGGTTTTTATACAAGAATCTTCCATGCACGTATTTCATTCCTCATTCGTCAAAACTTCCTGATTCGTGACTACCTTCTCCTGGCCTTCTAACTTCCTGTAAAACGACTATATCCCAGGGTGATTTATCTAATTCCCGCGTTAATACCTCTAGCGTCCCGCTATTGTATAAAGTCCTAACATTCCATGTTCCTTGGAACATATCCCTGTGTTTGAGCCTTTGGCATGGTTTCCCTGAATAAGTCCCCGCCTGGAAAACCTACCTCCGGAAAATTTTACCCCAATGGAACACGTGTTCGCGTTTCTTGACGGTTGTATTTTTACGGTGAAAGATATTCACTCTTTCGACCAAGACACTTTTTTCGTCTGGCTATCACCTTCGACCTGTCCGGCATAGGTAACCCTATCGGCAGCAATGCTACCACCGGCGTAGCTCTTGGGGTCTTTTAACCACGCAAGCCACTCCATCTTATTTTTGAAGAAGTTTATCAATTTTTGTGCGCCAATGATTGAAAATCAAACTTGCAGCACATATGCGATATGATATGCATAAAGTGGAAATTCTTATTTGTGTATTGGCATTTTAAAAGTATATCGTACATACTCATAACCTATTGGAACGTTTAACTTACCTGAAATGCCAAGGCCTTCTTCGTCTACGTCTTGAAATTAGGCCTTTTGACCTGTTTTCACATCAACTGGGATTTAATTAATCTTCCCATCTAGTATATGGGCGTCCAACACTTCAATGACCTAGTGGTTTGTACTTTAGTAACAGCTGACGGATTCTATCTGTAGGCATTCTTATAACATGTTCATACCAGTTGTTTCTCATATTGTCAATTGTATTTGTTACAGTACATATATTTAAGTACTTTCTAATATCTTCTTTTATTTGTCCAAAATTGTCACACCCGCTACTGAACGTAAGAACTTCATTTCTGCAGTTTATATTTTTCTTCTGTCTGAACGGTTAAGAGTCCAATTCTCATTTGCATATGTTACGACAGCCGCTGCCATAATTTTGTAAAATTTTAATTGTGTGCTCCTCAAAGTTTTATTTTTTACTGTCCGGTTTAGAGTGCCAGACATTCTATAAAACTTATTTAATATCTAATATTTAATATTTAATATTAATATCTTCCTTGTGGCAGTATGATACATTGTATCCTAAATAATTGAAAATGTTCATCTGTTGTATTACAAAATCTACTAAAAGAGGGAAATTACAAGGTATATTCCCAATTTTAAGCAAAATACATATAGGTTATTTGAGATTTTTAAAATTTTCACCACTTCTGCCATCCTCAGTTAAACCTTGATTTCTTGTAAATGAGGGACTCGAGATAAAGTAAGTCTTGATTAAAAAAGAAAGTTCAGATTAATTTAAATTGCTTTCAAGTAATAATTTTTACTTTATGTTTGTAAAAAAATAGTCATAACAAGACAAATGCAGCGATTAAAAACATATAATGGAAGTTAAGTTGTATTATCCGAGCTTGTTCGTCACGGCATGTGTTTCCTTGTGTGACATTACACATTACGAAACTGGTATTTCCGCATCATGTTAAATGTGAAATAAATTACATATTATGGCTAACTTTTAAACATTTTATATCCCATCACTCACTGGCACTATCGAACCCGTAGGTTCATGGCCGCGAGGATATAAGCTCTCCATACATCCCTATCTTTAGCTAATGTTTTTCAATCGTCCCCTGTATAATCTACTTCCCTCAAATCATGGTTATGTTCTCCGATCTCATTGTTGGTCTACCAATTGGGCGTTTTCTCTCTGATTTTCTTACAAGAAGTTTCCATGACACTCTTTCATTCCCCAATCGTGCCACATGTCCTGTCCATCGCAGTCTACGAGACTTAACGCTTCTTATTATATCTGATTTCGCATAAAGATCACGTAGCTCACAGTTATGCAGTCTTTTCTATTCGCATGTCTATTCATCTCTCTTCGGTCCGAAACATGTCCTTAGAACTTTTTTTTTTCACCACAGTCATGTCGACATTCCGGTATTCTCTCCTGGCATGGCGTTATTGTAACCCACTTCTGAGGTTACGGCGCCTGGAAGGCGGAGTTACGCTGCCCCGATGATATACAAGGTGATTAACGAATCATGTTTCGTCTCATTATACGATAACTATGGACATTAGGTCCACAGCTGTGGTCTCGAGGTAGCGTTCTGCCTTGTCACGCAGCGGGCCCGGGTTCGATCCCCGCTCGGGACAGTTTTTCTGGGTGAGGTTTTTATCGGGGTTTTTCCTCACCTGTAAGACAAATGTCAGGAAAACTTTAAGGCCCAAACGGTCCCCGAAATCATATGGCCATCGCAATCATCATCATTCATATTCATCTTATCATCATCATCCTTCATCGGTGTGGAAAGCAACGGGAAGCTACCACACCTATAATTCCCTAGTAAATCTGCAAAGCATAGCACGAAAATGCTATGATTGCAGTGAAATGCCTGTCTTCGGGCAGAATTACTATGGATGGATGGACATTAGTGTGAAACGAATTGTGGAAACATGTGAATGGTCGTTGTGCCTCTATGCGGAGATGCTCAGCACATTTTGGTGTTTGTTTGTTTTTAATCTATGGCGTCGATCTTCGTTATTTTAAATATATCATGGCACATTTATTTCTTTTTCGATTATCTTCGTCGAAGTGTCCTTGAAAAGGAAATTCATTCCCATTGGAATGAGGTTTCTATCACTATTGTTACAGAAGTGTGAAAGTTGACGCCTGCTAAGCTGCTATTAGTCATTCAAAATATCTCTGCAGGCGGAGGAATTACGAAGCTCTGTTTGTTGCTACATGTGACGTCATACAACGCAGTGTACACTGTCAGCGTCCCACGTCCCATTCCCCTCTGCACTCATAGATAGCAGTGTCACGTGTTCTATTCCTGCATAAACACGACTGCAGTGCCCTCCGTCAACAACTGCGCTCACTCCTTAAACGGGTAATACCGGCTAGTATTAGCGCCCCGTCCAAATGTTGCGTCTTTCATTCACGGTCTCGGCGACTTGGTATAACCGTTAACCTCGTGAACTACGTTCTAGATACTGTATCCTTTCAAGTTCTAAGTTTTATTTACGAGTCGTGTTAAGGGAAGTAGGAGGAGAAGTAAGACAGAATGTAAACAAACAACAAAAGTAAACACCTTATCATACAAACACGTACAGTACATCGCTACAATGTCTTTCTGCTGTGTCGTTGATATTTGCTTGCTGATTGCATGTGTTTGTTTAGCAGAAGAAAACACTGTACAATATATTCAGTCTGGAAGACTGTACACCAGTACAGTAGTTTCAGAACGGCTAGAGAGGAGAAGGAGAGCAGAAGTGTCATAGGTGGGGGCATTTGTTCGGAGACTATGCAGGTGTCCTATCCGTGGTTTATCGCGAAACCGAACGAATTACTAGATAAGGACTAACACAACACCCCTTGAAGTACAGCTGTGACTCGTCTGGTCTACGGCGCATCTTTCTGAGCGGTAGCATGAGGTTGTTTACAAGCTGTACGCATCTACTGTATCTTCTTCCTGTTTGCATACATGTTTGAATTAGCATTATGTAGAGAGACAGAACAACTTAGATTGCAGATGCTGCCGGAGAGATTCCTCAGGTCGGATCGAGGGAGAGTGGCGTGTTGGGATCTTTTAGGGCGGATCGAGAGTGAATCAAAAACATGCAAATTTTTGGGTACAGTAAGAAAATTGAGATATAACAAAATTGTAGATTAAGGATATATGTATTAACAATAAGAAGAATCTCAATATGGTCTTTGTTTTCGATCTTTAATTATGTTATATAATAAGTAGGTCTGATAAGTTGAATAGTCTGATAGTGTATTTGATGCCTGAAGGGCATGTATGAGCGTGCGGTGTGTATATGTGTGGGGGTGTGTGGGTGTATGTGTGTTTTTTTTATAATTTATTTTCTAGCATTTTTTTTAATATTAATGTACGGAATGTGGATAAATGTAGATATGTATTATTGTGATGTAGTGTAGACATAGATTTTACTTATATGTAGCCTGTTATTGTTTTTTGATCATCATCATCATCATCATCACTCCAGGGATTAGGCAATTGCCCGTTCCGACTTCATATTGCATCAGCCCAACGTCTTCTAGGTCTTCCAACATCACGCCTTCCTCTTGCTTGATAATTTCTGGCTAACAATGGATATCTCTCCTTGCTCATTCCATCCATGTGATCAATCCATTTCTGTCTGTAATTCGTGACTTTATCCAATAAAGGCTGTACTTTCAATTCTTCTCTTATATCCTCATTTCTTATTCTATCAAGTCTTGTACATCCTTTTACTTGTCTTAGGAACCGCATCTCTGCCGTCTGTATTCTATCCTTCTGTCTTTTCACTGGAGCCCAAGTTTCACATCCATACAATATTGTGGGAACCGCCATAACATTATACATTTTTATCTTGGTTTCTTTTCTAATTTTATTTTTGAATGTTCTCTGTATTGTTCCACACACCGTCTGAAATTTATTTATTTTGGAGTCAATATCTCTTTCCACATTGTAGCCAATATCACAGCCCAAATATTTGAAACTAGACACCTGTTCTATACTTTGATTTTCTAAAATAATTTTGGTTCTCACTGGATCTCTTCCTCTAAAAGCCATGGTCTTCGTTTTCCTTACAGAAATTTTTAGATCGTATAATTTACATATTTCATTTAATGCATGCATTGATTTCTGTAAGTCGTCTTCATTTTTCTGTATTATGATTACATCGTCAGCAAATAAAAGATTATTTATGCACATTTTATTATCCATTCTTATTCCTGGATTTACTAAAACTTTCCATTTATTAAAAATATCGTCTATATATATATTAAACAAAGTGGGTGATAAACTACATCCTTGTCGTAATCCAGTATTTGTTTTGATTGCATCTGTTCTTTTGAATCCGGTATCTATAATTATATTTGTGTCTTCATATAATGTCTTTATTGTTTCAACAACGCTTCCAGGAGACATTTATCTTACTGAGAAGCTTCATTGTTTTTTGATACAGGTGTATTTGTAGGTATTTGTTTGTATTATGAGTAGTTTTATTTTTTATTCATGGAAAAATAATGCACGTACGGCCAAGCAGGTCCGTGCGCAATGTAAATGCATATGTATTTTCTTTATTCTGAAAAAAAAGGCAATAAATTCCATTATCTACTACTACATATTTGAATTTGATTTAATGGAAAATGAGTTACAAGAAATGAAAAAAGTCGACATGCTGCTTTTTTGGGCGAATGTCACAATAATGAAAAATAAGCGAGCAAAGTGTATGCAACTGCGCTATCCTGACAGACGGCATCATGCACCAGTGACGTTTCTAAGGACAGAACAAAACTTCAGAAATTGAATTATCGACAGAGAACCTTACGTAAGACGTGCAGTTGCTACTAGTGAAGCAAATATAGTGTTTGTGTTGGGGGCTGTGGTAGTAGACCCGCACGTACGTACCCGTGATATTGCTGCAGTGGCGGGTATCAGCCAGTCGTCGGTGTGGCGCATACGTAATACATAAACATGCGTTCCACCCATATCCATAGTCTATGAACTGCATGGGCCTGATTTCAATCGTAGGTGGCAGTTTTGTGAGTGGATTCAAATACATGTCGAAGATCTGTTACCATTCATACTGTTTTCAGATGAAGCTACTTTTACCAATCGTGGTGAGGTAAACCCGCCATAACATGAAATACTAGCCAGCGGAAATCCTCACTGGGTGCGACATGTCGCTTATCAACAAAGGTGGTCAGTGAATGTGTGGTGCGGGACCGTATTTCTTGGGCGGAAATGTAACAGAACGAAGCTATGCACTTTTTCTGCAACGCCATTTATCTCAGCTACTGGAAGAAGTCGATTTACATACCTGACAGACTATGAGGTTCCAGCAAGATGGTCATCCGGCCATTCCAGTAATGTAGCAGTTCGTGTGCTTAACAGGACTTTCCCTAATAAATGGATTGGTAGGAGAGGTCCTCATGACTGGCCACCAAGATCACCCGATCTAACCCCATTGGATTATTTCTTATGGGGATATGTGAAACAACGCTTCTATGCCACGGAACCAGTCACTCCTGACAATATGCAATATCGAATCAGGGAAGCATGCCAGTCTACTTCAGTTCACCAACTAGTCCTCGTAAGAAGGTCCTTTTGAAAACGTATTCGAGAATGCGTAAACAATAACAGTTGCATTTTTTAACATCTACTTAGTGATTACATACCTGTTCCAGTAGTAATAGGGAGGGTAAGGTATTTTGAAGCAGGAAGTCCGTACATTGATACATGCCCCATATGTAAAGCGGACTGCGTCTGCTCCTGCCAATTCAACTTCTTGTAGGAACTGTTGTAATATGACATAACTAATTATTCAAATTGTATTGTAAAGCCTATAAACAGATCTTTCATTCCGTCTAAAATAAAAATAGGAGGTTGCATTTAAAATAACAGAGATCAATGTTGTATATTTTCTATAAATGTACAGAAAACTTTCCTAAGTGTCTCCGCATACTCACAACATTATGCGATTCATCTTTCAAGTATCAAACTCATGATAAAATATATGGTTTTCGCATAACAATATCAAACACAATTCGTGAATCACCCTGTATATGATAGGTGATGATTATGGTAGTGATGCACCACGAGAGGCCTTAATCCTAAACTTAATGAATACGTTGGTTATGATAATAATGACCAGATGATGTTCGGGGACCATTTGGGCCTTAACATTTCCTGATATTAGTCTTACAGGCGAGGAAAAACCATCACCCAGGAAACTTGTCCCGGCCGGGGATCGATCCCGGGCCCGTTGCTTGACAAGATTTTATTCTCAAATACTCGTAATCTTTTGTCCTCCCTTAATGTAAGAGCCCACCTTTCCAGTCCATATAACTGGGTATATGTAAGTTCCAAGTATTGCCATTGTAGCTTAAAGGTTCGCTCTAGCCGTATAAAATTTGAAAACTGCCATAATATGGAATGTTACATTGTTATTAATGTATTGTGTAGATAAAAGTTTATTATTAGCATCATAATATAATAGTAAATTTGCATTTTAGAATGGGGCTTCGATTTTCTCTTTTCAACAAACTGTTCCAAAATATCGCCCATTGTATATAAAACACTTGTTAAAGAATTTTTTGCAGAATTGCAAATATTGTAGCTATCCAAATTCCTCACTGCTGGATGGACACCGGTCCCATACTGGTTGAAATTCCATGAGAAAATTTCTTCCCCCATGGAGACTCGAACCAGCGCAAGTCCTGTTAGCTTTGTGTCAAGACCTCTTGCCTTAACCCTTAAATTCGTAATGTATCCTTTTAGATACATCAGTTGGTTTAATTAATTTAATATTTTAAATACATCAGAAGAAAACGAACAAAAAGAAACCACTTAAATATGTGTCTAACTATACAGTATACCTAATAATAATAGTTACACAATATTTCGTTTTCACTGCGGTTCGCCACATTCAAATAACTAACAGAAGAAATTTGTGTTTTGCCAATTTAAGGGTTAACCACTCGGCTATGGCATGGGACTCCGCTGCTTTTTACGATGTAGAATTTTACATAAGGAAAGAAAAATTATTAATGTTTGCACTGGGAGCCTTAATAGTGATGTTGGTATTACGCTAACGTATAAAGTTAGAGAGGTCTTGTGTTCAAACGTTAATTTTTTCTTTTCATGTAATATTTGGCATTCATTGCTAAATGTCAAAATTTAATTATAGCATCGATATATATGAAGGGCTTAGGGTAGTAATACGATAAGCCTCATTCTGTTAAGAAATGTAATTTATTACAATAATAGCAAATAAATGAATTGAAATATCATTAAAATAATTTGAAAGTGCGCCAGTGACGAGTTAAAACATATAGACACACAATGTATTAACAACAGTACTGCACAATTAGTATGTAGGCCTATTTATAATTTTTTTTGGAACATTAAATTCCTTTTGTCTCAGAAAGAACAATATGTGGCTTATCATGCTATTGCCCTAAGCCCTTCATATATATGTATATATATATATATATATTATAAATACATTTTTGACATTTGGCAATGAAGGCAAATATGATATGAAAAGAAAAAAGAATGCACATTTAAAAAAAAATTGCTTAGCTGTTATGTTAGCCGCGAGATGGCAGTTGGAAGAAATTTCCGCTACCTCTTGTGTGAATTGAGAATACTTCATGTATAAGAAAATTGTATGCTTGTATTGGAATTCTTGGGTAGCTCAGTTGGTTAGAGCGCTAAAGGTACAGACTTTAGAGACTCGAGTTCAAATCCCGACTCAAGCATTCTTTTTTCTTTTCATATCGTATATATATATATATCCATTTCCATAGTAATTCTGCCCGAGGGTAGATCTTTCACTGCAATCATAGCATTTTTCATGCCATGCTTTGCAGCTTTACTAGGGAATTATAGTTGTGGTAGCTTCCCGTTACTTTCCACACCGGTAAATGATGATGATAATAATGATAAGGGTGATGGTGGCCGGATGATTTTCGGGGACCGTTGGGCCCTAAACTTCCTGACATTTGTCTTACAGGTGAGGAAAAACCCCGAATAACCTCACCTAGGAGCCTGTCCCGACAGGGAATCCAACCCGGGCCCACTGCGTGTGTGTGTTTATTTTTTTTTTGCCATGGTCAATTTGGGTGTCTAGTAACTAGGATCGATAAAGATTGTAAAAAAAATTAAAATTATTTTCATGACAGAAACTCAGTAATTCATACGTTGGGAATTCACTAAAATCAGTTTTAAGGACACTGTAACATAACACCCTCTGCCTTTATTACCATTCGTTTGTTTTGATTTGCAGCATTCGTTTCTTGGGCTCGCTTCTATGCGAGCTATCCTAAAGAAGTAAGAAACTCATTTAGCTTCAAAGAAGTCCACTTAGGCCATTTTGCCAAAAGCTTCGCTTTGAGGGATCCACCTTCTAAAATTGGCGGTATTGTACGTCGCCAATTTGAGCACAAGAAACAGCACCAGCAAAAACATCAGCAAATTCGAGTCAAAAGGTAAGATTTTTTCTTCATGTCTGATAACTAACTAACTAACTGGCACTATCGAACCCGTAGGTTCATGGTTGTGCGGACATTAGCTCTCCATACATCCCTATCCGGAACCAATGTTTTCCAATCATCCCCTGTGAAATCTACTTCCCTCAAATCATAGTTAATGTTATTCTCGCACCTCATTCTTGGTCTACCAACTGGGCATTTTCCCTCTGTTTTCCTACAAGAAGCTTCCATGCACGTCTTTCATTCCCCATTCGTGCCACATGTCTTGCCCATTGCAGTCTTCGAGACTTAACTGTTCTCATTATATCTAGCGTCCTATAAAGACCATGTAGTTCACTGTTATGTAGTCTTCTCCATTCACCTGTCTGTTCATCTCTCTTTGGTTCAACATTTTCCTAAGAACTTTATTCTCAAATACTCGTAATTTCCTTTCCTCCCTTAAAGTAAGAATCCATGTTTCGCATCCATATAATATAACTGGTAGAATAATAGTTATATATATATATAATATATATATATATATATATATATATATAGCCTATTCAGTTTGTTTTTTGAAAGGAGTTGGGAAGCACGCATTTCCAGAATTGAGCCTATGTTTAATTTCCTTGTTCATCTCATTCCTGTTTGTGATTATTGTTCCTAGGTATTTGAATTCAGCCACTTCCTCAAAATTTCCCTCATTTATCATTAGCTGCCCATTTCCGATGCTTTACTTAATTTTTAAGGTGTTAATAAATAGTACTTAATATTTTCATAATTATTTTTTATTCATTGCTATTACGTTGTCATTTCGACATTCTGGTATTCTCTCCTGGTATATATTTATTGTAACTTCTGAGGTTGGGGCGCCTGGCAGGCGGAGATACGCTGCCCCGATGAAATATGATAGGTGATGATGATTGAAATGATGCGCCAGGAGGTGTCTTAACTTAGTGAATATGTTAATGGTGATAATGATGGCCAGATGATGTTCGGGACCGTTTGGGCCATAACGTTTCCTGACATTTGTCTTACAGGTTAGGAAATTGTATATAGTTTTTAGTGGAGTAAAATATTATTATTAAAAGAATCAGATGAGATGTTTGCAGCCGATGAGAAGCTGGCGGTGGAATTTTAAAATAATTTCGTAAAACGTTTCTAATTCTTACAGCGTACGTCTACACTACAAAGAAAGGGTCAAGCAAAATTTAAAAGTGTCTCTATTTACCCTGTGTCTCGGTTCAGCCGAGTTCACCCTAAGTTATAACTAGGGCTGAAAAAAGTATTGGTTATAGGCTAGGCTGCATCGTACTTAGACCGCTATGTTTACAAACTGCACGTTGACATGTCCACTCGGGACAGACTTCTAGTACAGACCGCTTTGTGTAGGAATGGACCCACCTTTGCACAATTTTTGTTTCGACATTCTAATACAACCACACGTCACGTAAACAGGTCTATTACTGAGGAGAGTCGAACATACACTCTCTCCGCTCCGAGCAGGCAGTGGAGACGCTCGACAAAGACACGCATTTTGTAAACAATGTCTAGAAATTAGTTACTATCCTGATACCGATACTTTTTTCAGCCCTAGTTATAACTCTGAGCTCTATCAGTTGTATAAGTCTCCTAATGTGATTAGCTACATGAATTAAATCAATACTAATAAAATTAATTGTTAAAACCTTTGAGGTGGAGAGTCATAAAATAAAATAAGTTAAAAATATACCTTCTTAGGTAAAATCCGTCGTCCTCAACTTATAAAATATGTATTCTTTATGCCTGTAGGCCTTTCAGAACATCCGTTCCATCTTCAGCAGGCCCTTCTTCGCTACAATATATAGTATGATGGTATGCTGCTGGTCGTAATGAGGTATTGTCAGAACGGATGTTCTGAAAGGCCTACAAGCATAAAGAATACATATTTTATAAGTTGAGGACGACGGGTTTTACCTAAGAAGGTATATTTTAACTTATTTTATTATATGAATTAAAGTTTCAAAATTGCAATGGGCAGGGTACGTACAAATAATGACTGAATATGAGATACCCAGGAAAATTATAGAATGTACATTTGATGGAAGGAGGAATGTGGGACGACCGAGACTTGCCAAAGACAGATGTCTGTTTCTGGAAGAAGCCGAGGCTCGAATCGGGCCGTGGTGCTGCTGATGATGATTAGAATACATAGACACATACATTAATGATAGTATGTGGATGTGAAGGTGGCGGCTGGTAGTCGCTGAGAACATTTTTGTGCGAGTTTCATTCACAGATAGGCGGGCGGGCGTCAGACGTTAGCGAACAGAAGTTAACGTGGTTATTACCGGCGACAGATTGTCTTTTAAGCTTTTAACTTGGGCAACAAAGCTCGCAATTTGTGAAAGAAACCAGAAATGTTTGTGGTTGCCGACCAACTAATCATTATTTTCCACAAAAAATCTTTTTATTTTCAACTTCTTGATAATTTTAAGAAAGGGGTTGTGCGTTGTTTTTGTTCCGGTTTGAACGCCCACCATAATGTAACATTAGAAGAAAATGTAGTAAAAAATACCATTTTTAATGTTTATAGCTTCTATAACTAAAGTAGTTTTTGAATGTGTTTTAATTTCGTATTGTGTGTTCATTTATATGAAACAACTGTCGATATCAAACAAAAACCCATGCAACATATCAATTCTTTGCCTGCCAGGAAAAAGCATCTAACTCAATATAGTGAACTTTTATGATAATCTTTTCAACGAATTCCAAATAATATAGCCATTGAACGTTGTTCTATTGATAAGATTTAAAAAATACAAATCTGTATCTATCCTCTATACTAGACACCGAAAATGAGTATGACAAAAACTATGTGCATTGCACACATAGAAATACATTATAATGTAAATGGGCAGTTAATGAGAAATGAGGGAAATTTTGAAGAAGTAGCTGAATTCAAATACCTAAAAACAATAATTACAAACAATAATGAGGTACACAAAGAAATTAAACATAAGCTCTATTCTGAAATGCATGCAATGAGATTTTCCTGTTAGTTAATTGAAAATTCGTCAGGTTGTTTCTGAGAGATGTTATAGTTCGGCAGCCTCTGCTATAGGATAGAAGATAATTCAATGTTCTAGCAATATAAACTGTAGAATACATAAATTTATCTTATTCTTCCTAGTTCGTGCTACGGTCCTTGAAGTCTGATCTTAACCTCCCTTTTAACAGCCATCCATTCACTTCGATCACTTGTTTTTGATTTCCAGTTCTTGATTCCAGCTGTTTTAGATCTTCCTGTACATCATTCAACCATCTCAACCTAGATATACCAAAATCCTTCTCTTACTATCCAATTTTGAGTTTAAAACCATTTTAGGTATTCGATTAGTAGTCTATTCAACCTACAGACATTGCCCAGCCATTCAGTTCTTCTACTTTTAATGTCTTTGATCATGTCAGTATTTCTGTATAGTCTCTGAAGTTCTACATTTGTTTTTATTCACCATATGCCGTCACAAACATCTTTCTTAAATTTTTCCTTTCCCAGGTAGATGATGATGATGATAATAATAATAATAATAATAATAATAATAATAATAATAATAATAATAATAATAATAATAGCTTTGTTTTATTTGGCAGAATTATGGCCTTAAGGCCTTGTCTACCACTCAACCAGGTTTTAAAAAGTAAAAAAAAAGATAAAATTAGTATTTATAACGTATTTTGATTTACTCTAGATTTAACGAATTAAATATAATATGTACAAGATATATAAAAAACGAGAAAAAATTATTAATGACATAGTATAAATTTAAATAAATAGAGAAAATTAATTATTAGACAACAGGAAACTGTATAAGCGTGACTTAAAAGTGCCAAGTGTGCTAAAACCCCTGATATCTTGAGAAGGAAATTCCATGAGCGGGCAGAGGCTATTGTGATGGAGGTAGAATAAAAGGAAGTGCTATGAAGAGGGATTGTTAGCAGACTGTTATCTTGTGACCTAGTGTCAATATATTGGTAAGAAGAGAACTTCTCAAATCTGGACGAGAGGTAACTAGGAGTGTAGAAATTCAGAAGCTTGAAAAGTAGTGAAAGAGAGTGCAATTTACGTCTGCCAGTAAGACGGAGCCAAGAAAGGTTATTGAAGTGTTTGGAAATATGGGCATAACGTCGGATATTGAAAATTAATCGAACGCAAGCATTATGAACACGCTGCAGTCTTTGCGACAAGTCATAGTTTACATCATTATATATAATGTCACAGTAATCGAAGTGTGGCAACACAAGATTCTGCACAAGGATTTGTTTTAATGAAACTGGGAGAAAATTCTTTAAACGTCTAAGATAATGTAAGATGGAGAAAGTTTTTTTACATATGTGTTTTCACTTGTGTTTGCCAGGTTAAATTTGCGTCTAGATGTAGTCCAAGATCTATTACTGAAGAAGAATAAGGGATACTTATATTATTTATAGTAATGTTTGGGAGTGTGGATATGTCAAAAGTGGTAAGCAGTCTTTGTTGTCCCATTAGAATTACTTGTGACTTTTTCGGATTTAGATTTAGACCGATACTTGAAGACCAGTTAAAGATGGATATAAGATCGTAATTCATTTTCGACAACCTGTTATAGAGGCTATATATAATACAGAGATCACTCTACCTGAGGCTTCACTTCCATAGGTTACTTACTTACTCACTGGCACTATCGAACCCGAAGGTTCATGGCCGCGCGGACATAAGCTCTCCATACATCCCTATCCTGAGTCAATGCTTTCCAATCATTCCCTGTATAATCTGCTTCCCTCAAATCATAGTTAATGTTGTTCTCCCACCTCATTCTTGGCCTACCAACTGGGCGTTTTCCCTCTGGCTTTCCTACAAGAAGCTTCCATGCACGTCTTTCATTCCCCATACGCGCAACATGTCCTGCCCATCGCAGTCTACGAGACTTAACTGTTCTTCTTCCATAGGTTACAATGGGTTTTATGGTGGTTTTATATAAATTTATACTGGAACTTGAGCTCCAACGAAAAAACAGAAAGATGGAATACAAACGGCGGAGACGAGCTTCCTCAGACAAGTTTAAAGGATGTACAAAACTTGATAGAATTAGAAATTAGGACATCCATTCATAGTAATTTTGCCCGAGGGCAGGTCCTTCACTGCAATCATAGCATTTTCATGCTATGCTTGCAGCTTTACTAGGTAATTGTTGATGTGGTAGCTTCTCGTTGCTTTCCACACCGGTGAAGGGTGATGATGATAGTGACGATGGCCATATGATTTCTGGAACTGTTTGGGCCTTAACGTTTTCCTGACATTTGTCTTACAGGTGAGGAAAAACCCCGATGAAAATCTCACCCAGAAAAACTGCCCCGACCGGGGATCGAACACGAGCCCGCTGCGTGACAAGGCAGCGCGCTACCTCGAGACCACAGCGGTGGACTAATTAGGATATACCAGAAGAATTAAAAGTTTAGCCTTTTTTTGGATAAAGTAACGAATGACAGACAAAAGTGGATTAATCACATGAATGGAATGAGTAAGGAGAGATATAGGCCTACATTGTTATAGTCCAGTTCTGATAACTGTAGCCGTCTTGGTGAATCCTAAGGCTTGTGGTAGGAAGGAACATTGCCGAGTGGGGGAGGGAAGTAATAGCCATGCAAAAAACTTTCATAATAATAATAATAATAATAATAATAATAATAATAATAATAATAAGATCTTATAAAATCAACACTATTCTATAATCAACACTCAAAACATATGAGAAAACATAAGTATTCACTAACATGGAACTAGTAGATAAAAAAAAATTCAACATCTAGTAACTATTACGTTTCCAACACTGAGTGTAGTTGCTGGCAGTACCTGCACCTCGCCCTCCCCTCTTACCGCACCATACAACATAGACCCCCTCAAATGGAGCTACAGAAGCCAGAACTGAACTATAGCAAGAAATTATCAAGGAAGAGGAAGACGTGCTGTCGGAAGACCTAGAAAATGTTGGGTTGATGCATTATGAATTCGGAACGGGCAATTGTCTAATCCATGGAGCGGCGACGACGACGGCGATGATGATGATGAATAAAATTAGGTTGGATTGAAGGAAAAGTACTGTGTTGTAGAATTGTCCTTAAATGAATAAAAAAATTATACATTTACAAGAGAAGGACTTTAAAATGTAAACCATGCAGTGGTAAAACAGGGAAGATGGCTGAATGTTAAATAGTTTTAAAAGTGTCGTGTTCCGGTGGAAGTAGGAATTAGTGTAAATTGACCAAGACAACCGAGGATGTTCAACAAAGAGGAGATAAGTGGGATTCAAGGAAAGATATGTTTGTTTCGGTGGACACTGGAGAATGTTAAATAGTTTTAAAAGGCCTGGATACAAATAAAATTAGACGAGGAAACGGGAGTCTGATGAAATTGTGTGTCACGCAGTGCCCCACCCGGTTCCCAGAGAAATTAGATTTGTGTGGCGAGAATTCACCCTTCTCTTCTCAATTTCCACATCACCGTCACAAGAGACGCAGCCTCCCTTTGTCTCCCAACTCTGTTATTATTATTATTATTATTATTATTATTATTATTATTATTATCATTATTATTATCATCATTATTGTTATCATCTACATTATTATAATTAATTAAACATAGGCTCATTTCTGAAACATTTTGTTATGCATTACAGGGACTCTTTCCCAACTTCTCTCAAAAACATTAAACTGTTACTATATAAATCAATAATAATTTATAGACAATATAATACAATATAATGTAATAATTTGAGAATTAAGTTCTTGGAAAACATTTGTAGCAAGGAGAGACGAACGAACAGTCGAATGGAGAAGATTACATATCAGTGAACTACATGATCATTACAAAAAAAAAAACAGATAGCCTATAATAAGAACACTCTTAGAGTGATCCTAACATAAAAAAATGCTAATTATATCCTTCCGTCATCCGCGCTACAACCACTGTCACATTGACAGAGAGCATGTGTGAAGTATGTAAGACACGTGGTCATTGAATGGGGTAGGTTACAAGAAAGCTGGTGATTTTTTTCACTGAACTTGTGAAATACATGTGATTTTTTTTTTTCGCCACAAAGATTTGCCAGACTTGTGTTTTAAAAATTTAGATGACACAATAACAAGACCAGTAGACTCAATATCTTCAGCCATTTTGTTGCATCAGAATAGACTGAACCGTGACTCACCATTTTAAGTTGTAATTATTGATTAGGTATATTTTAGAATATTTTCTGTTTTGAATATTATTTTCATTCACGAAGAATAAATATATTCATAGGACATATTTTCAATTTAATGAAGGGAACTACTTTTTCACGTGCTTATTACTTCTACATCATACGTCGGTGTCAATAACATACTTTATTAACCAGCGAACAGGTCACATGTTTTTGTTTTGGTGAGGATCACTTTAATAGCGGACAGCCATTAGTAGGTAGGGCATATTGCACGAATGGTGAATGAAAGAGTTGCATGCTTATCCGAAAGTACAAAGGGAAAGCGCCTAGTAGGTTGGCCACGAATGAGATGGTCTCGGGGTAGCGTCGCTGCCTCGTACGCAGGGGGCCGGGTTCGATCCCCGGTGGGGACAAGTTTCCTGCGTGATGTTTTTTCTCGTTTTTCCTCACCTGTAAGCAAGTGTCAGGAAACGTTAAGGCCCAAACAGTCCCCGAACATCATCTGGTCATCATAATCATCATCATATTCGCCATGTTTAGTGTGGAAGCTGTATTTCGTCTATCTTGGAGGATGCCCTGCCATTGAACTGATCACCTTTTCAGGGGCCTTCCATTTCTTGTGTGGTTAATAAAGTATGTATGTGTGTGGTCCATAGCTTACAGACCTTCTCCCTAGGTCGTGTCACTGTAAGGCCATGGTGGCGTGTACATATAAGGTGAGAAATTATACTAAATTCATGGTATGACATGGTGTAGATTCATCAATTTGCACGTTGATTTTTCAGACCCAGGCCTGGTTCTTCATCTAGGAAACAGCGGGAGGTTTCTGAGTTCTCAAGCGGACTTGAGCCTATGAAAAAGAAGAAGAAGTAATAGTTGAAGTGAGAAAAATATAAAATAAATGTTTTTATGTATACTTTAAAAGTCCGTCCTCTGTTTAAAGACATCCATATTCATCATAGATTTTTGTTCCTATAACATTTTCCTAATCTCTCCACCTTTTGCGTTTCATTGTTATCACTCCTTTTCTATTATCCGTCAGTTCTCCTATCGGTATTTGATGCCATGGCTCCTTTCATTATACATCCACCACTTCCCTTGTGTTCTGCAAGTTGATTATGCTATTTGTTCATACAGTATAATTCTCCTTCGATCCTGTCCTCATTTGGTTGATGCCTCTTTTCAATGCACATCAACATATTTTTTATTTCTTATCCTTAAAAGTTATGGTGGGGTAATCATATTGGAAAGACACACAAAAATATATTGGTAAACATTGGTGCAATCTGTTGCAATATATGCAAGTGAGGTATGGATAATCAATAAGTACTGCAAGAATAGACTAATAGCTCTAGAAATGGATTATTTACGCAGAAGTGCCAGAAAGTCAAAATTAGAACATGTCATAAATAAGGAGATTAGAAACATAATGGAAGCAGAAGAAAGCATAATTGAAAGAATCGAGAAGAAGGAATTAAAGTGGTTAGGACATATTTTATCAGGTGAATGGAGAAGACTGCATAACAGTGAATTACATCGTGTTTATAGGAAGCCAGATATAATGAGAACAGTTAAGTTTCGTAGACTGAGATGGCCAGGGCATGTGACACGAATGGGGAATGAAAAAGTACGTGGAAGCTTCTTGTAGGAAAACCCAGTTGGTAGACCAAGAATGTGGTGGGAGAATAACATTAACTATGATTTGAGGGAAGTAGATTATACAGGGGATGATTGGAAAACATTAGATCAGGATAGGGATGTATGGAAAGCTTATGTCCGCGCGGCCATAAACCTACAGGTTCGATAGTGCCAGTGGGTTAGTTAGGACATATTTTAAGAATGGAAGATGAGCGATGGCCGAAGCAACTATATCAGTGGCAACCGACCAGAAATAAGAAAAGAGGGAGACCAAAGTTAACATGGAAGGAAAACATGAAGACAGTAATGCAAGCAAGAGGTGCCCAAGATAGTAGGCTTTGGAGGTTGTCACGGGAAGACGGCAGCAGCTGTAAAAACCCAAAAATAGATAGATCCTTAAAAGTATCAACCATTGGTTGCCGAAACCTGCCTTTCCTTCTGGCTTTCCTACAAGAAGTTTACCTGCTTTTTAAATTCCGATTTGGCCTATATAAATACAATTTTAGTCAATACTAGCGTACCAGGCACACGTTGCCCTGTCCGAACGTTCAATTCTCATGTCATGCGCGGACGATAAAAAATGTTACTTTTTTACCATAAAATTCAACAATTAGGACATAATTATATATTATTAAATAAGTTCGCAAGAAAACCTCTTACAGCCTTCTGTTGTGGCTCAAGAAGTGTGAATGATGACGTCATACAGTCATGAACATTAGAATTGTACCCTCCTTTGCAGATAAGTTAAGAACCGTCATAGGCTATTACAATTATATTAGAGTGAAAAAAAAGTACATTGATGAGAGTGAGTCAAAACAGTTTTTTTTTTCAGCTAGATTTCATTTCTGACCCACTGTGCACTGGTCCCATACTGGCCGACATTCCATGAGAAAAATGTCTTCCCCCGTACCAGCGTAAGACCCGTAGTTCTGCGCCAAGACTTCTTGCCTTAACCACTCGGCTACTGCGCGAGACTCTTGGTATCAATGAAAGACAAAAATTGTTATTGTGAGTTATCCGTAAGAGATAAGGGACTCTTGGCATCAATGAAAGACAAAAATGGTTTTTGTGAGTTATCCGTAAGAGACTTTTTTGTAGAGCTTTTTGAGATATTCAATTCTGTGTACATTAATTTTGTGTGTTTCTTATGGTTTAGGCAGCGTAAGCCATTTAAGCGTCCAAAGAGCTACTTTTTTCACGTTTTACACTACAAAGGGCGATTTTTAAGAGTGTAGGAGTTGAGTATCACAACTCTCTTATAGCCTATGTTCATCCCGGGAATCTCCTGAACATTTTGCAAAAAAACCCCATCACAATCGGATCAACGATATGGCCGCGCATAAAGTACGAACAAACAAACAAACATTAATTTTTATATATAAGATTAGCATTCTGGTTGGATGTTCTTCTTTTAAACCTGCTTAGCTGGTGATATTTAAAAAAGAAGTTATTAATCAAATAAATAAAACCAATCGAGTTTCAGGCTGTTAAAAAAGAAACCATTTGGAAAAATAAATACGTATCTAAGAAAATATGCTAAAACTAAAATATATAATTCGGGATTCCACTTTGTATATATACAGCAGAAACGTGACCAGAAACAAGTGTTACTCGACGCCTACTGGAAGCATGTGAAATGAAAGTTCTGCGAACAATAGGAAACATAACATTAAGAGATCATATTAGAAGTGATAAGAGAAAATTTACAAATAGAACAAATTTCAAATTGGATAAATAATAGAAGGAATGAATGGAATGAACATATAAATATAATGTTAAACGACAGAATAGTTAAAATAGATAGGGATAAATTCACAATTGGGAAAATAAATATTGGACGCCCGAAGAAAAGATAAAAAGATACGCTTTTGAGGCAATACATTGAAGAGGAACAGACACCTCGTCTATACTGGAAGAAAGAAGAAAAAGAAGAAGGTTGGATTTGAGCCCATCAGCCAGCCAATAGTCTGGTACTGTGTAATACTTCCAGAGAATGAAAGTTTCACCAAGGAATCGGGCTAGGGCGAACGCCACGCGAGTCTTAACCAGACTAATTTAGTTACACTTATTTCCCTACATGTGTCGGCGAATGACATGTAGTTAGTACATCGTCTTGGAGAGAAATCTAGTAGAAAACTAAGGTATTAATCGGATGGATGAAGGTCGGTTAAATTTTGCTCAAAGGTATTTTCATTCAGACTTGAGGTTCTTTTACGAGCCTAAAAATCTTCAGTCTCGGGACCCATGCCACGGCTTAAAGTCCCTTCCGTGGGAATTGTCCCTTGGATTTTACTATCCTAAAATTCCGTCGACGCCGGCCGGGTTTGAATCCTCGGTACTAATGGCAAGGAGCATAACTACTAGATCATCGCGGCCGACATGGGGCGCGCGCGCGCGCGCACACACACACACACACACACACACACACACACGCACACATATGTATATATATATATATCACTGGCATTATCGAACCCGTAGAATCATGGCCGCGCGGAAATAAACTCTCCGTGATCCCTATCCTGAGCTAATGTTTTCCAATCATCCCCTATATAATCTACTTCCCTGAATTCATGGTTAATGTTATTCTCCCACTTCATTCTTGGTCTATTGACTGGACATTTTTGTTCTAGTTTCCTACAGGAAGCTTCCATGACTCTCACTTGTCCTGCCCATCATAGTCTGCGATATATATATGTCCACCGCTGTGGTCTCGAGGTAGCTTGCTGCCTTATCACGCAGCGGGCCCGGGTTCGATCCCCGGTCGGGGCAGTTTTTCTGGGTGAGGTTTTATCGGAGTTTTTCCTCACCTGTAAGACAAATGTCAGGAAAACTTTAAGGCCCAAACGGTCCCCGAAATCATATGGCCATCATCATCATCATCCTTCACTGGTGTGGAAAACAACAGGAAGCTACCACACCTACAATTCCCTCGTAAAGCTGCAAGCATAGCATGAAAATGCTATGATTGCAATGAAGGACCTGCCCTCGAGCAGAATTACTATGGATGTGTGTGTGTGTGTATAATTAGTAAGCAGACTTACTCCCTATATTGATGACATTCTAGGAGATCATCAATGTGCATTTAGAAGAAACAGGTCTACAACAGATCAGATTTTTAGTATAAGACAGATTTTAGAAAAGAAATGGGAATATAATGGTACTGTACATCAACTATATGTAGACTTCAAAAAGCATATGATTCAATTAAGAGGGAGAAGTTATGTAGTATCCTGCTGGAGTTCGGAATTCCTAAAAAGTTAGTTAGACTTATACGAATGTGTCTAAATGGCTCAAAGAGTAGGGTGCGTGTAGGCAAACAGTTTTCAGACACTTTTGAAATCCAGAATGGGTTGAAGCAAGGAGATGCACTATCTCCTCTACTATTTAATTTTGTACTAGAGCATGCCATTAAATCTTTAGAGAATGAGGAAGGCTTACAACTCAATGGTATTAATAAGCTGTTACTTTATGCTGATGATGTAGTATTGTTGGCCGATAGCGAGGAGATACTAAAGGACAACACGCACACACTATTGAGTAACACTAAGAAATTAGGACTGGAAGTAAATATCAATAAAACTAAATATATATGGTCACACGTAGAAATTCAGTATATAATGGAAATGGACAGCTAATGACAAATGAGGGAAATTTTGAGGAAGTGGCTGAATTCAAATACCTAGGAACAATAATCACAAGTAGGAATGAGATGCACAAAGAAATTAAACATAGGCTCAATTCTGGAAATGCATGCTATTATGCATTGCAGAGACTCTTGATGTCCCAACTCCTTTCAAAAAACGTTAAACTGAAAATATATAAAACTATTATTCTACCAGTTATATTATATGGGTGCGAAACATGGACTCTTACTTTAAGGGAGGAAAGGAGATTACAAGTATTTGAGAATAAAGTACTTAGGAAAAAAAATTTTTGGACCAAAGAGAGATGAACAGACAGGTGAATGGAGAAGACTACTAACAATGAACTACATGGTCTTTATAGGAAGCCAGATATAATAAGAACAGTTAAGTATCGTAGACTGCGATGGGCAGGACATGTTGCGCGTATGGGGAATGAAAGACGTGCATGGAAGCTTCTTGTAGGAAAGCCAGAGGGAAAACGCCCAGTTGGTAGACCAAGAATGAGGTGGGAGAACAACATTAACTATGATTTGAGGGAAGTAGATTATACAGGGAATGATTGGAAAGCATTAGCTCGGGATAGGGATGTGTGGAGAGCTTGTGTCCGCGCGGCCATGAACCTACGGGTTCGATAGTGCCAGTGAGTAAGTAAGTAAGTGTGTGTGTGTGTATATATATACACATATATGCATACATACATGCACACAACGTTCTAGCGGCAGCAATTGTCTTTTTTTCGGAACCAAACTCGGCATAAAGTAGGCCTACTTAATGAAGAAAGGTATGTCCTAGTTCTTAAAACCAGCAAATTCGGGCCATAAATTAATTCGCTGAGAAAATTCGACTAGTGTACGCAGTTCCTGCGTAACATAGCTTTTTAAAGAAAGGTACAGTATAGGCTTCCGGATATTAGAATAAATCTACCATTATTTCAATATACATATATTTGCCCATCAAAAATGTTGC
This sequence comes from Diploptera punctata, assembly GCA_030220185.1. Lineage (NCBI taxonomy): Eukaryota > Metazoa > Arthropoda > Insecta > Blattodea > Blaberidae > Diploptera > Diploptera punctata. Next base: position 1,774,931 of record JASPKZ010001957.1, on the reverse strand, counting down.
TGTTATTGTGTGTGTGTTTATTAATTTACAGCATTGTTTATTTAAAGCTTGGCTTGTGTTGCATATTTTGTGAGTCCGTCTGCTGAAGAATTCGATTGAGCCCTTCCCTCGCATTGGCCTTCACTTGCCTTGTAATCGGTAATAAACCGTGTTAAATTAAAACAACTTTTCAAAGCTGCTTTACAAATGACACTGGGTGCTGTATTGTCAACTGTTTACGGCTCACAAAAAGGCTATTAGAGATAAGGTTAATGAGAACGGCGTGTTGATTGATGGAGCCATCTGGCGGCCCAGCAGGTAGACGAGTTGTATTCCGTGTTAAATGTAGTTTTAAAGAAACCTTCCTTTTATTCATATTTCCTAATATTTTTTATTTCGCTTTTAATCATCCCTTTCCTTTGTATTCTCGCCAAAACATTCAAGACCGTCACACACAAACTGGGTGGATCAACTGAATTCCTCATCAAGTCCAATCTATGGTCCGATTTTTCTGGTTTACGGAATAGATTTGTCTTTTGTTAATAATATTTTGAGTTTTAGACTTAACTCAAAAAGACTTGCTAATATTCAGTACAGGGATTCTTGTCATCAAACTTCACTGAGTTAATATAATATATATAAAACTTGCAGGAACTATCAAACTTCATGGCCGCGCAGACATAAGCTCTCCATACATCCCTATCCTGAGCTAATGTTTTCCAATCATCCTCTGTATAATCTACTTCCATCAAATTATGGTTAATTATATTCTCCCATCTTTTTCTACTACCTACTGAAAGATTTACTTCTGATTTTCCCGTTTCCAAGCCCCTCTTTCATTCCTATAGCACTATACGAGACTTAACTATCTTATTATATCTGGTTTCCCATAAAGACCATTTAACTCACTTATGTAGTCTTCTCCATTTGCCAGTATATCATCATCTCTCTTTGGTCCACAATATTTCTAAGCATTTCATTCTCAAACAGTCGTAATCTTTTTTCCTCTCATGAAGTTGGAGTCATGTTTCACATCCTTATAGTATAACTGGGAGAATATCACTTCGATACATTTTCTGTTTAACGTTTTTAGAGAGAAGATGGGACGACAGGAGTTCCTGTAATGTATAGTACCGTGCATTTCCAGAATTGAGCCTATGTTTAATTGTTTAATTTCTTTCTGCACGTCATTCTTATTATGTAATTATTTTTCCCACGTATTGTAGGCTATATATATTTCTTTTTTCCCTGCCAATTTCCGTGTCTACTAGACAGGATCGGTAAAGATATATAAACGTTTAAAGAATTTTCATGAAAACAACCTCAATAGCCTCATTCCTTCGGAATTTGAGAAATGACTTCACCGGGACAAGCTCCGACGCCGGATCTCTTAGCCGCCGAGAGATGTAGAGAATATCATACACAACCTTGTATGTGCATCTTGATGATATGATGGTATGAATCGGTAAATTTGGAATGCGCTGTATGTATGAATCGGGTTCGAGTCCCTGAGGTAATATCACGTTTCTGAACAAGTAGTTAAGGCTGCATAATTGAGCTCTTGTTTAGATAATTAGCTTATAGAGAGAGGTGGGTGGGGAGGAGACGCAAGGAATTGTGGGTTGTAGAGAGCTCGTTAGAAATAAAGTGGTTTCCTAATGCGATGTGAGTCTATAAGCTTAACAAGTTTAGCGACTGCGCACCCTCTTTTTCACACCCTGCGGCCTTCTTCCGGTGCTTGGGGAGGGAAACAAAATATTTCACCAATCACCCACAATACGAAAATAAAATAAAGGGCTAATAAGATCGATTAGTGTATCCTTTATACACATGTAGGGATGCGTGACGAGTTTTTAAGTGGCTTGATCGCTTTTGTACTCAAAGTAATTCTAATGAAGTAACATTCGGATATGAATGCAGTCCCTTCTTATATTGCAAGATGAAAATATAAAACCCACGAGCTTTCCATTGGATTATTTGCCAATTTTTACATGACATAAACAGTCGCACCTTGGGAAGAAGAGGGCCACAAGTGTAAAAATGTCATAAAATAAGTTAAGACTACTATCTGTTAGAAAAAATGGTTACAAATTTATTTCTTTATGGCCACAAGTCATATGCAAGAAAATAGAGACGAGATAAATTATTGTGTCCATATCAAACGTTTAATTTACTACCGTATTTTACGGACTTTATGACGCACTTTTTTCTTTGAAAAATAGCCTCCATAATTGAATAGCTTAGTTCCAAAGTGTCTAAAATCCAAAATTCGTGATTTTCGATATTTTTATGTGACAAAAGTCTTTATTCCATCAGGTATCATATTACCACGTTGTTATGTTCCTAAGTGGCTTATATCCCCTGTTAAAACGGTTTGAAAATCGTGTTTATTTCCAAAGTGTCTTATATCCCAGCTGTTTTTATTTCCAATATGTATTATATCCATTTGACCAATCTGCTGATTCGGTACGAAGCACGTGACTCATCATGGGGGCTGCTATGACACTCCTTGTTACATGTCGATGAACATCAGGCAGCTGTGATTTTCTGTGTTTTTTTTTGTCAGTGAAACAAAATGGCTAGTTGTGAAGAAGACCTAGTAAGTCATTTAGGGCGGTCAGCGAGAAAAAGAGCACTAGTACCTTCAGAATGGGCTAAAAACAAAGATAAACACCATAAATACGCTAGTGATGGTAGTATACCGAAAGTGGCATGTAATCACAATGATGGATTTTGTAAAACTTCTGAGCTTTCTACCGCAGACTGTTTCCATTCATTATTTTATAACAACAAAACTAAGGTAGAACAAGATTCATTTTTAAGTAAGTTAGGTATTACCCAGCACCATCATGCAATGTCATTCTGGCAAAACGTATTTTCAAATAGTGCAACAGATGCAGTAAATGACTTCTGATAAATTGTGATACCTTCGTGTAAGCAACATCCTTTTTTATTTATTTATTTATTTTTTTATTTATACTGTTTTTCCTTCTCCTTTTACCTTTTTTGTTAACTTTATTTTATTCTCACATATAGACACATGGACAGGACACACACCCAGACCCAAGGTGAAGATTTAAAATCCCCTACCCCGCCGGGAATCAAACCCGGGTCGCTGGAGTGGAAGGTAGGGACACTGCCGACTACGCCACGGCGACGGACTATTTCGAAACTAAATAAATTGCATACTTTATTGAGTATTAGATATTACTTTCTCCTGCTAAACTTTCCTTAAACTATGTTTACTTCCAAAATGTCTTAACTCCAAGTCATGTGACACTGTTACTACCACTCGTAATGGTGGAGGATTTTTGAGAGTATGTGACAATATTGCCAATGTAGTTACAAATAAACATGACTTATAATGAAAACACCATTTAAAAATTAAATACCTTAAAATAAAAATTGCGATTTCTGGAGTTTGGTATTTCATGGATATAAGACACTTTGGAATAAGCTCTTCAATTCAGGTGCGTCTTATACTGGAAATTAATATAAACATGTTTTGTGTTTGATTTAAAATTCCCGCCAGTCTTAAAATGGTCATATATGTGATGCCGCGGGAATTATCTCTATCTGGCAACATTGGATTCGACTGGCAGCAGCACTGCACCGATGCGACGAACATGAGTTGCGGGGATTCACATGCTTGCTAACCCCGCCCCGCCACCTCAAACCCAGAACACTGCCTAGCCTTTGATGCATCATTGCAGTCTACGATGCCAATGAACTTGAACAAATTGATGATGGATGAAATCCAAGAAGAATTCACGCCGAAGGAGCTTTAAAAGACATGCAATCAAACCAGTGTGTCCGTGGATAAAAAGGTCGTAGTCTAGAGTGAGAGAAGACATTATTGTTAAATCCTTCAAGAAGTGCGGCGTAAGTAATGCTCTCGAAGACAGTGAAGGCGGTCTTATATATGAAGAAAACAACGATGACGAAGAAGAAGTAGAAAGTAAGTTCAGATGATGATTTTCAGGAATTTTAAAGAACAGAACGATTTTATAAACTAAGATTTTGTTTTAAAATCTGGCTTTGAAATCTAATAATAAAAAAGGTAAAAATGTTATTTTTTTCTAATTGCTTAAAAATTAAGGTGCGTCTTATAGTCCGTAAAATACGGTATACCTTTTCTAACACTCTAACTGCGAATAACTCGGAACTAAACTTTTACAGTTGTGACCGCCTTCTTCCCAAGGTGAGATATTAGCTGTGTCTCTATAAGAAGAAAGTGAAATGAGACACAACTTTACGCAAATTGTGTCCCAGCAGTCCATATATATCAGTGACTGTTCAAACAGAATTGCCAACTTCCTTATAGTGCGCCAGGTTATCTAATAAACTCTAATCTATTGTACTTATAATAAATTGCCCATGTTCTTATTCTTTCTTGCTCATCTGACAGTGGCGGATCGTGGCTTTGAAGTTAGGTTCGAAACTAGCAAGGAAAATTATTTGTCCACATGCTCATCGTAATTATTATTAAACTCAGCTATTTGTTGTATATCAAATGCATATTTTAGTTTTTTAAGGATGCAAACTTCTCCTAAATCCGTCCCTGCGTCATCATCACGAGCTTCAAGGATTGAACCACTTGATCCGTTCCGTCTCCAGAATTTATAGCTCTTTTCTCCATCGCTTCCTTGATCTTCCAATTTTTCATTTACCCCGTGGCCACCCTGCGTAATGAAATAAAATAAGTAGTTGGAGTCCTGGTATAGAATAGTCACTTTAATAAAATATTTGCTGTGTTAGTATTATAGTTATATGAATAATACGAAAAGTAACAGTTTAATTTGACATTTTTGCGTTGGCTGCACAGCGTCAAGTAGAGTTCCAAGCGTAGCGTTAGTTGGAAAAATGAGATATTACTCTCCTGTTATCGGTTAGATCTGCTTGCGAAAAACTAGAAACATACTTCAAGTACTAATTCGTTTAAAGTAAGTGTAAACTTATTTTACTAATTATAAAAGTAATCAATTTGTTGGCATTATTTCATGGTGTATTTTCATGGATCTTTATTGAGAAACTAGAATGAGCCTAGACAAAATACCCAAACCCACTATTAGTTAAAGTCACATTAAAGAAAGGATTTTTATTAAAAAACAATCCATAATTTAAGTTCTATCTTGGAACACACTAGTTATACATGTAAGTAGTATATTTACAAACGTCTATAAAATGGTTGTATTGGATGGATAAACGTATTGTAGTTATGTGGACTATTTAGTTAGGTTTGTAAATCTACAACGTAGGCTATCCAGGTTAGAATCTTGCGCATGCGCCAGCTGATGAATGTGGTTAAAGTTTACGTATAATCATCAAGTCCAACATGCACATAGTTCGTTACCAATACTGAAGTCTTAAACTAAAACGCTAACCAAATACAAATATTCTAACTAAGTGGGATTCTATGCCACCGTGCTATCTGCATCAATTCAAATAAAAAAAACGAAAAACACACAGTATGTGAATAATTACCTGAGAGAAATATATGTAGGCCTACAATTGACTTTTTCCCCAAGAAAATGTGAGAAGTGGCTTAAAATTAAGTGATAAGTTAAGCTCAAAGTAACCTAAAATTAGAATATTTGCAATGTAAAATATATAGGCCTATTAGCCATTGCTCAGACAGTTTAGCCAACTTATCACAAAAACCCGCATTAAAGAAGTTAACACTAAACTAATCAGATGTACACTAATTCGCACATTTTCTCACCCTAACTTGCCCTCCAACGTAGGTGGACTTCTGGGATACAATCTCCTTATATATAGATAAACATGTTGGGAATTGATTCTAGCGGGAGCGTGTGTTATCACATTGGCCAACATGATTCTAGCAGTCACTTTTCCTCCGATCGAATATTCCCAGGTCACGATGACAAAATATTCATCACATATAGCAATTTGATGACATTTACTGTAGAAAATATAAATACTGTACGTTGGGTGCAGGAATAGAAGAAACTTTGGAAGTATATGTTGGGTGCATTGAATAACTATATGGCGGGTACCGAATCATCTGTAGCAAGTAGGCCTATTATATTTTGTTAGGAATTAAAAAATGTATTAATCACAATTTTTTTAATAATAACTACCTCACTGGCACTATCAAACCCGTAGGTCCATCGCCGCGTGGACATAGGCTCTCCATACATCCCTCTCCTGAGCTAAGATTTTCCAATCCTCTGCATAATTCACCTACTTCAAATCACGGTTAATGTTATTACCGGTATTCCTCCTCACTTGGTCCTTCTCCTTCTTTCATTCCCCATACGTGCCACATATTTTGCCCGTCGGAGTCTACGAAATTTAACTGATCTTATTATATCTGGTTTCTTATAAAAATCATGTAGCTCACTGCTATGCAGGCTTTTTTCAGTCACCTGTCTGCGTATTCTCAAATATTCGTAATATTTTCTCCTCCCTTAAAGTAAGAAACCATGTTTCGCACCCATGTAATATAACTGGGAGAGTAATAGTTTTATATATTTTTAGTTTAATAGAGAAGTTGGGATGACAAGAGTCTCTATAATGCATAATAGCATGCATTTCCACAATTGAGCCTATGTTTAATTTTTTTGCGCCTCTTTCCTGTTTGTAATTATTGTGCCTGGGTATTGAATACAGCCACTTCTTCAAAATTTCATTTGTAAGTAAATGCCCATTTACATTATAGGCTATAATGTATTTCTTTGTGTGACCATATAGCCTATTTAATTTTATTGATGTTAATTGCAGTCCGAATTTCTTAGTATTACTCAATAGAGTGTGTATGTGTTGGCGTTTAGTATCTGCTCGCTAGCGCCTAATAATACATTATCAACACAAAAATAACAGCTTATTAATAGGGCCTACCATTGAGTTGTTACACCTTCTTCATTCTCTAAAGATTTTATAACATGTTATAGTACACAATTGAATAGTGGAGGAGGTAGTGCATTCATTTTAACCTATTGCGAATTACAAGAGCATCTGAAAATTGTGTGCCTCATCCTACGCTTTGTGCCATTTAGGCACATTCGAATAACTCAACGTTTTAGGAATTACGATGTTCAGCAGGTATTCTCTCTCTTAAATTAATCTTGTGTCATATGAAGCCTATATAGGGCCTATAATTGATGTATGGTGCCATTATAAATTCTTACTCTACTTGTTCACTTCACGAGCTAGGCAAATTGCCTGTTCAGCCTCACAGTTATTCTGTCCATCTTTTCACTGGCCTTCCTACATTCCTTAAACCTCTTGGCTTGTAGTTAAATGCTGGTTTGGTAAGCTTGTTACATTCATTCTTTCTATATGTCTGAACATTTATCTTTATATTCCTCGATTTTATCATTCAGTGGATGTAGATTTAACTCTGTTCTTATATCTTCACTCTTTATCCGATCCAATCATGTGCAGCCTGTACCGAAATCAAGTTTTCGATACATGGATTACGTCATCCTGCGCAACTATACGTCATCGTGTCTCAATTTCTTCTGTGATCTTAATGAACAGTGCCAAATTCTCTCCTACGTACCCCCCCTTTCTTTCCTTTACGCGCCGTGTGCTATCGCGCATACTCCCCTCTCCTAGTGAACTCTCAAATAAAGCTGTGCTTACTAACATCGGGTCATGATATGTTTGTCAACCAAGGAGTCAAGTCGATATAGCTCGGAGGAGCTTGTTTGGTTTATTAGTCCGTTAGGCCAGGGTGGGGCCTCAAGGATCGTGTACCCTAGCCCTTGGCGGGACTAGTGTGAATATAATAGTGTACGTATGTTTTTATTATTATTGTTTTGTTAGAGGATCAATGAGATTATTGTTTTCTTTTGTCAAGTTATTTTCAATGTTAAGCTAACTATCTTTTAGGCCTATTTATTTCAATGTTATATCTGACTTATGTATTCACGTAGACTTTCACGGCCGGAGTTGCTATGATGATCTTGATGAAGATTTTCGGGCTGTAGGCCGTGGTCGTGAGGCTTGAAGTTCCCCGACGTTTCGCCAGAGACTGCGTCTGGCATCCTCAAGGGTTATCTTGAGACTGGCAATTCTGTCCGCTCTCTGTCCTATTTATACGTTCACCGCGATGTGTTCGTAAGTTGTATTTGCCTTCTGATTGGTCAGCTTAGGGACTTCTACTGCTCCAATGAGATTGCTGTTTGCTGGTCTAGTCGACTCTACGTTATATCTGCCTTCTGATTGGTCGGCGGTAGGAACTTCCATTGTTCCACTGAGATTGCTCTTTGATAGTCTAGTCAACTGTACTTGTAGAGGTTTGCATTTAGCGTTTTTTAGAACCGGTATCCATACTTTGTTGACTTTTAATGATTCTTCTTTTCTATTGAAACTGTTTTTATGTTTGAATATTTCGATGGCTTCTCGTTGTAGACGGGTAAAATAGTGTGTAAAGTTAGATAATATGTCTGTATTCTGGTATTGTACTCTGTGGCCATCAAGTAAAGAGTGTTCTGCTACTGCCGACTTATCCATTTGTTTAAGACGACTGTACCTTTCATGCTCCTTAAGTCTGGTTGCGATGCTGCGTTTAGTTGTGCCTATATACACTTTTCCACAACTGCATGGTATCCTGTATGTGCCTGCTGTCTGATGAGGATGGAGATGATCCTTTATAGGTCTGAGAAGGTTCTTGGTAGGCCTGTATACTGTCTTTATGTCTTCTTTCTTTAGTAGTTTTCCAATGCGGTCCGTTACATTCTTGATGAACGGTAAAAAATGCCCTGGTTGAAGATTTTTCCTCTGATTCCTTGCTGCTGTTGCTGTTGTATCGTCTGGGATGATTGGCTCGGTTGATTTTCCTGGTGTATCCATTGGCTGCGAATACCGTCTGGAGGTGTTGAAGTTCCGTTTTTAATAAATCCGGATGACAAAGTTTTTTGGCTCGATCTGTCAATGATTTGATGATTCCAAAATTTTTGTTTAGGGTGATGATTCGATGTTTTATGAAGATACCTGCCCGTGTGGGTAGGTTTTCTGTAGATAGTGTGATAAATGTTGCTGCCTTCTCCCCTTTTGATCAGGATATCTAGGAATGCTATGCTGTTATCTGCTTCTTTTTCTATGGTGAATTGTATACTGGAGTTAATGTTGTTGATGTGTGTCAGAAATTAGTCTAATTTCTCTTCCCGTGGTTCCAGATTACAAAGGTGTCGTCTACATAGCGAAGCCATATCTTGGGTTTGATAGGTGTCGTATGTAAGCATGTTTGCTCGAAGTTTTCCATGAAGAAATTGGCAACTACTGGGCTCAAGGGACTGCCCATAGCTACTCCATCTGTTTGCTCGTAGAAGTCGTCGTTGAATAGAAAAACGCAAAATGTAAACCTCTACAAGTTATAACAGGAAGAGGGCGGTAATAGGCCTGGGCAAGGCGTGAACTCTATGTATCTCAGGGTTGTGGATTTTCACCGTGGGATAAGGCGAGGAACGAACCAAGGATAACAGAGTACTATCAGGAGGCTTACCGAGACAACATTGGTGCCAATTAAATGATATTTATTATATCACATGTAGCATAAGACTGTTACAGTTCCAATTCCAGAACATTGAATTTAATTGGATATATTCCGGTATTTTTTTTACTTCGGAATGGTAAGGCGGTCAATACTGGACCAATTTTATTAATATCGTGGCGAATCTATCGCGTTTTGGAACACTGATAATTACCGGTCTTCACTCGACCTAAAGTGTGATATAACACCAGCACACTGATGCTTTTAAAATGAATAACTTTTATAACTTGCCGTTCTTGGCCTAACGCATTTAGTGTATCTAATGGGTCGCTTGCCTGCGACCGGCGAAATATACGAGTCCGCACTGCAGCGGAACTCCAACAGTTAATCCTGCGCGGAGTCTTATGTTAATTTTGTTCCACCCGGGAACCCATCCTGGAGGAGACTACTCTCACGATATTCGGAATATATCCAACTCCATCTTACAAATACAATTTACTAAACCAATATTTTCATTGGCTGAACATATAATTAACATACATAAAAAAAACGCCTTACTAGCAGAATGATATTGACTTATGGACTCTGATTGGGCATTATGGTTCCCACTATAGTTCAACCAGAATCTCGGGACAATGATTGGTCTATGTGATTTTCACACGCTGGAGAGAAGTTCATTAATTTACTGAAAACAGGTGGGCATAGTTTTTGGCTACTGTCGCCATCTCAACAGGCGATCTAGTGCTTTTTGACACACTTAAAATTGACCGTCATTTATCTGTCTGGAAGGATGACTTCCGGAGCCGGACAAGGGACATTACGTCTCCAGCTGCGAGGTCGTATTATTAAGGAACGATTGTCCGGGTCGTAAAACAATTCCTTACATGTGTCCATCTTCAAAGAACTTGAGATACAATGGACAGAAATGTCTTTATATATACTCAAGCGTAACAGATTGGTAAAAGTTTCTCACGAAACCCTTTTTTGAAAGTGTAACTACATCTTTAGTAATAATGTTTAATAATAAAATTAATTAGTGCAGTTATTTCTGCTACAAAGTACAGTCGACTAGACTATCAAACAGCAATCTCAGTGGAACAATGGAAGTCCCTACCGCCGACCAATCAGAAGGCAGATATAACGTACAGTCGACTAGATCAGCAAACAGCAATCTCATTGGAGCAGTAGAAGTCCCTAACGCTGACCAATCAGAAGGCAGATACAACTTATCAACACATCGCAGTGAACGTATAAATAGGACAGACAGCGGACAGAATTGCCAGTCTCAAGACAACCCTTGAGGATGGCAGACGCAGTCTCTGGCGAAACGTCGGGGAACTACAAGCCTCACGACCAAGGCCTACAGCCCGAAAATCTTCATGAAGATCATTATATCTGATTCTCTTTTGGCTCTCATTAAACTTTAGTTATCTGCTTTTAAATAACTTCTGCCTATTGATTTAGTAGCAATGTCAGATATGAGTGTAAACTTCCAAAGCTTTCTCAAGCGTATATGATTTCCTCTTTCCTAAGGACTTCCAATATTATAATCTGTATAGCTTACAACATATTACATGTTTAACAATTCATTAAGGAAAGTTGAATTAATATTTGTCTTTTATGGACCTGGGCAAATATATGTTAATTTGAGCAATCTATGTTTTCAACTCAAGGTATTTATCAACAACATTGGTATGATACAGCACCGACACGATGCAATTTAGGTTTGCAGAGCGTGGTGAGGGTACAAATAAATGTAGCAGATCGCGTGGTTCTAGGTTCAAGTCCCGGTACAAGCCTTTTGTTGGAAGTTAATTTCTACGCTTTGTATTCTACTTTGTAATTTTTTGTCATTACCCAAGTTTCACTCCCAAAAAGCAATGCAGGAACTGCCAATGTTTTACAAAATTTCAATCTAGTATCTCTTCTTGTGCCATTATAAATTGAGGTAAAAAATTCCAGGCCCACAATATTAATTTCTCGAGTGTTGATTTGCATTGGTAGTCCATAATGTAGAGATGAGGTTAGCAGAGTGTTACCGCATACGCACTGAGATAAGAGCTTTATAAAGATAAGGCTGTGTGTTTCCTCACCTCTTTGAATCTGTCTCTCTGCTCTCTGTAAAAAGCGTCCGGTTCTTTCACCTAGTTGCATGAGGTTGATATAAGCTTACGAACTTGCAGTCTACATCGCATGAAATTATATAGTTGTTTGCAGCTTAACCTATCATATTCTGAAATGTAATAATTACTTTTATTATTCCACTCCACACACACTCCATGACGCGACAGGCCTAATAAGCTCTTGGTCTATAAGCCGGCTGCTTGCCTCACATTAACATGCGTTAATCACAGAGGTAGTCGTTCGTCCAGCCAGTCTACACCGTTACAGCTGGTTTTCTCAACCTTGTACCTGTTATAGCTACCCAAATTCCTCACGATGCTGGGTGGTCGAAATCCCATGAGAAAATTTCTTCCCCCATGTGGACTCGAACCAATGCATGTCCTGTAGCTTTGCACCAATGCATCATGCCTTATACGGCTAGGCTACGGCACGGAACAATTATTATTGATATTGCTATTATTGTTGTTATTTTTAGTTGTTATTGTTATCAATATTGGTTACACTGGTTTCTTGCTGGCCGAAATTTCATGAGAAAAATGTATTCCCATGAGGATTCGAATCGCGCAAATCACGTAGCTTTGCACCATCATGCTTTAAACCACTCGGTTACGGAGCGGGACTGAGGTTCTTTTACGTGCAGTAAATTTATTACACGAAACCTAAGATTTTAGTTCCCTTCCAAAAGAATACATGCTCCAGATTTTTACGGCTTGAAAAATCCATCGACCCTGGCCAGATTTGAACCCGCGAAACTTATAACAGAGACGAACTTAGTAACTGCTGGTCCATCAGGACTGCGGCTCATGATTTGAGAAACAAGCTCAGCTCTAGAGAGAGAGAGGCAGGAAGTTTAATTAAGGTGTGTATATATCTTAACACAATTAGCATTAGTTCCTTCATGGCTCCGCAAGCACGCAGCAAATGGCGACTAAACGCCAGCTGCTGTTAGGTTTCATTCCCACGTACAAGTTGGCACCACTGTTTCCGGAAATCTCTACATATACAAAAATTTTTATACGTAAGTTGGAATTCAATTGTTTGGCTAATAAGGTGGACTTGCCCCCCCGCTGAGCTGATTTAGACTTGACAGCTTGCCCCTCTTTGTTGCGCAGACGCACAAAAGTTTTCAATTATTGGAGACAATGAAGCAATCCCTGTAGTGGAGCTCAATTAAAGTATAACAGAAGCATTCCAATCCTACAATAGCTCCAACAGTAGTTCCAATACACACCTGGTGGTCTGACAACTCCCTGCTTTGTTGCATCACAGAGACATCTCGTGGTCTGCTTCAATACTAAACAATTCACAATCCTTTACTTGTGTTCTCGACCATTAAAATATTTCGCGCTATAAACTATACAGACAGATTTCAATAGCAAACAATTTCCCCTCAACTATTTTATGAGGAAGCCATTTTCAAAAACATCTCTCATTCACCATGTACCAAAACTAACATTTTGTGTGTTTGTAATCATCTTAAATTACTCTATCTGCAAATGCTATATCTAATTTTCTTTGTCTCGCACCATAGCCGAACGGTTTAAGAAATCATAACTTGATGCAGAGCTACGGGACATGCGCTGGTTCGTGTCCCCATGGGAGAAGAAATTTTATCTTAGAATTTCAGCCTGATGGGATTAGTATCCACCCTGGATAGTGGGAAAATTGGGTAGCTATAGTCCAATTCTGGTAATTGTAGCCGTCTTGGTGAATCCTAAGGCATGTGGCAGGAGGGAACATTGCCGAGTGGGGGAGAGAAGTAGTAGCCATGCAAAAAGCATTTTCTTATTATTAATAATAAAATTAATCATTATAAAATCAACACTATTCTATAATGAAAACTCAAACATATTGAAAACATAAGTGTTCACTAACACAGAACTAGTAGATAAAAAAATCCAAGTATAGTAACTATTATGTTTTCAAAACCGAGTGTAGTTGCTGGCAGTAGCTGCAACTCGCCCTCCCCTCTTAACGCACCATACAACATAGACCCCCTCAAAAGCGGCTACAAAAGCCAGAACTGAACTATACAATAATTGGTGACCCCAGGTTGAGAAAACCAGCTCTAACGGCTAGGGAAGCCGTCAGGCTGATCAGTTTTGTGAGAGTTCCCCCTGGTTTATCTACAAGAACTTTCCCTGTTCCTCTTTCGTTGCCCATTCACGGTACATGTCTCCTGCCATCTCAGTCCACGAGACTTAATTGTTCTTATAGCATCTGATCTATGGACCTATAGGCTTGTAGGCCTACGTATATAAAAATAATGTATGCATATTTATCTTTTATAGACTTCTAAACCGTTCAACCGATCTTCATGAAAATTTGTACACACAAATTTTCAATGCGACGAGTGTTTAGGCAACACCTATTATGCTCTAAAGCATCACGTTTAGCAGTTTACCTGAAAGTAAAATATAAAAATTGCACTATCGTCGGTCCCATTTTCGATGCTCCGTAACTAAACACAATATATGCTATTAAAATAAACCGAGGTAGGTATTATAAAAAACCAGCGAAATCCAACCATTTGAATTAGGGGTACGATGGTACTACCAGTGGCGATGTATGGAAATGAGGTCTGGATCTTAAAGGGGGGGGAAATATAGTAAAATTAAGGCAAGCGGAAATGAGCTTCCTATGGAATGTGAAAGGTTGTACAAGAAAATAACATAGGCCTATTAGAAATGAAAATATTAGAGAGGAACTAAAAGTACAACCACTTATTTAACAAATAGAAGAACATATGGACAATTGTGTAGAGCATATGTAAAGAATGTCAGAGGATATTATACCAAAGATGGCATTGATGCATAATCCTGGAGGACGAAGATGGGTTGGAAGACCAAGAAACACTGGACTGAACAGATGTGAGATCGGAACATGCAAAGACCTAATCCTGAAAGAAGAAGACGTTGATAATGAATTGGGGGTTTACCTGAAATGGAAAAACCAAAAGTATTGTATGCCTATATCCATTTACATTAAGTTAAAAAAATACCAACAAAATTTACTTATAAATCTATTTAATATTCAGACGCACGGGTATCTAAAATGTAAATTTATAATTATGTTTTCTTTTTCCACTTATTATAGGCCTACTAAATATAAAAATAATTACTCGCCTATGTTAAGTCTGCACGGCTAGTGGAAAATATGTTAGCGCTAGTGTCGCCAAACTATTTCTCTACGGAAAGGAGAATCCCTGAACACCTGTGAAATATCATTACACGGTTGTCAAATCAGTCATTTAGTCGATGATGCTGAAGGTTTTGGATAATTTAAAATCACATGTTTGTCATATCCCTATAACCAGCCTCACAGCACATCACAGAAAACGGGAATTGGCAACATGTAATGAGGAAGGCAAAGGAGGGACAGCTCATTCCCCATAGTAACATGATGGTCAAATTATTCATTAGGCCAACAACACAACTACTGTAGGTGACGGATCATTTAAAATACACAGCGCTCCCCTCCCTGCTAACACAGGGGACAGCTCATTTCCAATAGTAACATGGTGGTCAAATTATCCATTAAGCCAGCGACTACTGTAGGTGACGGATCATTTAAAATACACAGCGCTCCCCTCCATGCTAACACCGGTGACAGGAAGTGGCAACGTATTTAGAGAAGAATCAGAATCGACAGAACATTCTTAGAATATTTTCCGAGTTCAGATTTAATTTTGGGCGAATAATATTTCATTTATTTAGGCGTAGCAGTGCACGCCGGGTATTAGCTAGTTTAATATAAATATTCGCACTTTGGAAAGAAGACGGCCACAAGTGTAAAAAAGTTTAGTTTCAAGTTATTCGAAATTAAAGTTTTAAAAAAGGTGTAGTAAATTCAATTTTTAATATCCATCCATCCATAGTAATTCTGCCCGAAGGCACGTCCTTCACTGCAATCATAGCATTTTCATGCTATACTTGCAGCTTTATTAGGGAATTGTAGGTGTGGTAGTTTCCCGCTGCTTTCCACACCGGTGAAGGATGATGATGATGGTAATGATGTTGATAATGATAAGGATGATGATGATAGCCATATGATTTCGGGGACCGTTTGGGCCTTAAAGTTTTCCTGACATTTGTCTTACAGGTGAGGAAAAACCCCGATAAAAAGCTCACCCAGAAAAACTGCCCCGACCGGGGATCGAACCCGGGCCCGCTGCGTGACAGGGCAGCACGCTACCTCGAGACCACAGCGGTGGACAATTTTTAATATAAGCATACTAATTTTATCCTGTCTCCGTTTGATTACACATGATTTGTGACCATTTTTTCTAACAGATAGTAGTCATAACTCAATTTGTGACATTTTTACACTTGCGGCCTTCTTCATCCTAAGGTCTGTTATTATGTAGCTCACTTTGAGTAGTCTTCTCCATTCGCATTTCTGTTCATCTCTCTTTGGTACAAAACAATCTCTAATCACTTTATGATAAAAATTCTTGTAATTTTTCTCCTCCCTTAAAGGAAGAGTCCATGTATCGGATCCATATAACTGGGAGAATAACAGTTGTATATATATTTATATATATATTTTCAGTTTAAAAATTTTTCGAGAGAACTTGGGCCCACAAGAGTCCCTGTAATGCATAATAACATGCAATTCCAGAATTTAGCGTAGGGGCTATAGTATGAAACATAGAAATGATTGGAGGCAGAACTTAACGCCCAATTGGTAGACCAAAGCTCGAATTTGAGCCAATCAGCCATTGGATGGATGGCAAATGAGAGAAATTTTGAATAAGTGGCTGAATTCAAATATCTGGGAACAATAATTGCAAATAGGAATGAAATGCACAAAGAAATTAAACATAGGCTCTATTCTGGAAATGCATGCTATTATGCACTTCAGGGTATCTTGTCGTCCCAACTCCTTTCAAAAAAGTTAACTGAAAATATATAAAACTGTTATTCTCCCAATTGTATTATATGGATGAGAAGGGAGGAAAGAAGATTACGAGTATTTGAGAATAAAGTTCTTAGAAAAAAATTTGGGCCAAAAAGAGATGAACCTGCAGGTGAATGGAGAAAACTGAATAATAGTGAGCTACATGATATGTAGGCATATAGGAAGCCAGATATAATAAGAACAGTTAAGTTTCGTAGACTGCGATGGGCAGGACATGTGGCACTTATGGGGGATGAAAGAAGTGCATGGAAGCTTCTTGTAGGAAAACCAGATGGAAAATGCCCAGTTGGTAGACCGAGAATGAGGTGGGAAAATAACATTATCCATGATTTGAGAGATGTAGATTATACAGGGGAGATTGGAAAGCGTTAGTTCAGGAACGGTCATGAACCTACGGGTTCGATAGAGCCAATGAGTTAGTTAATGAATGCACCGTAGATTAATTCTGCATCTGCCGATATAAATGAGACATGAGCCTGTGTTGTCAGCTAAAAGACTATTATTTCCCCAGAAAATGTTAATAAAAATGTTTCACGGATATCCGGGAATGTAGTCACGTGACTTGCGTGTCGGAGCGGTGGTTTTTCGCGACACGCGCGCCGCAGGCGGGCAGCTGCTGAACTAACGAGATGCATATGATTGATGTTGCGTTGCGGGCCGCAGGTTGACAACCAACTGATGAATGGTGCGGCTTGAAGATCAGGTTCACGTCGTCTATCCGTCTTTTGTTTCCCAACAGAAGCTTGGCTAATAGTTGCGGGTTAATTAAAGTCTCTAGGAGATTTTCATGTGGAATGGCCTTCACAGGTAGATTTCATACCAACAACCTGTCAATTTTAAAGTTGATTCAAGAATGTTACTTATAACCTGTGAACGGATTTATCACCACCACCACCAACATAATCACAGTTATCACGAATTTAAGCAATTGCTGAGCAGTTTCGGTTCCAGTTAGGCAGGATTCTGAAGTCGTTTCTGTTGATATTATCCGTATGGGTGATATTGGAACAATTCTTGAGATGTCTCAACTGCAGAGATACATGTAAAACTATTTTTTTCGGGGATTCTATGCCACATTACCACTTATAAAAATACAAATTAAAAAAAAAGAAAGGAAAAACACGCAATTTATTGTTGCAGTATTTGAATAATCACCTTAGAGAAATATAGCCTATATGTTGATTTTACCAAAAATCTGAGAAATGCCATGAAATTAAATCCGAAGTTGAGCTGAAAGTAACCTAAAATCACCATATTTACAAATTAAATATGTATTAGTCATCGCTCAAACAGTGTAGCCAACTTATAAAAACACCAAAAAAAGTGAACGGTAAACTTGTAAACCAAAAATAAGATACCCTTTTAGAATTTCAAAGAGGAAACATATTGACCTATTTTCATAAGTCTCCAAAACTTATATTCTAAATAAACTACTCCTTGAGATAATTAAATCAATTCTTTGAATTCTAATGTACATTTTCTCACACTTACTTGCCCAAACCAATCTGGTATATCGACGGTAGGCAATGAAAACCTCGTAACTCCATCAGTCATTGAAAACCACACAACTCCGGTAGCCAGCACAGAAATATGTGATGCATAACCTGTTGAGAACACGGACTTCAAATTTATTAATAACTTGACTTGTATTCTGTAGTAAAATATGTGGGTACTATTGCTGTATCAATTTTCGTAATTATTTAAAAGTTATTTGTTTCTCCTGTAAAATTTACCAAAATGGAGTTACGAGGTTTTTATTGCCCACCATCGAAACTTGGCCATTTTCTCACCCTAACTTGCCCACTAATGTAGGTCGATTCCTGGCATAGAATCTCCATATATATATATATATATATATATAAATTACGTGTCACGTTGTTTTTCCGCGATGGAATCCTAAACTACTGAACCGATTTTAATAAAATATTGCACACTGTGTGCAGTTCGATCCAACTTGAGGCTTAGGGAAGTTTATAACTAAATTTATAGTCGCATTATTTTTATTGCAAATTATGTGTTTATTATTTAACAAAGAGTTATAATTATCTATGAGTTCCATACGATTCTAACAGATGGCCGTGTAAGGTAATTGGTTTATTATTCAACCAGGTGGCTGTGCTTTTTGTTGCAATCGCGAATTTAAATTGAATTACAAATAGTGATTATTTCATAATTTAAGTGTGTTTGTGTTTATTTTATTTTCAATATGTTGATAATAATATTAATTTCGTGTGTAAGTATTCGTTTTAAGTAATCTGGCTGAAAGACAACAACTTAATTTAAATTAACAGGACCGAGATGGGACATTGAACGATATGGCGAATCAGTTCTAGAGACCATGAATGATAAGATATCAAGTGAATTTCCGCAAATTGGTATAGGCCTATGTGACATAAATCTTACATTTAAGAATAATGTCAATTTAAAAGCATATGAAGGTCCTAAGGAACGGAATAACAGAACTGTAAGTAAGTCTGTTAGTTATAATAATATGCCTAATATTACAGAAACAATCTCCATGCCTCAATCAAATGAAAAACAAGATGACTATAATATATCACAAGATGATATTACTATACAGAAACTTCTTGATGATGATGAGAATCCAAACTGCCAACAAGTTCGTAGAAAAAAAAACGAAAGCATAATGAAATCAGTAAGCCTCCTCAAAATATTCCATCAATAAATGTACATAATCCTTATGATACACTTATGGATTATACTGAGAATGCAGACAACATAAATTCATCTCAATCAACAAAACCACTTCCACATAAACCACCACCCATATTTATACCGGGTGTAGTTAACGTACCAGAACTAAAAAATTGTGTAAAACAAAAACTTTCTGATTTAGATTTCTCACTTAGTTTACTACAACATAATTTAACGAATACCTTAGCCACAGCAACGCGTGGCCGGGACTTTATATATATATATATAACAAAGTCGGATTAGTCACACTATTTATAACTCAAGAACGGCTGGACCGATTTTTATGATCTTTGATTTGTTGGAGTTGTTTCTGCCCCGAATAGCAGATAATTATTAAAACATCGGAAAAATTAACGTGAAAATATTTAAAGGCGATACGACGTTCGCCGGGCGAGCTAGTATATATATATATATATATAATATATATATATATATATATATATATATATATCCTAAGCTAATATTTTGCAATCATCCCTTGTAGTCTATAATTTACTTCCCTAAACACATTTTTAATGTTATTCTCCCACCTCATTCTTGGCCTACCTACTGGGCGTTTTCCCTCTGGTTTACTTAGACGGACCTTTTTTCATTCCCCATTCGTGCCACATGACCTTTCCAGCGCAGTCTATGAGACTTAACCGTTCTTGTTATAGCCTATCAGGTTTCCCATAAAGGTCATGTAGATCACTGTTATTGTAGTCTTCTCCATTCTTTTTCTTCCTTTGGCTCTAGCATTCTGTAAGAACCATGACATTCTTCATAACATCTGCCCATTCTCTTCTCCATTCGCCTATCTAATCATCTCCTTTGGGTCGAAACATTTCCTTTAGATCTTTATTCTCAAATACTAGTAATCTTTTCTCCTCCATTTAAGTAAGAATCCATGTTTCACATCTATAATATTACTGATAGAATAATAGTTCTGTATATTTTAAGTTTGATTTTTTTTAGAGAAGTTGGGACGACAGGAGTCCCTGTAATACATAATAGCACGCATTTCCAGAATTGAGCCTTTGTTTAATTTTTTTGTGCACTTCATTCCTGCTTGTAATTGTTGTTCCTAGGTATTCGAATCCGGGGGTTTTCCTCACCTGTAAGACAAATGTCAGGCAACTTTGAGGCCCAAATGGTCCCCGAACATCATCTGGCCATCATGATTATCATTATCAGCATCATCCCACGGTATGGAATGCATCGGGAAGCTACCACACCTATAATTCCCTAATAAAACTGCAAAGCATAGCATGAAAATGCTATGATTGTAGTGAAAGATCTGCCCTAAGGCCGAACACTATATAATAAGTATTTGAATTCAAAATTTCCCTCATTTATTATTAACGTCCATTTCCATTGTATGGTGTATTTCTATGTGTGACATATATTTAGTTTTATTGATGTTTATTTCCAGCTCCAATTTGTTAGTGTTATTCAATAGAGTTTTGCTTTGCCCCAGACTTAGGTATACATCCCCTTAGTTTTAAGGATATTTAACAATACTAAGTAATTATAATGGGTGATACAATTTTTTGACTATTAGTTGGTTTGTGGAGCGAGTCTTATTGATTCTGGGATTCTGATTGCTGGTTGAAATGTGTCTGAGGCTTACGTAAGTTAGTTTATTGTTAAAACGGCGTGGCGCTACTATACAATTAATTTTCCATTACGAACATGTCGGAGATGTTTCTTATTGATGAGGAATGTTAATTACAGTGGCCCGGTGGGTGGAGTTACCTCACTGTGTCACTCATTTATGTGATCACATTACATCAAACTAATGAAGCATTCTTCGATCTTCTGGAGGTCCAGTGGGGCCTACTAGACTTTAGAAGTTTAGGCAGAAACTTGGTAAACCAAGCGTATTCCTCAGCGAGTCGAGCTTTTGGTCTGATTTTGTTGGTTTAAGGAATATATTTTTCTCTTGTTAATTAAATCTTATGTATCCAGTTTCAGTGTGAGAAAACAAACATGGCGACGGTTTTTAAATTTCAGCTTGAGGTAAATCCCCACTCCTAATGGTTGATTTTGATTTTTTATAATACCTTTCTCTTTTTTAATGGTTTATACCGAGTTTCGTTGTTAAAAAAATAAAAAATTGGTACATTAGTGCAACGTTTAAATTAATATTTCAGGTTAATCCCAACTCCTAATGGTCCGATTTTGCGGTTAAAGAACTCCCTCTGGTTTTCTTACAAGTTTCCATGCCCATATTTCGTTCCCGATTCGTGTCTCATGTCCTGTCCGTCCTAGAATTGAGTTTAAACTCTCTTATCTAATCTAACTTCTTAATCTAACCTGATAATAATAATAATAATAATAATAATAATAATAAAATGATAATGATAATAATACTGTTAATAATTATCATTTATTTATTTATATACGGATTTTCAATGTTTACACATCTTTCTGTGCCTAAAGTTTTATTTTCCTTCTCCACTCGTCTCTATCAATCCACCCCATGCCCTCCAGTCCTCTTGTTCTCATTCCAGTTCTTATTTCTTGCATCCACGAGTTTGAAGGTAGGCCTAATAATAATAATAATAATAATAATAATAATAATAATAATAATAATAATAATAATAATAATAATAATAATATAATAAAAATAATGATAATAATAATAATAAAATAATAATAATAATAGCAATAGCTTTATTTTGCCTGGCAAAGTTAAGACCTTATGGCCTTATTACCACTCAACCAGGTTAGAATAAATAAAAACATACTATTACATCTAAATTACAATAAACAAAATTATTACATGGTATGTCTACAATACAATTATTATTTAAAATACATGTTGATTTACTGTAGGTTTAACGAATGAAATACTCGTATAAAATGTACAGGAACGGGCAAAGGTTACTGTGCAAGAAGTAGAATAAGAGGAAGTGCTGTGGAGAGGGATTGTTATCTTGTGAGCTAGAGTAAATATTATGCTAAGAAGATAACATCTCAAATCTGGACGCCAGGTATCTAGGAGTGTAGGAAATCAGAAATTGAAGAGAAGTGAAAAAGAGAGTGCAATTTACATCAACATGTTGGCAAACATTCGGTAGCACGAGTGAGAACTGATATTGTCCGATAAGTACCGATATGTTAATCAAATAGTGATCCGTTGCAAGATTCATCGACCGATACATCGCCAAAGTACATGAGCAAGTTTTATAAAACATGGATAAAAGCACAATAGGTTAATTTGTATGTTATTTTTAATATACTTGTACACACTAAGTCACGTTTTCCTAAGGAAACAAGTCTAAATAGTTATATGTATTGTAGTGGAGATGAGAGATGCGTTTGGGTTTCCGCTACGCTAAGCCGCTCGATGTGTTACAAGACAGCTGAATAACTTTTTTTATTTTGTGTGAAGGTGCCGGCTTTTGTCTTCAAGTCGAGGTAATGAGCCACATTTAGCATGTGCAGGAAGGAAACCTCGGGACGTGGGCGCGCTTTTATTTCCCTTCTTCCTGCCCCGTGGCGGATCCAGGTTTCAAATCCCGTTCACAATCTATATCCCAGTACCTTGTACGAGCCGCCTCTGCTTCCAATAAATTACACGGCCATCTTGAATTTATTTCTCTATGCAAACAAAAGCAAAGACCCGAAGGGGGTGAGTTCGAAGCAAAACTACTACAGCTTTTCCTAATTTGCCCTCTTGCATTTGTTAGCATTTGCAAAAGCTTCAAGGAAGTTAGACTAATTCTGCCGAATCTCACGCGATCTATTGTACGTGGCACAAACTACACATCTATTCTAGTTATTATTATACGCTAATTCACTTATTGTGCCCGCAGGCTCATGACCATATAGACATAACCACTCCATACATCCCTATCCTGAGCTCATATTTTCCTATCATCAACATGATCACCATTTTAAAGTGCTCTTATTTAAAAGAGCAGCTAAATGGCGTTAGTGGAACAAAAGTTCACTGGTACTTGGCGCACGGAAATCGTATAGTATAAGGGAAAAATCTTACGTTTAAATCGTGATGCCTATGAGCTTAAATCGTTAAAGCACTGGTGTACAGAACCAGAGATATTGGGTTCAAATCCCGATTTAGGCATATATTTTTTCTTCAAATTTAATGATCATCACATTCCATTCACGCTTTTAGGTCATTTGTTGACCTGTTTCGGCCTCATTAGAAACACCATCCAAAAGTCTTTTGAGTGGACGTCCTGGACTTCTTCTTCCTACAGGTTGATGGTTTAACATCTGCTTGGGTATTCTGTAATCTTCCATTCGATGAACATGTTGCATCCATCTTGATTTATAATCAGAACTTTTGTTTCCTAAACTTTCCATGTGTAATTATTTTAAAATTTCTTTATTCTTTTATGATCTAATAATGTGTATCCTTCGAAAATATATCTCATTTCAACAGATCTAATTCTCTATAGGCTATATCCTTCTCATTCAATGTCCGTACTTCGCTACTTTACAAAAGAGTTGAAAGTGCCAATTTTTATACACATTTAATCTTGAATGTTTTTGGACTAAATGTGGCTTGAAGACAGAATTTCTTCTTTATCATCCAAGGATTAAGCCTGTTGGCTCGTTCCAATTTCATGAAAGCTAGAATTGTTAAAATTGTTCAGACCATCTTCTGTTTGGGCGTCCAACATTTCTCCTTTCGTGTGGTTTATAACCTAATTCAGCAATAATTTTGGAAATCTTTCTTCTGATATTCTATCAACATGTTCTTTCCAGGCGTATATATTTAATTATTCGATCTGTAAGTTTGAAAATATTTAGTTCCTTTCTTTATATCTTCATTTCTTTCTTATCCAGCAGAGTATATCCTGTTATATTTATTAAAAATCTCATCTCAGTTGCTTCCAATATTTGTTCTTGTCTTTCAGTGATCGTCCAACATTCTGATCCATACATCAATACAGGAACAGCCATCACTTTATAAAGTTTCATTTTTGTTTGTTAAAATTGAAGATATTGATGATAAAATAAATAAATGTAATCCAATGCGTGGCACTATTAAAATATATAATTTAATAACCCTAAATCCTTTAAAAATTTAATGATTTTGCATTTACATCCTTTTCTTCTTCATATGAGATTATGCATTCTAGACATGTAAACTTATTCATCTGCTACAAAATGTTGTCAAGTACAATTTTTCTTGTGACAGGATCTACACCTTGGAATGTTTTCTCTGTTGATATCTTCAATCATTACGTGGACTATTTAACTCATGCCCCAAATGGGAGTCAATGACCAATCACGTTACAATGATTTTTGATTTACAACCAATCACAGTCGTGTTTCGCCTAGAATTTATCAACTAAAGTTTATCATAATAAAGAAAACGCCTCCTTTTTAACATTCTGAATAGGTCATAGAATTAGTTTGCAGTGACTGACTCACTAAGCAAAACGGCTACCAGATTGTATATATAGTGCATGAATGTCAACACATACCGCATGCGGGAATTAATATAAAAACATTTGTAGCAATTGATTATACCACAAAAAAAAAAGAAACCACTGTTTGCACTTTCTTAAATGTATTTTTTCCCAGAAAAATATAATTGTATATTTACATCATAGAACATCAGAAATGAATTAATACACAGTTTGATGTTTCATTTTTTCTCCACTAGAGTGCATTCTTACAATTTGCGTTCCATTGGCAATAAATAATTTTATCTGGTTGCAGTGACGAACAAAAGAAGCAAATGAAGCGTAGCAATCGTTTCTCATTTGGTTTCAAACATAGCCGTTTACATTAAATATATATATAAATATTTTTAAATAACTATATTTAAATAATGATTTCTGAGTAAACAGGTTAATTTTATTCGTTAAATAGTCCTAACAAATGCCACTCTTGATTTCCAAATTCTCTAGATAAATTGGAAATCACTCGTGGCATTACTTATGACTATTTAACTCATGCCCCAAATGGGAGTCAATGACCAATCACGTTTCAATGATTTCTGTTTTACAACCAATCAGAGTCGTGTTTCACGAAATATTTATCAGTGTTATAATTACCACATTAAACAAAGCTCCTCCTTTTTAATATTCTGAACAGGTCTGACCGTTATTTTGCAGTGACTGAGCCTATAAGAAATACGGCTACCAGATTGTATATATAGTGCATACATGTCAACATTTGTAGCAATTGATTATACCACCAAAAAAAGAAACCACTGTTTGCACTTTCTTAAATGTATTTTTTCCCAGGTAACAATCCAGAAAAATATAATTGTCATATTTACATCATACGACATCACAAATGAATTAATATATGGTTTGATGTGTTTCATTTTTTCTCCACTAGAGAGCATTCTTACAATTTTGCGTTCCTTTGGCAATAAATAGTATGATCTGGTTGCAGTGATAAACAAAAGAAGCAGTAGAAGCGTTACCTATCGTTTCTCATTTGTTTTCAAACATCGCCGTTTACATTAAATATGTAAATATTTTAAAATAACTATAGTTAAATAATGATTTGTAAGTAAACAACTTAATTTTATTCGTTAAATAGTCCTAACAAATGCCACTCTTGATTTCCAAATTCTCTAGATAAATTCACTCCTCACTTCGTGAGTCGTGAATTTATCGATAATTTGGAAATCACTCGTGGCATTACTTATGATAATTCACCTTCCTCAAATCATAGTTAATACAGATACTGTACTAATTCCGAGCTAAGTTCCAGTTATACTGCAAATAAAGCATATTGCATTTTCATTGGTCGAATAACAGTTGTATCTTTGAGCGTGTAAGAATAAGTAGTTTGCTGCCTAACACTCGAAATAGAAGAAATAAAAAAATTAATTATCTAGCACATGTCTATGTAAGTTATAAGCTATGGAAGAATCTTAAAATAAACAATTAAAATTTTAATACATTAAATAAGCATTGTTATATTCTTACGCATGCGCAATACGGAATACGTTGGAAATTAATTTGTGTAGAATTTTTAAACATCGGAAAGGAAAGCATTTGAGAAGCGGTGAGAAACAAATTATTTTTAATGTTTTCAAACAATTTAACGAAACAATCCCTCATTAGCCAATGAGGATGTGGTGAAAATAACAGCACAATTAGCAAGTGAGTCAACATGGAGCATAGCTTTTGTTCTTAATGAAATTGTATCGGTAAGTAAAGGGTATCTGTCGAGATCATGGAAAAAGCTTAAACGTCTGATTAGGTAGGCCTATATATTTGCCATAAATAAATAAGAAATTCAGGAAGTTCCTAACTATTGGTATCATGTTATGTTGTATTCAGTCTTATTTCCATTAAAATATGACGTTGCCTAAGAATAATGGTTCTATCATACACAACTCATTCATATGGCTGTTAAAAGTAGCACCACGGTTCTCCAATAAATGGAGTCGACGCATAACGTATGGAAGCTTGTTTATGGTACCAACTGGAACTTAGCTCAGAATTAGTCTAGTGCTACTGTCTCGTAGACTGCGATGGGCAAGACATGTGGCACGAATCGGAATGGAAGAGGGGCATAGAAACTCCTTGTAGAAAAACCAGAGGGAAAGCTTCCAGTAGGTAGGCCAAAAATAAGATTGGAGAATAATATTAACTATGATTTGAGGGAAGTAGATTATACGGTATAGCTTCGCTGCCTAGTATGAAGCGGGCTCCGGGTTCGATTCCCGGTCGAAACAAGTTTTCTGGGTGATATTTTGTTTTGGGGTTTTTCCTCATCTCTATACTAAGACAAATGCCAGTAAATTTTAAGGCCCAAGCGGTCCCCGAACATCATCTAGCCATATAATCCTCACTTTCATATTCGCCATGTTTATTGTGAATGGTGTGTTTTGTCTTATATTGTGTTGTCTCGGAGGAGGCCCTGACATTGAGCTGATCATTCATTCAGGGAGCCTCTCCATGTCCTTATGTGGTCAAAAAAGTATGTGTGTGTTTCATAGTTAAAATCTCTCTCTCGACAGGTCGTGTCATGGCTACGGGTTGTTACTCAAAGATTAGCATTGATTTTATTATATTTAATATTTCTGGTAGGTAGTTATGATTTGATAATCTAATATATAAAAATTAATGTTTGTTTGTTTGTTTGTTTGTTTGTTTGTATGTATGTTTGTTTGTTCGTATTTTATGCGCGGCCATACCGTTCGTCCTATTTTGATGGGGCTTTATGCAAAATGTGCAGGAGATTCCTGGGATGAACATAGGCTGTAAGAGAGTTGTGATATTCAACCCCTTCACCCCTAAAAATCACCCTTTGTTGTGGAAAACGTGAAATTAAGTTCCTATTTTGAAGTTTAATGGCTTACGCTGCCTAAACCATAACAAATACACCAAATTAATTCACACAGAATTGAATATCTCAAAAAACTCTACAAAAAAGTCCGCGACAGCATATGTTTATCTTTTACGGATAACTCACAATGACCATTTTTGTCTTTTCATTGATGCCAAGAAGATCGGAATAAGTCGATTCCCGGACAAGCGTGCTCTGCCATACCGTTCATCCGATGAGATGGAACATTTTGAAAAATGTTCAGGAGATTCCGGGAATGAACATAGGCTATACGAGAGTTGTAATACTCAACCCCTTCACCCCTAAAAATCACCCTTTGTGAAAAAAGTTCCTATTTTGACGCTTAAATGGCTTACGCTGCCTACACCATAACAAATACACCAATTTAATGTACATAGAATCGAATATCTCAAAAAACTCTACAAAAAAGTCCGCGACAGTATACGTTTATCTTCTACGGATAGCTCACAATAACCAGTTTAGAATGTCGCGATAAGCAGATTGCCGGGCAAACATAACAGCGCACAGCTGGTGGTAAAAACACATTAACATTTATTTAGGAGTAGCAGTGCACGCCGGGTATTAGCTAGTATTTAATAAATTTCAGAATTATCTATGATTTATTTTTTAACTATTCCTTTAGCTTTTGTATAAAAAGAAGTAAATCATACAAAAGCTAAAGAATAGTATAAAAAAATAAATCATTGATAATTCTGAAATTTATTAAATATTATCAAATCATAACTAGCTATCAAAAAAAAAAAAAAGATAATAAAATCAATGCTAATCTTACTTATAAAGGATTACTAAAGAATCATCATCATCTTCACTTCAAGGTTTAGCCGATTCGCCTGTTTCGAATTAACAATGGTTCCTTCCATCTCTTCCTAGGTCTTCCTACATCCCTTAATCCCTTTGTTTTATAATGATATGCTATCTTGGGCAATCTTGTTTCTTCCATTCTCTGAACATGCCTTTCCCAGCTGACGTGGTGTTGCTGAATTCTATCATTTATTGAATATATTTCCAATTCACTTCTTATTTCTTCATTTCTTATATCGTCCAATTTTGTGCATTCTTTGGTCCTTCTTAAAAAAGTCATTTGTGCACTTTGTATTCTACTCGAACTCCTCTTATTTGCTATCCAGGACTCACTACCGTATAAAAGTACCGGTAGCGCCATTGTTTTGTAGAACTTCCGTCTTGTATTCTTCCGTGTTTTATGTTTTAGTGTTCTACGAATGGTGCCACATATCATTTGAAATGTTGATAATTTATTGTCAATATCATTTCTTGTTCCATATCCAGAAGACAATTCACAACATAGAGAATTATATTTTAATACTTGTGATAGAGATTTATTTACTATGACTATTTAACTCATGCCCCAAATGGGAGTCAATGGCCAATCACATTTCAATGATTTTTTATTTACAACCAATCACAGTATTTTTCACCTCAATTTTATCAGTTTAATTTTATCACTGTAAAATCAAGCTCCTCCTTTTTAACATTCAGAATAGGTCATAACATTATTTTGCAGTGAGTACACGTGGCTACCAGATTGTATATATAGCGCACGAATGTAACCTGATCGTGGTTGCGGGAGATAATATAAAAACATTTGTAGCAATTGATTATACCACAAAAAAAAAAGAAACCACTGTTTTCACTTTCTTAAACACATTTTTCCCCAGGTAATAACGTTGCAGAAAAATATAATTGACATATTTACATCATAGGACATCAGAAATTAATTAATACACAGTTTGATGTGTTTCTTTTTCTCCACTAGGGTGCATTCTTATAATGTTGCGATCCTTTAGCAATAAATAATAATATGATCTGGTTGCAGTGATAAACAAGTGAAACATAACGTTTCTCATTTGTTTTCAAACATCGCCTTTTACATTAAATATACAAATATTTTAAAATAACTATATTTAAACAATGATTTGTAAGCAAATTCGTTAAATAGTCCTAACAAATGCCTCTCTTTATTTCCAAATTCTCTAGATAAATTCACTCCTCACTACGTGAGTCGTGAATTTATCGATAATTTGGAAATCACTCGTGGCATTAGGCCTACTTATGATTATTTTCGACCTTATGGGTGACTTTCCTGAAAAGGGCAATTATTTTTGACTTCACTACAGATATTTTAAAATCGTACTCTAAAGAAGAAATAAAAAATACAAACCCCATAAATATTAACGATATTCAATCAAATAGGAAGGTTATCACAATAATATCTGAATTAATTGTTACAACTTCCCACTCAATAAAGTAAATTAACTCATTTATTTATATACAATATTTCTAATGTTTATAGGCCTACATCTTTCTGTGCCTAAAGTTTTATTTTCCTTCTGCACTCGTCTCTATCCATCCACATCACGTCCTCCAGTCCTCTTGTTCTCATTCCAGTTATTATTTCTTGCATCCACGAGTTTCGAGGTCTTCCTTTCCTTCTTCTTCCAGACGGACGCCATTCCAATGTTTTCCTGAGTAGCCTTTCTTCTTGCATTCGTCGTACATGCCCATACCAATTTAATTGCTTATATCTTATATGTCCACCGTTGTAATTTCGAGGTAGCGTGCTGCCTTGCCACGCAGTGGGCCCGGGTTCGATTCCCGGTCGGGACAGGCTCCTGGGTGATGTTTTTTTTTTTTGGAGTTTTTCTTCACCTGTAAGATAAATGTCAGGAAGCTTAGGGCCCAACGGTCCCCGAAAATCATCCTGCCATCATCATCATCATCATCATCCTTATCTTTATTATCATCATCCTTCACCGGTGTGGAAAGCAACTGGAAGCTACCACACTTATTATTCCCTAGCAAAGCTGCAAAGCATAGCATGCAAATTCTAAGATTTCAGTGAAAGACCTGACGTCTGGCAGAATTGCTATGGTTGGAGATCTTATATAATTTACTATTGAATATTTAATATTATTTTTTTCTCGTATGACAGTATTTCTTATTTTTTCTAGTTTTGAACATCTTGCTGCTCTCCTCAAGATATCCATTTTCATCGACATAAGTTTTTGTTCTAAGTTTTTGCTGGATTTCCAAACTTCAGCTCCATATGTGACATATGCTTCTCACTATTGAATTATACATTTGTAACGTATTTTTTCTGGTCATAAGACTCCATTCGTCATTGCTATTATTGCTCTACCTTTATTTATTCTGTTCTTAATATCACTTTCATGTTTATCCTCTTTATCTTCTTTTACTCCCAGATACTCAAATTTTTCACATCCTCTAATATACCCCTTTTCATCTTCTAATATTAAATCTTATGTTTCGGCTCCTCATTCCATATAAATTGTTTTTTTAAATTTGTTTTCAAACCCCAGTTTTCGTATTCGTCCAATAATTTTCTGAACATAAACTCCATGTATTCATATTCTTGAGCGATTATTATCTGTTATCCGCAAATAACAGTGTAGGCTATATATTGTATCTGTTGATCATCTCCAATATATAGGCCTACAAGCCATGAAAAAAATAACGCCTGAACCGGGATTAGAGCCCATATATATATGTGTGTGTGTGTGTGTTTGAAGATTTAAAACATTTTCCAAAAATCTCAGAGCTTGATTCGTTCGGAAATTGCTGATAAAGCAACGATAAGAGAATGCGTCATAATGATTGAGAGATATTCTCAAAGGGCTTGTGGTCTGAAATGGGAAGAGATAAATGAGTAATAAGTAGGAGAGAGAGGACAGTAATGACCGTGTCGAAATGTTTGATACCAACACGTCATTTATAGCAACTGGAAATAGAGGTAAACCCTCTTAGAAGCTTTTCTCATTTCTTCCCAGAATGAACAGTTAAGAGGGCTTTCCCCTATTGTAGGAAACATAGCAATGCTTTATGTGGTTGACACTTCTGCAATCTACAAGAAAATTCTCTTGAGTGCAGTGATTACATGTGTGCGCTATAACACCACTCTGTTAACAACTGGCTCGGTTCTCTAGGGGTTACGCTTCTTGCCTTTGGTCCTAAGGGTCATGGGTTCAAACTTGGGCGGGGTCGATTAATTTTTAGGATGGATAATTCCAACGGAAAAGTACTAAATAATCTTGAAGGTCTTTAAATTATGGATCCGCCGGATGAGTGACCATCTCAGTGCCGGGGTAACATCTGAGACAACATAAACAATTAGGACGAGACACACAATTCACCCAATCATTCATGCAGAACATGGCGAATAAGATTATTGTATTCGGGGATTATTTGGGCCCTGAAGTAATCAGGGTTCGATTTCCGCTGATCAAATGATACCCATGGTCTGGAATTTAGCTTATGTTTAGGTTTAAGGACTCTCCTGGTGCTTCATTATCTTTTATCATCCATCATATCATCGGGTAGTTTAGTTGTTATGTTCCTTGGCTGAAGTCCCGAGGGTCGCGGGTTCAAACCCGGCACTGGTCGATGGAATTTTAGGATGGAAAATACAAGAGATGGGTCCTCCGAGCGGGACTTTAAGACATGGGTCTCGAGTCTGAAGATTTTCAGGCTCGTAAAATAACCGCAAGCCTGAATAAAAAGGTCTCTAAGCAAAATTTAACCTACCTTCAACTATCCAAATAATAACTTACTTTAGTTGCCTACTAGATGTCTCGTTGAGGCGATGTGCTAACCATATTTTATGTCACTCGTTGACATCTGTAGGTAAATAAGCTTAACTAAATTAGCTCGGTTAAGAAACTCCCGCTAGTGATCACCGTGTTCCCATGGGGTAACAAAACTCCGCCTTTCAGTACCCTAAATCCAGAAGTGGATTAAAATTCTACCTGTGGTAGGAGAGAATTTAAGAAATATCTTAAGACTACATCGTAGTAGCATTTGGTCTAAAATTTCGTCATATCTTGTAGAGGAGGAAAAACCCTGAGTAAATCTTACCCGGGAAATTTGTCTCGACCAACGGATCGAACCCAGACCAGGTGCCTCCGAAGCAACGACGCTATCACTAGACTAGACCAAGGTGGTGGAAAATTCTAATATTAAGTCACATAATTGGACCGAAATCTACAAAAACGAATCAAAAAATCGAAAAATGCATTTATAATTAGATGTTAATAAAAAATTTCGAAATAGAAATAAACATTTACTTATTACTTCAAGTAGCAGAATATCAAAGATCTTCCATTTTATGCAAAAAATGGTAACTCGTTTTTTTTTTAATTCTGAGATTTTAACACATTCTTA
This sequence comes from Diploptera punctata, assembly GCA_030220185.1. Lineage (NCBI taxonomy): Eukaryota > Metazoa > Arthropoda > Insecta > Blattodea > Blaberidae > Diploptera > Diploptera punctata. The sequence continues at coordinate 1,742,239 of JASPKZ010001957.1, read as the reverse complement.
GTCGGCTCCGTGGCGCAAGCGGTTTGATTAATATGAGTTTCGTGGTGGACAAAACGGAGTTTGAGCAGGTTTTCCCCTGCCACAATTTCATTCCACCATTTCTCTATACTCATCTCATCCATTTCGTTTCATTCGTTCATCTGCCCCATGATGGTGCGTCAGGCGTGGTCGGCCGTCACCCTTGTCGTTCACAGACCTCTATAAATAGGGGCTTCATCTCATCCCATCCCTTGACCCGACACTGAATTGGACACGAGTTAAGGATATTTATTTATTTATTTTAACACATTCATGTTTGGTAATCTGGCATATTTTGTAAGTATTTTCTTACTCCGCTCATGGCATAAGAAAGTGTTTTTTTTTTCTCCAGGACATGAGCGATACTTAAATAACTATCACTAACTCATATATTTCAAATTTGACGGTTAGTTTATTTTTGGCATAATGTGATGCTATTCTGTGCAGTACTAAGCTAAAACTCGTTTGTATACCAATTAGCTTTATTTTTCTACCTGCATAAATTAAGACATTTCATACGTTATTGCGTGTATCATGGCTTCCTACGATAAGAGTTTCGTGCAATGATACAAGTTTTATTCTAAAAAAAAAAGTGTCCTTGAATTGTTTTACAATCGCACATCATGTCAAGAAACAAAAAAGAGTTTTAAATTATTTTGTTTTTGTCTTTCTAAAGTATTAATGCAATATGAGAAATATGCAACAATAACCACCGTTTCCTTATCTTTTTTAAACATTTTTAAATTTAATTAGCAATTTCAAGTTTGGATTTGTAAAGTAATTTCTTTATTCGTGTCAGCCGAGGGTCGAGATGATGTGTTTGTCTTTGTCATCCCACGTGGGACAAGGTTACTCCCTTGCGGGAATTAGTAAGTTACTTCTCCTTCTTATTTGGTGTTACAGCACGAGTGGGCCATTACCTCCTCTTTGACCTTCTTCCATCCTTCTCTATCCATCACCAACTCCCTCCAATTCTTTATTCCAAATCCTTTCACGTCTGCTTGTATTGTCTGTCCAACGGATCTGTGCCCCCGTAAGATATGCGAACTAAAGCCTATCTCCTTTTCTGCTTCGGCAAATCATTTCACCTCTCTGCATTCCTATCTCTCCCTCTCTCTTTTCTATCTCTCTCTTGCACTTGCACTCCAGTGTTGTCAACTCAACTCCAACGTTGTATTATTCAATATTCAAGAGCCATGACACTGGAGGAAGTACTCGATAAGGTACCGTTGCTGTTGTTTGACGAAGTTGTAGGGGAGTGCTGTGAAATGTGAGTATAGACGTGTAATTTTCTAAGAACGATGTCAGCGCTATAGGGACGGAGATCCGTTGGTCAGAGTATACACAATTCCATCATCTTGTTCTTGGTCTTCTTCTTTACCTGGTTCCATGTGGATTGTTGTTGAAAACAATCTTCACTTTTCTTGAGGTTTCCATCCTTGTGATATGTCCTAACCATCTCAATCTTTGACATCTTATATGTGCCTCCAAATCAAATTCCTTATATTATCGCCTCACTATAATGGTTGTCCAGAGGCTCGCTTTGTTTCCCCACAGCTGTTATATATAATTCAATATAAAGATGCCGACTATCGCCACTATAATTCTTCTTCTTCTTCTTCTTCTTCTTCTTCCTTTTCAGGATTAGGTCAATGTGACCTGTTCCGGTCTCAAGTCCATCGTTTCCTTGGCCGTTCCAAATATGTTTTCCCATGTGGTTTGTAGGTGTTGATCTTTTTGGGTAATCTTGCATTGTCCATTCTGTCTAAATGTTCTTTCCATTGGTATTTGTGTTCTTCTAGTTTATCAACTATTGAAAATATCTCCAGTTAATTTCTTATTGATTCATTGTGTAATCTATCCATGCGTGTACATCCTTTTACAGATCTTAAAAATTGCAATTCATTGGCTTGAATGTGTGAGATATCTTTTTTGTAAGTACCCAAGATTCAGATCCATATAAAAGAACAGGAACAGCCATAATTTTATAAAACGTGAGCTGAGTTTCCCTTCGAGTCTTTCGGAGATTTCTTCTTATGGTGCCACACATCATTTGATACCGGTTTAATTTATTATGTATATCCCAATCATAGCTACATGTTATCTGATAATAATTCCTCATGTTAATCATTGTCTGGCATTGGCGCGCGGCACCTGCTTTTATATAAACGGACAACCATCATAGTGAGGCGATAATACAATTCATATATCTCATCATAGTATTTGTCTCTCCATCCGTTCTCTGTTTCAATTGCTCTGAAAATCCTAATGTTACTTCATCAAGGTTATTTTATTTACGCTTATTTCCGTACGGTCGGCCGCGGTGCCTCTAGTCCCGAGGGTTACAACTTCAAACCTCGTGTCGATGGATAGGCTATTTAGAATGGAAAAATCCAAGGAATAAGTATTCAGGGAGGAACTTTAAGCCGTGGTTCCCGAGTCCGATTTTCAAGCTCGTAAAAACCTCAAGCCAGAATAAAAAGGCCTTTGAGAAAAATTTAACTGACCTACATCCATCCAAGTTATACCTTAGTTTTCTGTTAAATGTCTCCTAGAGCCGATGTACTAATCACACTTCACTCCTTGACATCTATAGCGAAATAAGTGTAATTAAATTAGTCTGGTTGAGAAATTTCCCACTAGGGTAGCATCGATGTCCCCAGCGGGACGAACGGGGACAAATCATATAGTAGCCAGGTTTTTCTTTTTGAACTTCTAAAATTGGTAAGAATAAAAATAGTACTAAATGACAAAACGCTAGAACAAGTAAAATATTTCAATTATCTAGGTGCATCTTTAGGCTGTAATAGAGAAAAAGACATAAATAATAAATTACAAATATTTCAATATTTATGTGACTCTCTTAAAAGAACTCTGAGATAGGAAGTAAGAAAAGAAACACATTTAAAATGTTATAAATTATTGGCTGTTCCTGCAATATTGTATGGCTCAGAAATATGGACTCTGAATAAACAGTCAATTAAAAGAATAGAAGAAGCAGCCATTAACTATTTACGATTTATGGCATATAGCCTACTTTAATGGATAGAAAACGAAGCGAAGATATCCGTAAAGAACTACAAATATTCAGTTTGACAGATAAAATAGTAGAGTATAGGAGAAAATGGTATGAACATGTCTGCAGAATGGATAACAACAGATTGCCTTGGAAATGTCTGAACTATCAACTGAGAAGAAGAAAAAGAGATCGGGGACGTCCACGAGTGAGATGGGTACAGCACCTTTGATTCTTGGAGCCGGGACGAACCAATATGGTTTAATCCTTATAGGAAGAGGAAGAAGAAGAAGAATAAGACGAAGAAGAACTTATAAAATGTTTATTTATTTACCAGGTTTCACAATGTTTCTCATCTTACTCCTCCCAATTAAATTACTGCTATTCTCCTTTATATCTCTCTGGCATTCCAATATCCATAGTCCAATCCTTTTTTCCTCATGCTATTCAAAACACCACCAACTCACGTTATTTTTGGTAGGTTCTCTTCTTCTTCTACCAAGTGGCACTCATTCTAGTGTTCCTCTTGGGAATCTGTCTTCTGTCATTCTTTTTAATGACCATGCCATTTTAAATGTTTTTTTTATGAAATCCACAATTTAAGTTTGAACATTGATGTTGTTTATTTACACTATTTCTTAGGCTATTATATTTTGATATCTCCACGGTGCGACATGCCTAGAAGGTCCCTAGCCTACCAGTCGACTGCTGGCCTCACATATACATATGTTAATCACAGAGGAAGACGATCATCTTACCACTATAAGGGTGACATATGGTAAGCATATGGGGTCCCCCAGCCGTTATAGCTGATTTTCTCAACCTGGAGTCGCTACTTATTTTAGCTACTGAAATGCCTCACGATGTTGGGTGGGCACCGGTCCCATTCTGGCCGAAATTCTATGAGAACATTTCTATGGAGACTGAACCAGCACTAGTCCCGTTGCTCTGCGCCAAGATATCTTGCCTTAACCACTCGACTATGGCGCGGGACGTTTTGTTAATATGTCTCTTCTAGAAATTACAGCTGAACGCCTCCAAAAATTCATTCCTACACAATCCACCTTCCAACAACAAATTCACTTAGTATTTAGGCTAATCATTTGGAGATAGCTTACCTTACGACAATGTGCCCCTGATTAAATTATGGGAAGTTTCCCATAGAGTAAGAATAATTAAAATTGATAAAATTTAATATTATTAGACTTTTATATTAATAGTAATAATAATAATAATAATAATAATAATAATAATAATAATAATAATAATAATAATAACCGTGTAGGCTTCATGATGAATTGGTTCATTCGAACTGTTCCATTTCTGGAATTTATATCTGATCTCACCAATACTTTCAAGGTCTTCCAATTCATTTATTGCCCTATGGTCTCTAGCTGTGTTATTATTATTATTATTATTATTATTATTATTATTATTAATGTTGATAGATGAATAATAGCAATAGAAGTCCAACATATAATTTTATGTCATTTATAGGGAATTTACTTACGGATTTTCGGGAGTTCTGGTTAACGCAGTCGTCTTCAGACACAATTGTCTTATGTTCGGTGGGCTAACAGTGAGAAGTAACCCGATGCAACTGCATGCGATTATGGTCATTGTCTGTAACGAATGTGAGCTTGGTAAGTACAAATTCTTTAACTTGTATTATAAGAATTACTATACAGGTTGGGAGTAATTTAAGTTCGCAGATTTGTATTTTTGGTGGAACACAAAAAAAAAGTTTCAATAACATTTTGGAGTCAAATAAAAGTTTCTCCGTAAACTTTAAATGCCGCCTTAATCGTTAAATACGTATTTGCCGCACATGTCTAATATTTACATACATGGGAACTGCCAACCATTTCATGCCGAAATCCAACTTCAAGTTTCTCCCAGAAAAAGCGTTGTGATGTACCAACGTCCTGACCATATATATATATATATATATATATATATATATATATATATATATATATATCTGCCTATTTAACTGCAAGGCTCTAAAATCCAGTGCCAAATCTCATCTTTAAACTATAGTAAAGTAATACATCTCCTCACTTGATGGATTGGCCGCGTTGCACCCGCCTCACTCTACTCCGCTCTTTCGTAGTTTTTTTTGTGAAAATTAAATGAAAACTTCTTCTGAAACAATTGGAATATCGAGAGAGAAATGTTGCAAAATCGAACACTTCCCCACTACAGGTAAAACGTGGTCTTCGGCTCATTGCTCCTATTGGGATACAAATAATAACTCAACCTTGGTCTACGCATGCTTGGAGTCCTTAGGTATAAGAGGGTCCTCCGCCATCACTGTGATTAACCGATCGCTGTCTTTCTAATGTATTACCGTTTAAATTGTTTAAATTGCCTGGTTGTGAGCTAATCAAAAGAGGGAGTGAATGAGTGACGTAATGTGAAGAGAGGAGATTAACGTATCTTTATTCGACAGCTGATGGTGGTGGCCGGAACACAGTATGCACAATATATATCTTTAAGGTTTGCCTTTAGTTAGAAGCAAGCAGTCAATCAGCACGTATTTACGTTCAAGAAAGGTTATTGGCTCTATTACACATCCAAGTTAACTGTTCACGGGCGGAGGGGAAGAGTTTTAGCGCTAGTGTCGCCGATCTACTAAATCTGTGGAAGGGATGTAGGAGAAAACTGTACATCCGATCACGTATTGAAATTTTTCAACTTCAAATGTGAGGGAAGAATCCCTAAACACGTGTGTAAGTTCTTAACATGGTTGTCAAATTAGTCATTTAAGCACTGAACGCTCAAGCGGTCGGATCATTTAAAATCACAGTATTTGTCGTCTCTCCATTACCAGCCTGACAATAAATCACAAGTGGCAACATGTAATGAGAAGGGCAAGGAAGGGACAGCTCATTCCTAGACGTAACCCCAAAAGTAACAGGGTTGTCAAGTTAGTCATTCTGCCACTGTGACCGCGCAGAACGACGGATCATTAAAATACATAGTATTTGTCAGCTCTCTACCTGCCAATCAAACAACATAATTCAAAGGACAGGAAAGTGGCAACATAGTAAGAAATAGAAAGAGAAAGACAGTTTGTTAGTTAGCATATTTTCCGCCTGCACAAAACACTTGGATGGGTAATATACGTATAGCTCTGTTACGTTTGCGTTACCGACGGCTGAAGTAGAAACTATTGAAGTCGGAAGGGGAAGGTAGAAGGGGTGCATGTACAGGACAGGTCAGTAGGAATGAATCACTGCAGTCCGAACATAGTCTTGTGACATTGTGAGAGTACGTAAGCTAATCTTTTGTCGGTACTGTACTGAGTAGTCTGATGTTTATCTGCAACCGTGTCCTCTAATCAAAACACGGTAACTGCGTTGCGACTCCGGTCGGTAAGTAATCATAACATGAAAGAGCTGTACCTCTTCCGAGCTAAGTTCCAGTTGTAATGTAAACATACCAGATGTATGACTTTATTTTCCTATGTCAAATATCTTTTAGCATGTAAGAAAATGTAGTTCGCACTCTAAAATTCGAAATAAAGGAAATAATCCTAATATATATATATACACATACTCTAGCAAATGTCCATAATTTTAAGTTATATGGGAGAATCTTAAAATATATGATTGCGATATTAATATATAACGCGCAATTCAGAATACATTGGAATTTCTATTGTTTCAAAATGATCGCTTTTTGTAAAATTTCTTAAAACTTTGGAAAGGAAACAATTTTGAAACGTGGAGAGAAACAAATTATGTTGAATGTTTTGGAACAGATTATTGAAAAATATCCCACATTAACCATTAGGATGTGGTGAAAGTAACAACAGAATTTACAGATGAATCCACATGGAACATAAATTTCTGCTCGTAATGAAATTGTACCTTTAAATAAAGGTTATCTGCGTGGGTAATGCCATAATGAAAAAAGAGTAAACGTCTGGTTAGGTAGGCCCATATATATACGTTTTTCATAAATAAATAAATAAGAAATGGAGGAAGTTCTTAATTAATGGTACCATGTTACCTTGTATTCAGTCTTATATCTCGTAAAATACGATGTTGCGTAAGAACAATGTTTCTGTAGATGACAGTTCCATACACAATTCAGTCATATGGCGGGTAAAAGCAGCACAACAGTTCCCCCAATAGTCGGCGGTGTGTTACCTTAAACAAGTTTGTTTACAGTACAACTGGAACTTATTTTATTACTCTCCACCTCAATGGTTTTAACAATGAATTTTATTAGTATTGACTGGAACTTAGCTCGGAATTAGAACAATCTGCATATAAATCGAGAAGTTTAGGGGTTAAAAATTAAAGGAAAAATTACTATTAACATTGTATGGCATGTGCAAGGAGAAGGAAAAAATGAATGAACCAGGATATCAATGTAACAGTTCGTATCTTATTGTGCGCTGTTGCTAATTGCTTGATCTTAATTATTTAATTAACATTAACATTGTACATACATTGTACTCGCACCATGCTGATCTCAAATGTATACAAATGTATGAGTGGAGGAGTGACAGACAAGGCCTTAAGGCCTTAACCCTGCCTGATAAAATAATATTAATATTGTCATCATCATCATCGTCATCATTGGTGGAGAGGGCGCGGAAATAGGAACATTAAGCAGGGAGCAAGTACATAAACTATTGGTGACAGAAATGGACTTTTGGAGGAGGGCTTCTGGAAATTCAAGAAGAGACAAAATTAGAAACACTAAAATCAGAGAAATATGGATGTTCAGAAATATGATCTGCGAGTTATTGAAGAAAGAAGACTGAAATCGTTTTGGCGACGTGAAGAGGATGTCAGATGACAGGATACCTAAGATGATATTACATTTTGAAGCGGAGGGCATCAGAAGAAAGGGGACACCAAACGAATAATGGAATCAAGGAGTATGGTGTCGAGAGGATTAATAGGGAGTGATGCAGAGAATAGGGATTTATGGAGGAGAAAAATTATCAATACGGCGCATTGTAAGAAACTTACTGTATTGTACAGAAATTCCCAATAAATATTATTATTATTATTATTATTATTATTATTATTATTATTATTATTATTATTATTATTATTATTAAAGAATGGAAGAAGATAGAATACCAAATTAGACGCTTGATTGGAAAGCTAATGGAAGAAGTGGAAGAAGGCAGACGTTGGATAGATGGACTGAGGAGAAATATAGAAGCTAGTGATTTGAGGGACGTAGATGCTTTAGACAGAAACCTCTGGCGACAAGTCACTTTGTCTCTACGTATTGTGGAATATTCCCAATAAATATACAAATACAACAACAACAACAACAACAACAACAACAATAATAATAATAATAATAATAATAATAATAATAATAATAATAATAAATAATAATAATAATAATAATAATAATAATAATAATAATATAATAATAATAATAATAATAATAGTAATAATAGTAAAAATAATAACAATAATAATTATTATTATTATTATTCATCCAAGGATTAAGCCTGTTGGCTCGTTTCGGTTTCATGAAAGCTAGAATTGTTAAAATTGGTTCAGACCATCTTCTGTGTGGTTTATAATTTAACAATAATTTTGGAAATATTTCTTCTGGCATTCTATCAACATGTTGTTCCCAGGCGTCCCTATATTTATCTATTCGATCTGTAAGTTTGAAAATATTTAGTTCCTTTCTTATATCTTAATTTCTTTTCTTATCTTGCAGAGTATATCCTGCTACATTTCTTAAAAATCTCATTCAATTGTTTCCAAACTTTGTTCTTGTCTTTTAGTGATCGTCCATTATTCTGATTCATACATCAATACAGGAACAGCCATTACTTTATAACATTTTATTTTTCTTTTCTTGTATTTTTAAGGGTTCTTTTAATAGTGCCACACATTAGATTAAATTTATCTATCTAACTAACTAACCATCTAACTAACTCACTCACTGGCACTATCGAACCCGTAGGTTCATGGCCGCGCGGACATAAGCTCTCCATACATCCCTATACTGAGCTGATGTTTTCCAATCATCCCCTGTATAATCTACTTCCCTCAAATCATAGTTAATGCTATTCTCCCACCTCATTCTTGGTTTACCAACTGGGCTTTTTCCTTCTGGTTTTCCTACAAGAAGCTTCCATGCACGTCTTTCATTCCCCATTCGTGCCAAATGTCCTGCCCATTGCAGTATACGAGACTTAACTGTTCTTATTATATCTGCCGTTCTATAAAGATCATGTAGTTCACTGTTATGAAGTCTTCTCCATTCACCTGTCTGTTCATCTTTCTTTGGTCCAAAATTTTTCCTAAGAACTTTTCTCAAATACTCGTAATCCCCTTTCCTCCCTTAAAATAAGAGTCCATGTTTGGCATCCGTATAATACTACTACAGTCATTACGTTCTGAGACTTTATGCCTGGAGGGTAGGCACCCACAAGAATTTGGATGTCTCACAAGAATCCGATAACTCGACGTACACTTAAACAGAACCACATCCTCCCTCAAAATAGTCGCCGTTGGCCGTTATGCACGTTTGTTAACTTGGTATAGCTGCTGGAAGCATCGCTGAAAGATGTTGTCAGGAAGATCCCGTATGGCTTCTCTTGTGGCAGTCATGACCTCTTCGGAAGAATTAAATCTACGCCCACGTAGGATTGCTTTTATGCGAGGAAACAGAAAAAAATCGCATGGTGCGAGATCAGGTGAGTACGGAGGGTGTGGCAAAACTGTCACCTGTTACCTTGCGGTTTCCTCTTGGATAAGGACAGAACGATGTGCAGGGGCATTGTCGTGTATCAACAGCCAATTCTTTGTACGCCAAAGCTCAGGTCGCTTACGGCGAATTGAATCGCGTAACCGGCCAAGGATGTATTTGTAGCGGGTTTTGTTTACAGTTGCACCTTCTGGGATGAATTCCATGTGAACAATTCCATTTGAATCAAAAACAGTTCAAGTATCACCTTGCCTTTTGACCTGTCTTGTCGCAGTTTTTTCTGTCGTGGTGATAATGGCGTTTTCTAGGTGGCGAATTGTCGTTTCAGTTGCGGATCGTAAAGGAAACACCATGTTTCGTCTCGAGTTATTGTCCGGTTGAGAAACGTCGGATCATCATCGGCACTACTGATTAGGTCACCACAAATCGTCATGCGATCATCACGTTGGACTTGCGACAGGATTCGTGGTACACTGTTGGGTAACACAAGACATGTTCAGGTTATCAGCCAGAGTTTTGTAGCAACTGCTATGGCTGACCCCTACTGCTGCTGCGAAATCGTCTACCGATTGGGAGCGGTTAGCACGCACCAACGTTGCAACTTCTTCTATGTTGCGTTCAGTTTGAATTGTTTGGGGCCGACCAGTACGCACATCATCTTCCAAACTGTCTCTCCCTTGCAAAAAAAGTCGGTCCTACCTAAACGCAACACTGTGACTCAATGCGTCCTCATCGTAAACTTGCTGCATCATTTGAAACGTTTCGGACCGGTTTGCCCAATTTCTGACAGAATTTGACGTTTGCCCGTTGATCAAACTGTGACATCTCGAGTTCCGACGTGCGCATTCAAATCACCGTCACAACAAAGACCGTAGTTGTGCTTGCACAGTGCATGCACTCAAATGTCTGTTGCTGGGATGAGAGACTAACTGACAAGGTACCATATCACGGCGCCAATTATGTGCTATAGTGCATCACAGCGCCACTATGCACTCAATCTCAAAACTTAATGATTGTACCACGTATAACTGATAGAATAATAGTTTTATATATTTTCAGTTTAACTTTTTTTTTTCAAAGAAGTTGGGACGTCAAGCATCAATGTAATGCATAATAGAACGCATTTCCAGATTTGAGCCTATGTTTAATTTATTTGTGTATATCATTCATATTTGTAATACTTGTTCCTAGGTATGTGAATACAGCCATGAAGAAGTAAATCTTATCCCATGTTGTGGCGATATTTTGTAGCAGTAATTATTTTCATGCCCGATGTTGTAGTAACATTTTGAAGAAGGATTGGTGTCCCAAAATAAATTACTGGTACAGGTTGGGTTTTATTTTCGGTAGAGCCGGATTCTCTTCTCAAGGTCGGAAGTTGGTATACTGGATAGGAAAACACTTTAAAAATCACTAATAACTGATTCTTGTAGAAATAATTAAAGATTTATTCACTTTGTAGGTTCCCAGCAGATTAAGTAAATCTATCAATTAAAATATATTCTTTTCTTTCCTGGAATCAATTATTCTTGTATTAAATATTACACTTTATCTTGAGAATTCTTCTTGCTTTTATCTTTGAGGAAAGTTATATGCAGAATGAATAGTATAATTCTTTTATAATTTTAAAGAACATTATTACATCACATGATAGTAATTTTAAATTCTATTGGTTAATAGTCCATTAACATAAGGTTTAAATTTGATTTGTTAAATCAAAAAGTTAATTGTTTTAACATCCAATCAGAGTTTAGTTTACTTTTATTTAAAAATATGAAGTTAGGCAGGAGTTCTTATTACAGTTATAACAGAAAGCTTTATAATTCTGACAAGAATGACTTAAAACAATTTTAAAAGCATTATTTAGAAAGACTGTTATGTAATACAATTTCTTTAATTGTCACTGATACATTTTTTTCATCAATGAACAACAATGAATTATTTAGATGTTTTTCTTTATTTAAGTTATATTTAAATATTAAAAGAATTTTAAAATACAAAATTATTAACTTTAACTTTCATATTTATTATGATATTAAAATCCTGCTATAGCCATTTCCTCAAAATTTCCCTCATTTGTCATTAGCTGTTTATTTCTCTTATATAATGTATTTCTATTTGTGACTATATATTTAGTTTGATTGATATTTACTTCCACTCCCAATTTTTTAGTGTTTACTCATTAGTGTGTGCGTGTTGCCTTTAGTATCTCCTCGCTATCGCTCAATAGTATTACATCATCAACGTAAACTAACAGCTTATTAATACCATTGAGTCATAGGCCTTCTTCATCCTCAAAATATGTCATGGCATGCTCTAGTACAAAATTAAATAGTAGAGGAGATAGTACATCTCCATGCTTCAACCCAGTGTGGATTACAAAAGTATCCAAAAACTGTTTGCCTACACGTACCCTACTCTTTGTGCCATTTAGACACATTCGTATAAGTTTAAATTTTTAGGAATTCCAAACACCAGCAGAATACTATATGACTTGCCCTTCTTAATTGAATCATATGCGTCGTTGGAGTCTATGTATAGTTGATGTACTGTACCCTTTGATCAAATTTATTTATTTTATCAATAATAATAATAATAATAATAATAATAATAATAATAATAATATAATAATAATATAATAATAATAAATTTTGTGGTAATAGTTAGACCACACAATGATCTTGGGATTGTTATAGGCCTAAGTGAATATAAGTTTGCAAGAGGACTGGAGAGGTAACAGATGTAATTTTGAATGTTGTATAATTTGTGTTTGCGCTGTACTTAATAAGATAATTTGTGTTTGTGCTGTACTTAGATTAATTTGGCCGGGCCCATGTTGACTTCTACACTTGGGTGCACACACACAGATCTGATAAAACTGACTTGTCCGTTCCAACTTTTTTTTATTGTTTTTGTTTCACGAGTTTAGGAGTGACATTCATGTTTTGTAAAATGAAATTAACATAAAAGTTTTTTGTGAGTGGTCAATTAGTGGCCGGTAGTGCCTGAGTAGGAAAGACGTACAGATCGATCTTGTAGAGTGACAAGCCCTGGAGGTCCCCTGAGCGGCAACTCATGCAAATTACTGCCGCTGCCTGCGACAGGGAAAAAGTAATCAAACAATTTAAATGAACTTTTGCGCAGCGTTATACACTCCATCATTTTTATATATTTTTGTTTGTGAGTCGCTTTTTCGTTTCAAACTACACAGTCAAAATCCATCATACCGATTTCCGTTCATTTCATCACTTTTTACCCAATTTTAAGGGAATGGAACCATTGTAGTTGATCTAATGAAACTATTTAAAATATATATATATTTCTACAAATGTTCATCGATCCTAGGAAGTAGACACCGAAAATGACCACTGTATATATATATATATATATATATATATATATATATATATATATATATATATATATGTTTGTGTGTGTGTATGTATAGCCTATGACATGAAAAGAAAAATAAACGCCTGAACAGAGATTTGAACCCGGGCCTCTGAATTGATACTTCAGTGCGCTACCACTTACCCTATCCAAGCATCCTAGCACAAACATTTTTTCTTTATATATATATATATATATCTTGGCTCCGTCTTACTGACAGACGTAAATTGCACTCTCTTTCACTACATTTCAAGCTTCTGAAGTCTTACGCTCCTGGTTACCTGGCGTCCAAATTTGAGAAGTTATCTTCTTATCACAATATTGACACTAGGTCACTAGATAACAGTCTGCTATCAATCCCTCTTCATAGCACTTCCTTTTATTCTACTTCCTTCACAGTAGCCTTTGCCCGCTCCTGGAATTTCATTCCTCAAGATATCAGGAGTTTTAGCACACTTGGCACTTTTAAGTCACGCTTAGGCCTATACAGTTACCTGCTGTCTAATAATTAATTTTTCTATATTTATTTAAATTTATACTATGTCATTAATAATTTTTTCTCGTTTTTTTATATATCTTGTACACATTATATTTAATTCGTTAAATCTAGAGTAAATCAAAAATACATTATAAATAATAAATGTATTGTAGGCCTATTTATAATATGTAATCATTTGCGTTTATTGTAATTTAGATATAAGACTATTTTTTGTACTTTTTAAAACCTGGTTGAGTTGAAGACAAGGCCTTAAGGTCTTAACTCTGCCAGGTAAAATAAAGCTATTATATATATACCTATATATACTCTATCATGAGAGGTAGCAGGAACTCAGTTTCACAGCCCTCTAGTGGCTACCTACTATAACAAGTAAGCAAATTAAAGAGAATATTTTACTTTTTATATATATATATATATATATATATATATATGTGTGTGTGTGTGTGTGTGTGTGTGTGTGTGTGGTGTGTGTGTGTGTACACCGCTGTGGTCTCGAGGTATCGTGCTGTCTTGTCACGCAGCGGGCCCGGGTTCGATTCCCGGTCGGTACAGTCTCCTGGGTAAGGTTTTTCCGGAGTTTTTTCTCACCTGTAAGACAAGTGTTGGGAAGCTTAGGGCCCAGTGGTTTCCGGAAAACATCTGGCCATTAAGTGTCATAGATTGCGATGGACAGGACATGTTCACGAAAGGAGAATGAAAAGGGGGCATAGGGAATTATTGTAAGAAAACCAGAGGGAAAACGTCCAGTAGGTAGACCATGAATGAGGTTTGAGAATAAAATTAATGATTATTTGAGGAAAGTAGGTTATACAGAGGATGATTGGAAAATATTAGCTAAGGATAGGGATATATTGAGGTCTTATGTCCGCGAACCTACGTGTTCAAGAGTGTCATTGTGTTAGTAGGCCTATATATATATCTGTGTGTGTGTAGGTATGTGTGTTTGTGTGCATGTATCCATGTAACTGACGTAACACAATAAAATAAAATAACATTTTTTTAACTGTCAAATGGTAGGACATTTATAGGCCTATATAGAAAATATGGAGTTTCTATCTTTAATAATAATCGTATTTAAAATGTGCATTTCATATTGGTAACTGACGTAACTATAAAATGCCTTCTTGTTTTACAGAGTGAGAGAAAAATAATATTCTCTGTGGAGTTTTCAATTTATTTCAATAAACAATTATTGCGAATGTAGTAGCTTATAGACAATATAGGCCTACATGTAGGAGGAGTTACAAAATACATGTTTTGAGTTTTATGTTCTAAAGAACTGTAGTCACTAATTATAGGCTTATAAAATAAAAGTAACTGACGTAACAACTAATGCTTGTGCATGGTGTAACAGTTTTAATTAAAATAAATAACAATTATTTGTTACGTATTCTACAATATCTTGTAGAAACTCTTTTTAACAGTCCATATACTACTTTGGAAAGCAGAGAATAAACCTTAATTTTCATGTGTAACGTTAAATTTGACGTTTAATTGGTCTTGTATAGGCTATATATTAAATTCTGTGCTGTAGCTGAGCGGTTTAAAGCATGATGCTTGGTGTAGAACTACGGACTTGCGCTGTTTCAATACTGATAGAGAAATATTTTTGTAATGAATTTCGACCAGTATCCAAAGAAAACCTTAGAAAATTAGTAAATAGCAGCTCCAAGTTAAGAAAAAATATATTAGGCCTAAGGCTCGAGGGCCCGATAGGTCTATACTGACCACATGCCACCCATATTAGAGCTGGATGATGACCTACCTCTGTGATTAACAGATATGAATATGAGGTTTGGACCCGGCTGATAGGCCAAGGGAATTTTTTTATATAGGCCTATACCAAAAGACAACATACAGGTTCTATCAAATAGGATTTAGAAGTAAACATCAATAACACTATAATTGTAAGCTTTTACGGCCGGCGTCTTGATCCATATTTGGTTCGTCTTCCGGGCTTATAGGCCGTGGTCTGGTTGTCTTCTTACTCGACGTTTCGTCTACTGCTGCGGTAGACCTCATCAGGAGATACTGCGTGCTCTCTGTGAACTCCTCAACAGTCGGCTGCAGCCGAGTTCACAGAGAGCACGCAGTATCTCCTGATGAGGTCTACCGCAGCAGTAGACGACCCGTCGAGTAAGAAGACAACCAGACCACGGCCTATAAGCCCGGAAGACGAACCAAATATGGATCAATAACACTGATTAAATGCTCACATATAAAAATATGTACATTATATAATGGAAATGGATCGGTAATAACAAATGAGGAAAGATTTTAAAGAAATGGTTGAATTCAAATATCTAGGAACGATTTTCGATCCCCGGTCGGGACAAGTTTCCTGGGTGATGGTTCTTTTTCGGGGTTTTTCCTCATCTGTAGAACAAATGTCAGAAAACTTTAAGGCCCAAACGGTCCCCGAACATCATCTGGCTATCATTATCATCATTAAAATATTCATTAAGTTTAGAATAGGCCTATATCATCGGGGCAACGTAACTCAACCTTCCAAACGCCCCAACCTCAGAAGTGGGTTACAATAACGTCATGCCAGGAGAGAATACCAGAATGTCGAAACGACAACGTGGTGGTATTGAATAAAAAAAATAATTACAAACAGGAAGGAGATTCACAAAGAAATTAAACATAGGCCCAATTTTGGAAATGAATGTTACTATGAATTAGATGGGCTCTTGTCTCAACTTCTTAAAAAAACGTTAAACTGAAAATATATAAAACCGTTATTTTCCCAGTTTGTATTAATATGGATGTGAAACTTGGACTCTTACTTTAAGGGAGGAGAAAAGATTACGAGTAGGCCTATTTGAGAATAAAGTTCTTAGGAAAATTTTTGGACCAATGAGAGATGAACAAATTAGAGAATTGAAGGGACTATAACGTGAGCTACATGATCTTTATCATGGGAAAGCAGTTATAATAAAACAGTTAAGGGAATGATTAGAACACATTAGTTTAGGATAGGTATGCATGGAGAGCTTATGTACAAGCCGCTTTGAACCTCCGATATATATAGGCCTATATGGCATATAGGCCTAATTAAACTCTCTAGTGGTATAAGTTTTCGATTTTTCGCAACGAAACTCGATATATTTTCATCAGTTTTTATCATTATTTATGCGGGAACAGTATTTTCTGTGACGGCTCCGTAGTTCACTTAGCTTGACACTCGTCCTCCACTTCTGGGTCCCTAATTCGCTTCCCGATCACTCAATATGTAGTTCTTGGAGGATGGTCAGTAGTGAGGCAGGATTTTCTCGGATTTTTTTCCGTTTTCCCCGCCAAACAATTCATTTCACCATTTCTCTATACTCATGTCATCTACTTCATTTCATTTCTTTCCATCTGGTCCTGTGAAGGTTCGACAGGCCTGATTAGCCGAGATCTATGTATATCATCACACCTTCAATAATAAATATTTCATCTCATCTCATCTCATCTTCGATCTGGCAATACGCAGGACACGAGTAGAGATTTTACTATGTTACAAATATGTTGAATAGGCTATAATATTCGTGATTTTCTCTCAACGCAGGGGATCCGGTTCGATTCCCGCTCTGATAAATTTCCCATTTGAGATATTTCCACGATTATTTGTTATATTTATAGGATTTAATTTTTTTATATTCCTCACTATTTAGAATTGGAGCCCAGAACAACGTTCAACGTATTTTATTAAATTACATTTTTTCTTAAGTTAATTTTTACATGGAAAAATGTCTCTACTTCCCTTAACAAACATTTCTCATGTAAAATTCAATTTAAAAAAGTGTTTTGGGCGACTGTTCAATTGCAAGGAAAATTCCAGAAATTTTGGGTCGGAGTGTCCCTGAAAAAGACTCCGGTTATCATCAATCACATTTATAAGGAACTAGCTGATTACTCGGCGTTATCCAAATATTTATTTCATCATCATCTGCATTACGATGTGGGACATAAGGTCCGTTCCAGCTCCAATCAAAACTGGTCCCGTCACCTTTTTATAGGCATTCCTGGGTTTCTTCTTCCGCAAGGATCGTAGTTATATAATGTTCTGGTAATTGATGTTTCTGCCATAGTCTACGCTGTATATGTATATATCCCAGACTAATATAGCCTAGGCTGTTAGTCGGCCGCTGTGGTCTAGTGGTTATGTCTCGCAAATATATTTCTACTAATGATGTACCACTATTCTCACTTCCGCCCGCGAAATTCGAAGGTCGTTATTACTACTTGTCACAATAATAATAATAATAATAATAATAATAATAATAATAATAATAATAATAATAGTAATAATAATAATAATAATAATAATAAAAATAATAAAAATAATAATAAAAATAATAATAAAAATAATAATCCATCCATCCACAGTAATTCTGCCCGAAGGCAGGTCTTTCACTGCAATCATAGCATTTCCATGCTATGCTTTGCAGCTTTACTAGGGAGTTATAGGTGCGGTAGCTTCCCGTTGCTTTCCACACCGGTGAAGGATCATGATGATAATTATAAGGATGATGATGATGGCCGGATGATTTTTCGGGAACCGTTAGGCCCTAACCTTCTTGACATTTGTCTTACAGGTGAGGAAAACCCCGAGAAAAATCATATCCAGGAGCCTGTCTCGACCGGGACTCGAACTCGGGCCCTCTGCGTGTCAAGGCAACACGCTACCTCGAGACCACAGCGGTGGACTAATAATAATAATAATAATAATAATAATAATAATAATAATAATAATAATAATAATAATAATAAATATTGATAATAATAATAATAATAATAAATATTGATAATAATGGTAATAATAATAATTTTGATAATACTAGTAATAATAATAATAATAATAATAATAATAATAATAATAATAATAATAATAATAATGATAGGCCCCAATACATTTATTCTGGGAAAGTTAATGCCAAGAGATTATCTCATCTACTCAACCAGCACAAATATACTAAAATACGTATTTACAGTAGGCCTACGCCTCTAAATATTATATAAGCTTAGCCTATATAATATACTAATTATTCTTAAAGGAAATTATTTCTGTGGTAGCCTATGTTCTGGATTTAGACTAACTTTAAATTTAAGGACTCTCCTGGTGCTTCATTATCATTCATCACCTATCATATCAACGGGGTAACGTAACTACGCCTTCCAGGCGCCCCAACTTAAAAAGTGGGCTACAGTTCCGCCAATACTAGAAGAGATTACTAGAAATGTCATAAAGACAACCAAGTGGCATTGATAAAAATAGTAATTTATAATGAATAAAAAATACATTGAAGATTACAGTGTAAATTTCTTGTACGTGCATTTTATATGATACTAGCTAATACGCGGCGTGGGCTGCTACCCTAAATAAATGAATATTAATGTGCTTTAATGTTTAGTTGAATAAGTAAAATGAAAATTAATTATAAATGTATATCGTAATTATTTTAAGATTATATGTGCTAATTACCCGGTGTTGCCCGGGAATCTACTTATAAATGAGCATAAATGAGCTAAAAGACAAAATTCGTTATTGTGAGTTTTCCGTAAATACCCGCCATACGCTGCTAATGCTTGCAGATGAATCTACGTACTTGTCTCGATCTTCTTGGCATCAATGAAAGACAAAAATGGTTATTGTGAGTTATCCGTAAGACATAAACATATGCTGTCGCAGACTTTTTTGTAGAGCTTTTTGAGATATTCAATTCTGTCTAGATTAATTTTATGTATTTATAATGGTTTAGGCAGCGTAAGCCATTTAAGCGTCCAAAGAGCTACTTTTTTCACGTTTCCACTTCAAATGGCGATTTTTAAGAGTGTAAGGAGTTGAGTATCGCAACTCTCTTATAGCTTATGTTCATCCCGGGAATCTCCTGAACATTTTGCAAACAGCCCCATCACAATCGGATCAACGGTATGACCGCGCATAAAGTACGAACAAACAAACAAATAAACAAACATTCATTTTCATATATATTAGAAATATAATAATAATAATAATAATAATAATAATAATAATAATAATAATAATAATAATAATAATAATAATAATAATAATAATAATAATAATTATTATTATTATTATTATTATTATTTGTTTGTTTGTTTATTTATTTATAAACGTGTTTACAGTGTAATAAAACATCTTCCTGTCTAAAGTGTTTTAATTTGATACTTTGAACTTTTTAGCAATTAGACCTACTTGTTTTAATGATGAATAGGGAGCTGGCCTAATGCATAAACCCCCAACCTGGAGGACGAGGCAATTTTTTCGAGGTGTTCTACCTCTAGCCTTTAACGAACCAACGTCAATCTACAAGGCAGTTGATGCCTCTTCCAGATACACCACACCGACGGACTCCTTCTCCGCCGTATCTGCTGTAACCCTGGCAAGGGGTACTATCAGTTGGGCAAGCTGAACGAAGTTTTTTTTACGATGTGTTACTCCTCCCCTCACCCTTTTTCAACCTGGCTTGGGACAGGCTATGGCGGGTTTATAATAATAATAATAATAATAATAATAATAATAATAATAATAATAATAATAATAATAATAATAATAATAATAATAATAATAATAATAATAATAATAACAGTAATATAATAAATTAAAATGGAAACTCCAATTAGGATTGGACTCTAATATTCTTTTGCTTTGGAAATAATTTTCATTTTTTTCACTTCGCACATGCCTATTTTCTTAGTAAATTTACATAAGCAATATCTCCTGAAAATGTCACCTACAGTAGGTGATGAAACGTCGAGAAGACAACACTGCAAGACACGGCCAAGATTCCCGAAAGAGTATATTACGATGCGAGGTTGGAAACTTTTTTTTTACAGAAGCGAGGAAATGCTTAAAAACCGAGCGATAGCAAAGTTTTTTTTAATTTCCGAGATTCTGTAAAATACTTCACAAGCATACGTTGTACATTATTTTTTGCGCGATGGTGTTTTCAAAATAATAAATAATAGTAAAATAATAACATCTTTGTTGGAAATATTTGTGTTCAATATAAACAGTTGACTAACATTAACAGTGTGTGCAATATTTATTAGTTGAAACTTGTGATAAATTAGAGTTACAGTGGCGGCAAGTACGTATTTATTGTTTTATATTGTTTCAAATAAAGTTCAGTTCATATAAAATGCAGTGATATGTTTCGTATAATGTATAGGCTATTAACACTATCTTTTGGATATTTTTTGTATATACATTGTATGTAGTAACTTATACATAAAGGGCAGTGTTTTTACTTCCCATGCGCGTTTGTAATTTTGATATTACAGTATAGTTATTTAGGTTGGCAACCCCAAAATGTAGGAATTTGAACTTTCAATTATGGTTGCCATTGCTGTAAATACGACAAAACGCACTATCGCGCGATAAAATATTTTAAAATACATAACGATAGCCGTGAAAGTCTTTATCATAAGTAATGACACGAGCGATTTCCAAATTATCGATAAATTCACCACTCACGAAGTTAGGAGTGAATTTATCTAGAGAATTTGGAAATCAAGAGTGGCATTTGTTAGGACTATTTAACGAATAAAATTAAGCTCTTTACTAAAAAATAATTATTTGAATACAGTTTCCGGTGTTTTAAAATATTTACATAACGGCGATGTTTGAAAACAAATTAGAAATGTGAGGTTATGTATATTCACTGCAACTCGATCATATTATTTTATTGCCAAATAGGATCGCAATATTGTAAGAATGCACTCTAGTGGAGAAATAATGAAACACATCAAACAATTATAATCAACATTATAGGTTAATCATTTATATTTTGAATAAACAACTCAGTAAAATCACTGAAACTATTCATTATTTGCTATGTTCAATGTATTTGTTGGAGAAAAATAATGGTCTAACCTGTTCAGAATATTAAAAAAGGAGGATCTTTTTTTGTCACAAAAGCAGGAGCTGATAAAGAGAAATCGATAAAGAGCGAGGTGAAACACGACTGTCATTGGTGTAAAACAGAATTCATTGAAACGTGATTGGTCATTGATAACCATTTGCAACTTGAGTTAAATAGTCAATAATCTCATTAGCCTATGCTATTCAACTGTTTGTGTGTAGAAACAAGATAAAAGACAGTCGGAAGCCTTACTTTTCATTATATATACTAGGCCTATATTACAATCTTACCTTTATGTACAGTATATGAAAATCCTGGCTCTATTAGTGAAGCAAAAATATCAGAAGCTACCAATTAATTCACTGAAAGACAATTACAAAAGGAAGATTTTAAAATGTCTTTTAAATTAATTTAATGCCCGGCAGTCCCTGATTTCTTGTGGTAAAGAGTTCCAGAGTCTAGCTGTGTAGGAATTAGAACAATGGGAGATTTGTGTTGTAAGATGTGAAGTAGGAGGTTCTGGTGTGATCGTGTACCCAAATTGACTGGGAGATAGGAGATGGACGCGAGAGGATAAGTAGCTTGCTTTTTACAACGGCTGTGTTCGTAGACATATTGGCTAGATAAGAGTCGGTTACGGTAAACTAGTGAATGCTTGTGGTGCTTCATTGAACCCTGACCGATTATAAATATTTACCAGACTTTTGCTATGTTACGAGACTCAAACATCAATACAGACTTCAGTCACCTAACCCACTGCCCTGCATTAACATCAGATATAATCCGTCAGAGATACTGACAGACGAGGTAGAAAATTACGTTCGTAGACTTCGATGGGCAGGAGATCTGGCACGAATGGGGAATGAAAGACGTGCATGGAAGCTTCTTGTAGGAAAACCAGAGGGAAAACTCCTAGTTGGTAGACCAAGAATGAGGTGGGAGAATAACATTAACCATGATTTGAGGGAAGTAGATTAGGCCTATACAAGAAGTGATTGGAAAATATTAGCTCAGGATAGGGATGTATGAAAAGCTTATGTCCGCGCGGCCATGAACCTACGGGTTCGATAGTGCCGGTGAGTTAGTTAGTTATTTAGATTATTGATACATTTTATTATCTTACTAGAATTAGAAACAACAATGTAATTAGTTTCGACCTAAATCTTTGGTATTAACTTATATTATAATTATATAGTTATGACAGCGAAATTGATATAGGCCTATCAATTCTTCTTCTTCTTCCTTCACGGATTAGGTCTTTGCCTGTTCCGATCTCACATCTGTTCAGCCCAGCGCTTTCTTGGTCTTCCTACCGATCTTCGTCCTCCAGGATTATGCATTAGTGCCATTTTTGGTATGCTATCCTCTGTCATTCTTTGCAGATGTTCTATCCAATTGTTCCTCTGTAATTTATTTGTTGAAGAAGTGGTTGTACTTTTAGTTCCTCTCTAATATTCTCATTTAGAATAAAATTCAAAATTAGGCCTATAATAAATCCATGGGAACAATATTAATGGAGTTTTTAAACTATCTTTCGTACAAAGGCATACAAAAATAATAGCTTGTAAAACCTTAGCGAGACCAGTCCTTACCTATGGTAGCGAAGCTTGCTCTATATGCAAAATAGATATAAGCAGAATAAGAGCTAGCGAAACGAAGTTCACGAAAAGAATAGCTGGATACACAAAGTTAGACAAAAAGAAAAACGTAGATATCCTTCAAGAACTTCAAATCACTTCGGTTATGGACCATTTAACTAGGCCTACATATAGAAATAATTGGCTACAACTTCAGCGTATGGATCGATTTCGCATCTGTAGTCAGATTTTGAATTATCATCCCTGAAGAAGGAGATCTTTGGAAAGACCACTCAAAAGATGGCAAGAGACCGTAACAGGCCACCAGGCCTAATACATGGAAGGAAGGTGTTGATATCTATATTCGTACATCGGCATATGGAGAAAGGCTGCTCCGTTGCAGGAGTTCTTAAAAGGGCACTGTCAAATATAGCATGTCGAAACCTACCTTCAAATTTCTCCCAAATACATCAAGGTAGTGTCCAAAAAATTATCTGCTGTTTTTAATTGCAAGGCACGGAAATCGAAGCCAGATTCCAGCGATGACAATACACTGTAGGAGCAGAAGGACATCCTTGCTTGAGTAAGAGCGATGTGGAGTGAGGCGATTCGCGGCGCGTACGGCATATAGTGAGTGTTATGCAATCTACCAAGTCAAGTGTTGTATTATTTCCCTATAGTTCAAATGAGATATTTGACGCTGGATCTTGATGTGGTCCGCATTCCGAGGCAATGAGACATCTAGTAGGCTCACTAAGATATTTCTTGGATGATGAAGGTCGGTAAATTTAGGTTAGAGGCCTCTTTTTTCAAGCTTAAGGTTCTTTTACGAGCCTGAAAACCTTCAGACTAGACCTCACTGCTTAAAGTCCCTCCCGGTTTACTTGTTCTTTTGATTTTTCTATCGTAAACAATCTACCTATCCCCGCCGGATTTGAACCCGCGATCCGCGGTACTAGAAATATAACCGCGACTGACTATTACCTAGCTATCCATCCATTATATGTTAAGGAAAATGCAGGAAAACTTTTTTTAGTGGAAAATGCAGTGAAATTTTACTTGAATAGGTCCGGGGCTGGATTTGTATTAATGGGGTTCCAATACGAACCGGAATTATCTCGATCAAATAAAATGCTTCATGATGTTTTCAGGAAATTGGAGCTCTCTTTAGAAGCATTTATTTATATTTAGTGGAGGGGCCAGGAAGGAGAGCTGGTGCAAATAGTGACGAGGTTTTTGCTGCGTATAAAAAGGTTATTTGAATTTTTGCAGGAACAAACTTTTTGGTGGAATTGGTCTGGATTTGATCGCAAAATGAGAGCTATCATTCCGGGGCAGCAGAGTGCAGGGGGAGGGGAAGCGAGGCGTCCTACATTAATGAGATCCATTTAACTCCAGGGAGAATAATTTACAGGAAAAAGACAGATGGAGATAGGTGTAACTAATTTATTGACGCTATCATACTCGGTGCTCCTTGCCGCTCTCCACCAGAGCTAGTATTTACCAATCATCATAATCATCATCATCATCATCTTTACTTCAAGGTTTAGGCGATTCGCCTGTTCCGAATTCACAATGATTCCTTCCATCTCTTTCTAGGCCTTCCTACATCCCTTAATCCATTTGATTTATAATGATATGCTATCTTGGGCAATCTTATTTATTCCAATTGTCTGAACATGCTGTTCCCAGCCGACGCAGTGTTGTTGAGTTCTATCATTTATTGAATATATTTCTAATTCTCTTCTTATTTCTTCATTTATTAAAAGTAAAGTGATCCCACTACAGGCCTCAGGAGGCCCTTGGGGTAGTAGGAGGTTAAGGCTCCCACTTTTTCTTGACAATCGGCACTTGATGTCAGCCGGGTTGTCAGCCCTGCGTGACGGCCGCCTTTACCCCAGAACAAGCGTCTGGTACTCATTTCAGTTAGAGGCTGAGTCGACCCCAGGGCCATAGTGCCGCCAGAAGGTTTGGGTCAGTTTAAAAATCCTGACCCCACCGGGACTCGAACCCTCGACCTTCCGGCTTATAGCGCAGTGCCTTAACCACTACGCTACGGCGTGCCCCTCTTCATTTATTATGTGGTCCAATTTTGTGCATCCTTTGGTCCTTCTTAGAAAGGTAATTTCTGCACTTTGTATTCTACTCAACTCCTCTTATTTGTTACCCAGGACTCACTACCGTATAAAAGTCCCGGTATTGCCACTGTTTTGTAAACTTCAATCTTATATAGGCTAATAATTAAACACAATTTAAAAAAATCTTATTTTAGACCTATTAGAGATAAACTGAAGCCAGATAATTTATTTACATGTAAGGCATTCAATAAGTAATGACAACACTGCTGTAACATCACAAAAAAATAATTTAGGTTACTTTTGATATTATGAACTTCATTTATAGTCTCATGTTAAATAAAGTATATGTTATCAAATTCCTTGTTCCATTTGCAGCATCATTTCTGGATATATATTTCACTGATCTATCTAGAACTTTCTGGATATCAACTCTTGATTGAAATCGAATACCTCGTAGAGGTTCTTCGATCTCTGAGAATGGGCTCATGTCTAGTGAATTCGGTGGATGTTCGAGTAGGCTACTTCCCAATTCCACCATCTAAACAAATTCTACTGACTATTTAACTCATGCCCCAAATGGGAGCCAATGCCCAATCACGTTTCAATGATTTCTGTTTTACAACCAATCAGATTCGTGTTTCACGAAATATTTATCAGTGTTAAATTTACCATATTAAAGAAAGCTCCTCCTTTTTAATATTCTGAACAGGTCTGACCATTATTTTGCAGTGACTGAGCCTGTAAGAAATACGGCTACCAGATTGTATATATAGTGCATAGATGTCAACACATAGCGCTTGCAGGAGTTAATATAAAAACATTTGTAGCAATTTATTATACCACCAAAAAAAGAAACCACTGTTTGCACTTTCTTAAATGTATTTGTTCCCATGTAATAATCCAGAAAAATATAATTGTCATATTTACATCATACGACATCAGAAATGAATTAATATACAGTTTGATGTGTTTCATTTTTTCTCCACTAGAGAGCATTCTTACAATATTGCGTTCCTTTGGCAATAAATAGTATGATCTGGTTGCAGTGATAAACAAAAGAAGCAGATGAAGCGAACCTATCGTTTCTCATTTGTTTTCAAACATCGCCGTTTACATTAAATATTTTAAAATATCTATAGTTAAATAATGATTTGTGAATAAACAGCTTAATTTTATTCGTTAAATAGTCCTAACAAATGCCACTCTTGATTTCCAAATTCTCTAGATAAATTGGAAATCACTCGTGGCATTACTTATGAATATCTTTTTAGAACGGTATTACTTACTAAATGTGAGAACAGTGAATGTATTCAGAAAGTATTGCTATTTCGAGACGTTCAATATCACAGATTTATACAACAAAGACTACTCAACAACAGACTACAAGGTTACAATGGTCACCACTAGGATCACTGATTTACAACAGTGTTGTCATTACTTATCGGATGCCCTAGTACATGTAATAGGAAAATTTCACTACAAACTGGTTTCTGAAAGGAACATATACTTTGAGCTTTTTTAACCACCATTTTTTAAATCAGTAAAAACTTTTCCTGTAGAGATGAATTTGGCCCTGCACTGTAAGCGAGTTGTCCAATTCAGCATGTCTCGACGCAGATCTACAGTACATGCACTGCGTCGAGTTCCCATGTGGAAGAAATTTTCTCATGGAATTTAGGTCAGTATGAAATCAGTTCCACTTAGCATCTTGAGGAATTTGGGTAACTACAATAAGTAGCGTGTCCCTTCCCGTAACCGAGCGGTTAAAGGTAGCCAAATTCCTCGTCATCTAATTAGTGACGCGCATGAATGGATTAACGAGATTCCCACTCTCCCTATCTACCATCTTTGATGCAGACTACGGGACCTTCTCTGGTTCGAGTCCCCATGGGGAAGACATATTCTCATGGAATTTCGGCCAGTGTAGGAATTGGTGTCCACACAACATCGTGAGGAATTTGGGTAACTACAATAAGTAGCGGCTCCAGGTTGAGAAGAGCAATTTTGACGACTGAAGGAATGATACAAACCAAACACATGCCATTCCTACACTGGCTGAATGATCATCCACCTGATTAATACATATAGATGTGAGACCAGCAGTTGGTTGGTAGGCCAAGGACCAAGTAAACCTGTCACGCCATGTATATATATGTTCTAGTGTCATGGCCGGACGATAAAATATAAGTTACTTTTTATCATAAAAATTCACTAATTAAGACGTAGGCTATTAAATAAGCTCGCAAGAAAACTCCTCACTGCCATCTATTAAGCGTGCATGATGACGTCACAGTGTTGTCGCGCGGAATCCACTTCTAATTGTCGGATTTTGCTCATTTTTGGATAATACCTACCTCTGTTTATGTTAATGGGATATAGGCCTACTAAGTCTCGTTCTGAAACATCGAAAATTGTGACAGCTAGAGCGATTTTTAAATTTTTACTTCAGGTAAATTCCTACAGCTAGTGGTTTTAGAGAGTCCAGTTGTAAATCTAAACCATCGAGGGATCCAATCAGACACACGTAAAACATTTTATCAAAATCGGTCCAGTCGTTTAGGAAGAGTTCAATGACAAACACACGTACAGAAGGATTATACAGGCCAATAGGCCTACGTATAAAGATATGTTTTACTTGAAGTAGCGGCTGTAGATTGAGATAACGAGCAATAACGGCTGAGGGTCGCGATATGCTGGCTGCAAGTCTCCGCAAAGATAATCATCCTCCTCTGTACCTGACACTTGTTGATGTGAAGCCAGCAAACTGGTAAAAGAGCAAAGACCTTGTAGGCTCGTCGTGTCATAGAGTTTAGTTTAATGATAGAGTTGACGTGTTGAATGGATCTCGGTTGTGTGGAAGTCCCAAATTACCAGCATCACATTCATAATGAAAAAGTGGATATATAAAAGAGAAAAATGTAATTTCTATCTGGTGAGACGGAAAATCCGGAGATGAGAACCATCACCTGCAGCGTGTGTTATCCACACTAATACACTTTTCTAATTACACTATAATTACTGTAACAACTCACATTGTACTCTTTATTCCAATTACCATATATATATATATATATATATATATATATATATAAGTGTGTGTGTATTTGTGCTAGGATGCCTGGATAGTGTAACTGGTAGGGCACTAACGTATCAAGTTAGATGTCCAGGGTTCAAATCCCGGTTCGGGCTTTTATTTTTCGGTAAATAGTATTTAAATTTATGTCAAATTAAACTCATCCACCCTTGCAAATGACAAGTGGATGTGAAGCCAGGAGCCGGCTGGTAGGTCAATGGACATCTAGGCCTGCAGCTCTACGCAGTTAGTTAATTAATTTAGTCAAATTGCACATCAATATAGGCCCTATACAATAAGTTCTCTTAGGGTTAACAATGAATTATTTTCACGGTAGTCCGACACTTTTAAATAAGCTGGCATCAGAAATTCAGTTTCTCTAATTTAACAGAAGAAATGTAATATTCCTTACAACCAGCAAAATGGGATCATAAATTCGACTTGCTCAGAAATTCGCTTAGTTTACGCAATTCCTGCATGACGGACTTTTAGTGTTGGATGACAAAGAATTAGATCTGTAGGATACACACTAGTAGATCATAAAAAGAACGAAGGCATCTTAGAAGAATTACACATTGAAACTTGCAACATGTTCATCGAATGGAAGATCACAGGACACCCAAACAAATGTTAAGCTATCAAGCTGCAGGAAGACCAGGACGTCCACTCAAAAGACTTTTGGATGGTGATCCTCTTGAGGCCGAAACAGCTCAACAAATAGCCTAAATTCGTGAATGGACTATGATGATGATGATGATGATTATGACTGTAAATTTGTATTTATTTGAATTTCTTTTCCATAATGACCTTCAATATAATGGAAATGGACAACTAATGACAAATGAAGGAAATTTTGAAGAAGTGGCAAATTTCAAGTATCTAGGAATAATAATTACAAAAGAAATGAGATGCATAAAGAAATTAAACATAGGCTCAATTCTGGAAATGCGTGCTATTATGCATTATAAGGACTCTTGTCGTCCCAACTTCTTTCAAATTTAAACTGAAAATATATAAAACAGTTAATCTCCCAGTTGTATTATATGGATGCGAAACATGGACTCTTACTTTAAGGGAGGGAAGAAGATTACGAGTATTTGAGAATAAAGTTCTTAGAAAAATTTTTGGGCCAAAAAAGAGATGAACAGGCAGGTGAATGGAGAAAACTACATAACAGTGAGCTATATATATATATATATATATATATATATATATATAGGAAGCCATATATAATAACAACAGTTACGTCTCGTAGACTGCGATGAGCATGACACGTGACACTTATGGGGAATGAAAGACGTACATGGAAGTTTCTTGTAGGAACACCAGAAGGAAAACGCTCAGTTGGTAGACGAAGAATGAGGTGGGAGAATAACATTATCCATGATTTGAGGGAAGTAGATTTTACAGGGGATGATTGGAAAACATTAGCTCAGGATAGGGATGTGTGGAGAGCTTATGTCCGCGCGGCCATAAACCTACGGGTTCAATAGAGCCAGTGAGTTAGTTAGTTCATCATCATCATCAACAATCACGGATTAAGCCCATGTGGCTTGTTCCGGTCTCATAGATTCTCATTCAAAAGTTGGATCCATCTCTTCTTCGGTCTACCAACATTCCTGCGTCCTTTTGGTTTGTATGTAAGTAAAATTTTGGGAATGCGATCATCTTCCATTCTTTGAATATGTTCTTTCCATTTTTTCTAGATTCTTTTATTCTATCTAAGAGTTTAAAGATATTTAGGTCATTTCTAATATCTTCATTTCTTCCTTTATCTAGAAGTTTGCAACCAGCCACACTTCTCAGAAATCTCATTTCAGCTACTTCTATGATCTTCTCTTCTCTTTTAGTTAAAACCCAAAATTCACTACCATACAATAGTAAGGGGACTACCATTACTTTATAAAATTTTAGTTTTGTTTCTTTTCTTGTGCTTTTAAATATCCTTTTGATTGTTCCACATATATAATTAAATTTATTAAGTTTGTTAAATAGATCTTCATTTTTAAAATAGGAGATTTCATAACCCAGGTATTTAAAATGGTTCACTTGTTCAGTGGGTTTCCCCTCCAGAATTATTTTAGCTCTTACGGTATCTAATCCCTTAAAAGCTAGGATTTTCGTTTTTCTTATTGATATTTTGAAATTATATTTCTGTATAATGTTATTTAACTGAAAGAGCGATTTCTGTAGACCATCTTCTGAACTAGATATTAGAAGTAGGTCGTCTGCAAAAAAGTTAGTTAGTTAATTGTCTTTAATAATTCCATTAAATTAAACTTAATTTTAAGAACTCTCAGTTATATGAAAAGGCGCCCCACTGCTGAGTACTCAACTCAAAGGGATATAAGTTCGGATGTATACTGTATTTTATATGTACAATTCCTAATATTTACAACGTGGTAAAGTTGGTATCGTGTTTCCGTGCTTTCAAGGAAGAAGCGAAACTTTTAGAGCTATGCAATTAGTGATTCATGCATGATATATCTGCACCGGTGACTTTTATTGACGCCGCACAAGACAAAACGTCTTGGCTGAACCGTATGATTCGTGCGGAAGAACAAAAGGCACACAAAACCTTTACATTTTTACAGGAGTCACGAAGCCGAATTTTATTGCATGGCTCCTCAACAAGACCAGTTTGTGTAGTGATGCAGGAAGAGAGAGATTGAGGAGCCCACAAACAACCAATAAAGCACGAGGAGGTGTCGACATGGCTGTTTTGGGCTTTATGGGCGCGTGATGGCTTTAACATCTTGATCCGTCCACATGCAACCCCAGGCCGCTTTGTCTTCACCTCTCTCGGTTTTAATTGTTACGTATTTCATAAAAAATCAAGAATATTTAAGTTATTTTTTAATAAATTATGAGTCAGGGACTGTCAATCACTATCTTTATTTAAATCCATATTAATTGATTTCTTAAGTTCCACACAATGAAAATACCACATGCATAACAACTATATTCAGCATTTTGTAAGTACCTATAAATATTATTCTAGGAAGTTTTTCTTACCTTTTTTTATCTTATGTTTTGTTAGTGTTAGCTGATATTAGACCACATCCGCGTTTTCTTTGTTTATTTTTAATGATATTTTAAAATTGTGTTAGTATTTAATTTTCGTATGATTTTATTGTTGCTGATTGAGTGGCAGCGAACGCCTTATGGCCTTAAAGCTGCCTGCTTAAATAAAGCATTGTTATTATTATTATTATTATTATTAGTAGTAGTATAGTAGTAGTAGTAGTAGTAGTAGTAGTATTAATATTATTTTTTTATTCAAATAACTGATGTGCTCAGGCTGGAAATAAACTTAAATAACATTAAATAAATGGTCAAATGTACAAATACATTAGATAATAAAAATGGAGCGATCATGATAAATGAGGGAAATTTTGAAGAAGTGGCTGTATTCAAATATTTAACTATTACTATTAAATCTATTTTCCTCATAAAGATCATGTAGCTTACTGTTAAGTAGTCTTCTGCATTCACCAGATGTTCATCTCTCTTTGATCCAAAAATGTTACTATAAACTTTTATTCTCAAATACTCGTTATGTTTTCTCTTCTCTAAAAGTAAAATTCGATATTTCGCATCCATATAATATAACTGGAAGAATAACAGTTTTATATATTTTCAGTTTAATATTTTTTGAGAGAAGTAAGGATAATAGGAGTCCCTGTAATGCAAAAAAAGCACGCATTTCCAGAATTGAGTCTATGTTTAATTTCTTTCTGCACCTCATTCATGTTTGAAATTATTGTTTCCTGTATTTGAATTAAGTCACTTCTTCAAAATTTCTCTCATTTGTCATTAAGTGGCCATTTACATTACAGAATGTATTTCTATGTAAACGATGTTGCTTCCAGCCCCAATTTTTTATATTTGCAGTATAGTGCCGTTGTTGACCCTTAGTATCTCCTCGCTATCGTGTAATCATACATCATCAGCATAAACTAACAGCTTATTAATACCATTGAGTTGTAGGTCTTCGTCCTCTAAAGATTTTATGACTTGCTCTAGTACAAAATTGAATACCAGTGCAGACAGTGCATCTGCTTGCTTTAACCCATTGTGGATTTCGGAAATGTGTGAAAATTGTTTGCCTACCCGCGTCCTATTCTTTGTGCCATTTAGACATATTTGAAAATATGATTTTTTTTAGGAATTATTAATTCCAGCAGTTCTCATGAAAATCATATTAATAACATTCTGGGATCCCTCCATGGTATCTTTACCTTGTCGTGGTGGAGTGGCTTGCGTGCTTAAATGATCCTAAGAGCTATGCCGGCGGTAGCATTGCTGCCGATAGGGTTACCCATGCCGGATTGGTCGAAGGTGATAAGCCAGACGAAATAAGTACCTTGGTTGAAAGAGTGACGATCTTTCACCGTAAAAATACAACCGTCAAGAAATGCGGACATGGGTTCTACTGGGGTAAAATTTTCCGGAGGTCAAATAGTCCCCCGTTCGGTTCTTCGGGCGGGGACTACTTCAGGGAACCCATGCCAAAGGCTCAAACACAGGGACATGTTCCTAGGAACATGGAATGTTAGGACTTTATACAATAGCGGGGCACTAGAGATATTAACGCGGGAATTAGATAAATCGCCCTTGGATATAGTCGCTTTACAGGAAGTTAGGTGGCCAGGAGAAGGTAGTCAGGAATCAGGAAGCTTTGCATTATACTATGGGGGTGCAGAAAGGCCTGCATTTGGAACGGGTTTTTTAGTCAGAAGGAGGATCCTATCCGCTATCCGAGATATTAAGTTTGTTAGTGATAGGATATCATACATAATTCTAAAGGGTAAACGACATGATTTTATAATTGTAAATGTACATGCCCCCACAGAAGATAAAGATGACAAGATCAAGGATGAGTTCTATGAAGAATTAGAATGCTTATTTGATAGCCTTTCACGATATCATATGAAAATTGTCTTAGGAGATTTTAATGCAAAAGTGGGACGGGAAGATATATTCAAACCAACAATAGGCAAATTCAGTCTTCATGAAGATAGTAACGACAACGGGGTTAGATTAGTTACATTTGCCACATCAAAGAATCTCATTGTTAAGAGCACAACATTTCAGCATAAAGATATTCATAAATACACCTGGACGTCCCCAGATAGATCATGTATTAGTGGATAAACGCTGGCACAGTAGCGTCATTGATGTTAGATCAGTTAGAGGGACAGACTGCAATTCGGATCATCATCTGGTTAGAGTGAAAATCAGACAACGGCTATCGCTTATGAGAGGAACAAACGCTAAAGATGATTCTGTAAAATATGAATTAAAAAACTTGAAAAATGATGAAATGCGGCAAGAATACCAAATCAAAATTGCTAATAGATTTGAAGTACTGGAATCTTCAGGTGACAATGTGGCAAACGAAGAAGAAACTGATATAAATAAAGAATG
Source organism: Diploptera punctata (assembly GCA_030220185.1). NCBI lineage: Eukaryota > Metazoa > Arthropoda > Insecta > Blattodea > Blaberidae > Diploptera > Diploptera punctata. Next base: position 1,708,579 of record JASPKZ010001957.1, on the reverse strand, counting down.
AGAGGCTATAAGAGATACTATTAAATTGTCAGCATCAGAAAGCATTGGTTGTTTAAAAAAGAGGCAAAACAAGAAATGGTTTGATGAGGAATGTGCCGACATTGTAAAGAAAAGAAAGCTAGCAAAAATGAAATGGTTACACGAGCCAAATGAGGTAAATTTGGAGCAATTGGGTAGTGTTAGACGGGAAACCACCAAGTTACTAAAGAGTAAAAAGAGGGAATATTTGAGAGAGAAGATTAATGATCTTGAAATAAACGCAAAAAATAAGAACATTAGAGAATTAGTATAGAGAAGAAAGGGTTTCAGGCTAGAACAAACATAATTCGGAATGAAAATGGGGATATGATTGCAGATTCCAGGAGTATACTAAATAGATGGAAAAGTTACCTTAATCAGCTATTAAATGTACATACAGAACAGGACATCGAGGAGGATAAGTTACAGACAGCAGAAATGTTAGTCGGGTTGTAAGGGGTAGTGACGTGTGTATAACCTCTCCTACCCAATTCTCATCCTCACCTTCTCGTGGTACAACCTGTTTTCACAAACGAGGCTCTGAGGACCGAGTCACGGCGGTATAACCGTTCCATCAGGTACTGAGTAAATGCGGTATCCTAATGTCTGTCCAGAGACTAAAAGGTAGCAGCCCTACCACTGGACTACTTAGCGTCGGGCCAGTAACCTGTCCTAAGGAACTTCAAAACTACTTTCAAGTCTCAACACGAAAAAAGCCAGAAGGAATTGAATTATGACGACCCACAGCAAAGAAATATGGTTAAAAGAAAACGGCACAATGATATTGTAAGATATGCAACCTGGAATGTCCGAAGCATCCATGAAAAAGAAGAGGAACTAGACAGTATATTTAAAAATAGAAACATTGATATTGCAGTAACTACAGAGACTAAGAAGAAACTTAAAGGAACGAAAGAAACACAAAATTATGTACAAATATATAGCGGTGTCGACAGGAAAACCCATGGACAAGCTGGAGTAATGATTTGGATTAATAAAACCATAAGAAATAAAATTCAACACTACACTTACTGGAATGAAAGAATATTAGAGCTTCGACTGAAAATAAATAGAGGTAATTTGACAGTTCTTGGTGTATATGCACCAGAGGAAGGCCGTGAAGAAGACAATGAAGAATTTTATAAAATATTACAAGAAATTTATAGCAAAATTAATATAAATGATTACATTCTCATAATAGGAGATTTAAATGCCAGAGTGGGCAATGCTCAAGTCAACAATAATATTGGAACATTTGGCGAACCAACCAGCAATAGGAATGGGACAAGATTAACTGATTTTGCTATCTACAATGAACTGAGAATAACGAATACCTTTTACAATCATAGAAACATACATAAGTATACCTGGCATCGTCAAAAATCAATCATTGATTATTTCATTGCAAATAATAAGATTTTTAAATTGTTTCTCGATGTCAGAGCCTACAGAGGATATGATATTGGTTCAGATCACTACCTAGTAGAAGCAAAAATACGATTTCCACCAAGATGGTTAAAAAAGAAGAAACAACAACAGAGCATAGAACAAAAGTACAAGGTAAAATTATTTTATGATGACAGCATTAAATGGTTATATTCGAGAAGAATTCAGCAATATATGGCTACAACTCCAGAAAGTAATGATGTCGAAGAAGAATGGAAAAAACATTAAAATGATAATTCAAAATGCAGCTAATGAAACTTTAGGAAAAGTAAATATACAACAAAGAAGAAATAGAACTCTAAAAATCTGGGATGATCAAATAAAACAATTGATTGAAGAAAAAAATGCAGCTTATAAAAATATTTGAACACAAAGACAGTAGAAAATGAAATAGAATTCAAACGCTGTAGAGCTATTGTTAAGAGGGAAATAAGAAAGAGACATAGGAAAACATGATTAAATTTTGTTACACATTTAGAATCAGATTTGCATAAGCTCCAACCTAATGCCTGCAAAATATTAAAACATTTGAATAAAGATATTAAAGGATCTACCAAAATTAATTGCGGAGTAACAAAAGAAGATTTTTTCAATTATTATAAAAGTCTTTGGACTGACAATAGCTATGAAGATACAATTTTCCGAAATAATAATGAGACAGATTCCATAATATCATTGGAAGAATTGAACAATAGTTTAAAGAAATTAAAAAATAGGAAGGCAACTGGCACAGATGGCTTGAATTCTGAATTGTACAAATATGCAGGCAAACAGTTCCATGAAAGACTGTTGTCCTTCTTTAATAATGTATTCAAAAATGCAGATATACCACAAGAATGGAAGACAAGCATTGTTATACCCCTGTTCAAGAAAGGAGACAAGAGAAAAATGGACAACTATAGGGGAATCAGTTTGTCAATTTATGCAGACATTTTAAATGGAAAATTGAAAAGTTTCAGTGCAAAATTCCTTATGGAATGTCAAAATGGATTTAGGAAAGGACGATCTTGTATTGATTCAGCATTTTCTGTTAAACTATTGCTTGAAAAAAGAAGAGAATTCAACTTAGAAACACATTTTGCTTTCATAGATTTTGAAAAAGCATTCGACACAGTCAAGAGATCAAAACTCTTAAATATATTGGAAGACAGAAATATACCGAATTTACTTCGGCAGAACATACAACATATTTACAAAGACAACACCATAAAGATTAAATTAAATAACAGATTTTCTGAAGAAGGAATTATAAATCGTGGTGTGAGACAAGGCTGCCCCCTATCCCCAACACTTTTTGCAATTTATATCAATGAAGTAATATGTTGCTGGAACAAAACATATAAATTTGGAATAAGAATATCAGAAAATAGAAAATTAAACACCCTATTGTTTGCAGATGACCAAATAATAATAGCAAATTCCGAAGATAATCTACAGAAAGGTCTGTATGAACTTAACAAAATTACAGAAGAATATGGATTAAAGATATCTACAGAAAAGATAAAAATTATGGCATTTCAAGGTGTAGATCCTGTCAGAAGTAAAATTGTACTGGACAATAAAATTTTGGAGCAGGTGAATAATTTTACATATCTAGGATGCAATATCTCATATGAAGAAAAAAAGGATGTAAATGCAAAAATATCTAAATTTTTAAGAATTTTAGGGTTAATAAATTCTATCTTCAAGCCACAGTTAGTCCAAAAGCATTCAAGACTGAAAGTGTATAAAACACTGGCTCTTCCAACTCTTTTGTATGGTAGCGAAGTATGGACGTTGAAACAGAAGGATATACAGAGACTTAGATCTGCTGAAATGAGATATCTTCGGAGGACTGCAGGATACACACTACTAGATCACAAAAAAAATGAAGACATCTTAGAAGAATTACACATGGAATCTTTAGAAAACAAAATTTCTGATTATAAGTCAAGATGGATGCAACATGTTCATCGAATGGAAGATCACAGAATACCCAAACTAATGTTAAGATATCAACCTGCAGGAAGAAGAAGACCAGGACGTCCACTCAAAAGACTTCTGGATGGTGTTTCTCTTGAGGCCGAAACAGGTCAACAAATGGCCTAAATTCGTGAATGTACTATGATGATGATGATGAGAAATGTTAGTCGCAGAACCAAGTTCATTAGAGGTTGAAATGGCGATTGAAAAATTGAAGATGTATAAAGCATCAGGTTCAGATGAGATCCCAGCAGAACTGATAAAATCAGGGGGAGAAAAATTGATGGACAAGATACGCTGGTTGCTTAGTATGATTAGGGAAAAAGAAGCTCTTCCAGATGAATGGAAGGAATCAATTATCGTACAAATTTATAAGAAAGGAGATAAAACTGATTGCAACAACTACAGGGGCATCTCATTACTTTCAACTTCGTACAAAATTCTTACAAATATATTAGTAAGCAGACTTACTCCCTATATTGATGACATTCTAGGAGATCATCAATGTGGATTTAGAAGAAACAGGTCTACAACAGATCAGATTTTTAGTATAAGACAGATTTTAGAAAAGAAATGGGAATATAATGGTACTGTACATCAACTATATGTAGACTTCAAAAAAGCATATGATTCAATTAAGAGGGAGAAGTTATATAGTATCCTGTTGAAGTTCGGAATTCCTAAAAAGTTAGTTAGACTTATACGAATGTGTCTAAATGGGTCAAAGGGTAGGGTGCGTGTAGGCAAACAGTTTTCAGACACTTTTGAAATCCAGAATGGGTTGAAGCAAGGAGATGCACTATCTCCTCTACTATTTAATTTTGTACTAGAGCATGCCATTAACTCTTTAGAGAATGAGGAAGGCTTACAACTGAATGGTATTAATAAGCTGTTAGTTTATGCTGATGATGTAGTACTACTGGCCGATAGCGAGGAGATACTAAAGGCCAACATGCACACACTATTGAGTAACACTAAGAAATTGGGACTGGAAGTAAATATCAGTAAAACTAAATATATGGTCACACGTAGAAATTCAGTATATGATGGAGATGGACAGCTAGTGACGGGTGAGGGGGGTTTTGGGGAAGTGGCTGAATTCAAATACCTAGGAACAATAATCACAAATAGGAATGAGATGCACAAAGAAATTAAACATAGACTCAATTCTGGAAATGCATGCTATTATGCATTGCAGAGACTTTTGATGTCCCAACTCCTTTCAAGAAACGTTAAGCTGAAAATATATAAAACTATTATTCTACCAGTTATATTATATGGGTGCGAAACATGGACTCTTACTTTAAGGGAGGAAAGGAGATTACGAGTATTTGAGAATAAAGTTCTTAGGAAGATTTTTGGACCAAAGAGAGATGAACAGACAGGTGAATGGAGAAGACTACATAACAATGAACTATATGGTCTTTATAAGAAGCCAGATATAATAAGAACAGTCAAGTCTTGTAGACTGCGATGGGCAGGACATGTTGCACGTATGGGGAATGAAAGACGTGCGTGGAAGCTTCTTGTAGGAAATCCAGAGGGAAAACGCCCAGTTGGTAGACCTAGAATGAGGTGGGAGAACAACATTAACTATGATTTGAGGGAAGTAGATTATACAGGGAATGATTGGAAAGCATTAGCTCAGGATAGGGATGTATGGAGAGCTTATGTCCGCGCCGCCATGAACCTACGGGTTCGATAGTGCCAGTGAGTAAGTAAGTAAGTAACATTCTGGGATATTTCGTCAGGATATTTCTCTCCTGGCATTGGTGTTATTCTAACCCACTTTTGAGGTTCGAGCTCCTGGAAGGCGGAATTGCGCTGTCCCGATGATATATCATAGGCCCACAGTTGGCATTGAGTAAAAAAAATCTGGGATAAGTCTGCCGTGCTGGCTCAGGTGGTAACATGCCAGATTCCTGACTAGCGGGCTCGTGATCGATACTCGGCGTGGTTGAAACTTTTAATTATAAAATCAGTTAAACGTAATTAATTTAATTGCAAAGTTTTCAACCTCGGGGCCAGGAGAAATGGTTAGGCCTATATACAATTTTCAATCGCTAGATTGTGCACCAGATTGCTGCATTAAATTTCAAATCTCTCTGCAGTACATATGTTGTGAAAGCATCTGGTATTGTTGTTAGCGATTCGTCCGTCGTACGTTAAGTCTGTAGACTCTCTTGGTGCTTTTCGACAGGAGTAGGCTACGTGCCGGCACCGGGTTACACCTTCTTCCTTCTGTTCATCAACATCTTTGATACAACACACTTCAACTACACATAGGCCTACACTCATCCTATACTCATCTCTGTATACAATAGCTTACAATAATATATCATCTACTTTCAGTGGTGCGTCTAAGTGGTGCGTAAATTGAAAATATTTAATGCTCTTTCAAGTGCCACTTACTTATTTATTATTATTATTATTATTATTATTATTATTATTATTATTATTATTATTAATTGAAAATTTAATATGGAACGCAACGGGGATATAGGCCTATACCCATCAATAGGAACCTCAATCTCGATGCTATTCTTTTTGCAGATGATTTAGTGCTTCTGGCACTTTCCGAAAATTATTTGCAACGATCAATTTATAATTTACAAAAAATAGCTGCCAAATTTAATATGGAAATATCAATTAACAAAACTAAAATTATAGCATTTCATGGGAAGGGCCCATACAAAGTAAAATCTGTCTCCAGAATAAAATTTTAGAGAGATCTAATCAATTTAAGTATCTTGGATATTATCTCTCTATCTGGGATGAAAAAGATATCCCTGAAAAAAATTACTAGTTATAATAAAAGTTTGGGAATTATTAATCAAGTTATGAAATCATCCCTTGTACAAAAAAACACCAGATTACGTTTATATAACACTTTGGCTAGTCCAGTGTTGACCTATGGTAGTGAAGCATGGACACTAAAAAGACAACATGAAAGCACAATAACGGCTTGTGAAATGAAATTCATGCGCAGAACAGTGGGTTACACCAGATGGGATCGGAAAAGGAACACCGATATCTTAAAAGAATTGAAGACTACGCCAATTTTGGAATGTATTAAACAGTACCAACTAAATTGGAAACACCATCTTGAAAGAATGAGTTCAAATCGGACCCCGAAAACTGTTTATAATTATATACGAAGAGGACGAAGATCTCTGGGCCGTCGTAAGAAACTCTGGAGAGAAAATTTTCTATACGATCGTAACAGGCCTTGGCCTAATACTTGGAAGGAAGAAGAAGAAGAAATTGAAAATAGACAATATAAACGCCATCTATCCGCCCAGCGCGGAACCCGAAGCACGTATATATATATATATATAAAGGAAAAATAAATGTTTGTGCTAGGATGCCTAGATAGCGTAACTGGTAGCGCACGACGTATAAAGTTAGAGCTCCTGGGTTCAAATCGCGGTTCAGGCGTTTATTTTTCTTTTCATGTCATATATATATACACACACACACACACACACACACACACACACACACACACATTCTCGGATAATTTTAGGTTAAACAGCTCACTGCCTATTGCTGGCAAATAAAAGCTGCTACCGTATTAGGGTCTATAATCACAACCGAAAATATTTCAAAGAAGCAAATTACGATGACATGCAATCCGTGACGTAATCACGTAATCAATTTTTACAAACATTATTTTAAAGACAATGTTATTTACATATAATGATCTTGATAATGATCATTAAACAGTTCAAATGACATAAAATCCATATTTCATCCACAAAAAGAAGAAAATTTAAAGTTTTTACTTCTCAGTGGACCATGAATCAATTTTTCGCTCGAGTATAATTTATTTTATTGCTGCTTGAGTTAAATCACATCCATTATCTTTAATTTATGTAATTTATTGCATAGCATTAGAGAGAACAAGTTTTACTAAGGTTCATTTATTGTAGTACTAATGTACAAAGCATTATGAACGTCTTCTAAGACCTCCGACTCCCCAAAATGGTTCTATGTTCTTCTACAAATAAGAGATAGATACATCAATTCGATGTTTTTCGAGGCTTGAACCATCCTGCTGTCAATGATCACTAATATACAGAGCCGTCTAAGACATTATCTACGGGCCAAATAATAATAGGTTACTATTACTACTACTACTACTACTACTACTACTACTACTACTACTACTGCTACTACCACTACTACCACTACTACCACCACTACTACCACTACTACTACTACTACTACTACTACTACTACTACTACTACTACTACTACTACTACTACTACTACTACTACTACTACTACTACTACTAATAATAATAATAATAATAATAATAATAATAATAATAATATGTAATACGAAAAAAATGAATATTAGGTATTCAATAGTAGATTGTATAAGATATAGCCTAAGCAATTAAATTGGTATGGGCAAGTACGACGAATGCAATAAGAAAGGTTACCCAGAAAAACATTGGAATGGTGTCCATCTGGAAGAAGATGGAAAGGAAGACCTCGAAACTCATGGATGCAAGTCATAATTGGAATGAGAACAAGAGAACTGGAGGATATTGAATGGATGGATGGAGACGAGTGGAGATGGAAAATAAAACTTTAGGCACAGAAATATGTGTGAACATTAATAATCTGTATATAAATAAATAATTAATAATAATAATAATAATTTGATTAGTTTTATGTTTATTCATTGAGAATTTTCCTCTTCATTGAGTTTTTTTCTTCAACCAATATTAATAATTAAAATTAGTTTCTAAAAATGTATAAATGACTACGGACTTATAGATTATCAGCTCGTAATAGACATTCACAAATTTCCCTTAAAGTTCTCCATCGTTTTCTGTCTTCTGCGTCTCGATCCGTTACACCAAATTTTACCATTCAATGTTGAATGTTATTCTTCCAGGTTGTTCTTGGACTTCCTTTTCTGCTTCTTCTTTCAATTTTCCATGTTAGGACGACCTTTGGTAACTCTTCCATCCTGCATTCTTCTTCCGTGTCCATACCACATTAGTCTTCTGTGTTCAATGTCATCCATTGTACTTCTTTCTGCATTCATCGATTTTCTAATTTCTCTATTTCTAATTCTTTCCAATCGAGATTTTCTTGCAGCTTGTCTCCAAAAATACATTTCGGCTGCAGTTATTCTGTTCACATGTTGTTGTGTCATTGTCCAAACTTTCGATCCATATAACATCATACTTTCTAGGATGGACTTATAAATTAGTTTTTTTCTCTTTCTATTAATAATATTTTTACTCCATAATATAGAGTTTAACATTCCAATGGTTTAATAATAATAATAATAATAATAATAATAATAATAATAATAATGATAATAGTATTAATAATAATAAAGTTTATTTTACTTGACAGAGTTAAGGACTTGTCTACCACTCAACTAGGTTAAGAAAAAAAATACAAAAATTAGTCTTACATTTAAATTACAATAAACAAAAATTATTATATGGTAGGCCCTATATCTACATTATAATTATTATTTACAATATGTATTTATTTATTCTAGATTTAACAAATGAAGTATAAAGTGTAGGCATACAAGATAAAAAAAATAAGAACAAATCTAGTAACATGGAATAAATTTAATTCTGGAGAAAAAATAATTTTAGCAGGTAATTGTATAAGCGTGACTTAAAAGAGTCAAGGGTGCGGCAACCCCTGATATCTAGAGAGAGAGTTCTAGGAGCAGGGCAGAGCGGAATATGGAATTACAAAAAAATCCTACAACATGTCACTGAAATTGTAGCTATAATTACAGCCTGAAGGTTGGAATGGTTGCGACATTTCACTAGAATTGAAATGGACCACATTCCAAAATAATCTTGAATTCAAAACCGGAAGGTCAATGTAATGTATGGCGATATAAATTTAGATGGTTCAATGATATTTGAGTACTCTGCCAGTTAAAAGATGGAGAAATAACGCGCAAGGCAGGAGATAGTGGTCTATTATTACATGGGTGGCAAAGAATAAACTAACACGGCCGCGAAGTCACAGAAAATAAATAATAATATTATTATTATTAAACTAAACTAAACCGACTGGCTCCGTCGAACCCATAGGTTCATGGCCGCGCGGATATAAGTTCTCCTCACATCTCTATACTGAGCTAATTTTTTCTAATCATCCCCTGTATAATCCACTTCCCTCAGATCATAGTTAATATTATTCTCCCATCTCATACTTTTCCTGGCAGCTGGACGCTTTTTCCTCTGGTTTTCCTACAAGGAGTTTCGTTGCCCCTCTTTTATTTTCCATTTCGTACCGCATGTCCTACCTACGAGATTTAATTGTTCTTATTACATCTGGTTTCCCATAAAGAACATGTAGCTCACTGTTATGTGGTTTTCTTAATTCGGCTGTCTGTTCATCTCTGTATGGTCCAAAAAAATTCCTAAGACCTTTATACCCAAATATTCGTAATATTATCTCCTCCCTTAAAGTAAGTGTCCGTGTTTCACATCCATTACAGTTTTATATATTTTCAGTGCAACATTTTTGAGATAAGTTGGGACGACAAGAGTCCGTATAATGCATAATAACACGTATTTCCAGAATTAAGCCTATGTTCTATTTCTTTGTGCACCTTATTCCTGTTTGTAATAATTATTGTTCCTAGGTATTTGATTTCAGTCACTTCTTCAAAATTTCCCTCATTTATCATTAACTGTCCATTTCGATTATATAATGTATTTCTATGCGAGACGCTTCCATCACAAAGTGTGTGTGAATGTCTCTTACCATGACTAAAGTATACAAGATATCATCTGGAATTGTGTTCCAAAGTGTCAATGTCATTAGCGCAATACGTCAATTAATTAATTTTGTAAGATTGTGCTCAACTATATTATTATTATTATTATTATTTCTATGTGTGACCATCCTATTTAGTTTTATTGATGTTTACTTCCAGTCCCAATTTATTTATTATTATTATTATTATCATTATTATTACAAATGAAAAATAAGAAAGGAAAGGCGTAAAAAAGGTTGGATGGATGGTGTGAGAAGAAGTATGAGTGAACTGGGACTTACAGATGAGGATGTTCAGGACCGCTACAACTGGAGAAGGTGAATTTATTTGAGGGTGACGGAAAACATTATTGTGGATAAATTCCGAAATAAAATATAACTATTATTAATTTGAAATAAAAGGGATGTACAAAAGACAAGTGATTAACAATGAGTTTAAAAAAAAAAGAGAGTAGAAGCAGGTAATGTGTAAGCTAGCGGAAACACGTACATTTCACAGGATATTATTTCCACAAATTTGTTTCATTTGAACAATTACCTTGTTAAACTAGCCGTTCCATTTCCAACGGACGTACTGTCATTTTAACTGCTGTGTTTGTCTTTATGCCCAAAATAATAGCATCTTCTTATTTTATGTAACGACGCTTAGTACAGGTGGAGTTGTACATCGGAGGGGAGGGGGTCACGGTTCGTTACTCGCAGCCCACCAAGATCTAGTAACTGTCATCAGGATAAACAACATCTTCACTGAATAATATACTGTACTGCATTTCATTTGTTCTCCTATTTTGTGCATTATAGCACAAATGGCTACATGACGTAATAGTAACATCTAATATATAAAAATGTTTGTTTGTTTGTTTGTTTGTTTGTTTGTTTGTTAGTTAGTTAGTTGGTTGGTTTGTTTGTTTGTTTGTTCGTACTTTATGCGCGGCCATACCGTTGATCCGATTGTTCAGGAGATTCCCGGGATGAACATAGGCTATAAGCGAGTTGTGATATTCAACCCTTAAAAATCGTCCTTTGTAGTGGAAAACGTAAAAAAAAGTAGCTCTTTGGACGCTTAAATGGCTTACGCTGTCTCAACCATAACAAATACACAACATTAATGTACATAGGGTCCACCGCTGTGGTCTCGAGGTAGCGTGCTGCCTTGTCACGCAGCGGGCCCGGGTTCGATCCCTGGTCGGGGCAGTTTTTCTGGGTGAGGTTTTTATCGGGGTTTTTCCTTAACTGTAAGACACATGTCAGGAAAACTTTAAGGCCCAAACGGTCCCCGAAATCATATCATTATCATCATCATGACCCTTCACAGGTGTGGAAAGCAACGGGAAGCTACCACACCTACACAGTTCCCTAGTAAAGCTGCAAGCATAGCATGAAAATGCTATGATTGCAGTGAAGGACCTGCCTTCGGGCAGAATTACTATGGATGGAATGTACATAGAATTGAATATCTCAAAAAGGTCTACAAAATAGTCCGCGACAGCATATGTTTATCTCTTACGGATAACTCACAATAACCATTTTTGTCTTTCATTGATGCCAAGAAGATCGAGACAAGTACGTAGATTTCTGTGCAAGCATAGCAGCACATGGCGAATATTCTTTTGCGGATAACTCACAATAACGAATTTTGCCTTTTAACTCTAAATGCCAAGAAGATCGAGATAAGAAGATTCCCGGGCAACACCAGGTAATCAGCACGGGGAATCTTAAAATAATTACGATATACATTTATAATTGTTTTTCATTTTATTTATTAAACTAATCATAAGAAGTACATTAATTTTTGTCTTTCAGCTCATTTATGCCAAGAAGAACGGGATGGGTAGATTCCCGGGCAACGCCGGGTAATCAGCACGGGGTTTCTAAAAAATATAAATTTATAATTTTTTGCCTTCTACTTATTCAACTAAACATAAAAACACATTAATTTTCATTTATTTAGGCGTAGCAGCACACGCCGGGTAAGCTGGTAGTAACATAAAAAATAAAAAATAAACTGAACAATCACTGATTAGCGACCTGAGGAATTTAGGCCTATAGAAAACCAACCAGTTGATACAATCACATTCACAAAAAAAACTAGGCACCCCCACAACAAAAAATCAGTACCTTTACCAATCCTTATTAGCAGAATGAGAAAACTACATCTCAACCAAGAAAATTACAATAAAGAACTGAAATACATCAAACTTCTAGCATCCAAAAACGGTTATAATGAAGAAACAATTGACAAATTAATAAAACAGCAAATAAAGAAGGAGAATTAGTAAACGTAACAGCATTAAATGGAGAAATGGATAATAATAAAACTAAGTGGTTAACTCCCATGTATACTGCTCCCTAAACACAAAAGACTGGCTAAAACAATAAAAAAACAAGGCATAAATGTAAAAATTGCCTTCAGAACATCCAACAAATTAAATACATTATCGCAAATAAAATAGAAGAAATTGACATTTATAAAAACAAAGGTGTTTTTAAAATATCACGCAGCAGCTGTGAGAAGTTTCATATTGGCAGAAAAACTAGCAATTTCAGCATACGATATAACTTACATCTTAAGGACTTTAGATTTAATGAAGGCAAATCTAGTTTTGCAAAACACGTCATAGAAACAATTTAATATCATCGGCAGCACTTTACTCATCATCCATAGAGACAACAACAAACTGAAAATCAATATTCTCGAAGAGATCGAGATACTAAAAGAAACCAGAAACACTCACCTGCTTAATGAGAACTCGCCCATTGTCGTCAACTCGCTCTACAAAATTCTCACGAACAACCAGTACCGATTTACAAGCTGAACATGAAGCATATGCTTCGAAAAAAGTACCCCACATCCTACATCTAAAGTTGAGGAAGATAGAGATCTCAGGTATTCTCTTTTTATATTGTAAATGTTATATAGTAACTTTAACGGTGTTTCGTCATGAATTTTAAAAGTATCGACCTGAGGAATATAATCGTATGGCTGTCTCATCCTCACTTGGGACAAGGGTGCTCCTTATCGATCTTCTTTCTTTTCTTCTCTTCTTCTTCATCAATTTCCTGTCCCAATTTCTTTATTTTTATTATTATTATTATTATTATTATTATTATTATTATTATTATACTATATTATTAGGCTATTATACTATATTATTATTATTATTAATATAAGAATGGAACAAGATAGAATACCAAAGTAGACCCATGATTGGAAAGCTAATGGAAGAAGTGGAAGAGGCAGACTTAGAGAACGTTGGATAGATGGAGAGGGGAGAAATATGGATGCTAGGGATTTGAGGGAAGAAGTTGCTTTAAACAGAAACCTCTGGCGACAATTCACTTTGGGTTGGAGGAGAACCACTGTACATATTGTAGAATATTCCCAATAAAACACTAATAATAATAATAATAATAATAATAATAATAATAATAATAATAATAATAATAATAATATAATATTAATAATGCAAATAATACAAATAATAATTATTATTATTACTATTATTAGCTTATTATTCACCCAAGGATTATGCCTGTTGGCTCGTTCCGGTTTCACGAAAGCTAGAATTGTTAAAATTGTTCGGACCATCTTTTGTGTGGGCGTCCAACATTTCTCCTTCCGCATGGTTTATAATTCAGCGATAATTTTGAAAATCTTTATTCTGGCATTCTGTCACATGTTCTTTCCAGGCGTTCCTATATTTAAATATTCGATCTGTAAGTTTGAAAATATTTAGTTCCTTTCTTATATCTTCATTTGTTTTCTTATCCAGCGTATTTCTGCTATATTTCTTAAAAATCTCATCTCAGTTGTTTATCTTTGTTCTTGTCTTTTAGTGATCGTCCAACATTCTGATCCATACATCAATACAGGAACAGGCATTACTTTATAACATTTTATTTTTATTTTCTTGTGTTTTTAAGCGTTCTTTTAATAATGCCACACATTAGATTAAATTTATTTATTTTGTCATTAATATCTTCAATTTTAACATACGATAAATAGAAACCTAAATATTTAAAACTATTCACTTCCTCTAAAATGTTATCATCATTTACTATTTTTTCTCTTAAGGTATCATGTCCTTTAAATGTTTAAATTTTAGTTTTATTCTTTGAAATTTTAAAATTATGATTGGCACTTTCTTTTTTGCAAATTAAAAATAGCTCCTTGTAGATCATCTTCTGAACTGGAAACCACTACTTGATCATCGGCAAATAATATTGTATCAAACAATTTATTATTTATTTTAAAATGTTCTTTACTTCCCCTATCGCCTTGTAGACAATTGTACGTGCTTTATGTCACCGGGCCTTACAGTGGCGCGACCTGTTGGAATAATATTTTCTCATGAAAGTATTAAAAAAAAGGACAGCAAGAATTTCAAAACAGAAAAAAAAATGGAAACTCAGTTATAAGGGAGAAAATTAGGATTGAATATACTATTTTAGATTATATTAAAACTCAGCAATTAAGATGGTTCGGACATGTCCAACGAATGGAAAGTGATCGGCTACGAAAATGCGTTTTGGAATGGAAACCTGAGGGAAGACGAGGTAGAGGAAGACCTAAAACTTCCTGGAGTCAGGGAATATATTTATACATGAAGGGGAAACGTCTAAAACCTGGAGATTGGATAGACCGGCAAAATTGGCTATTAGGAATCGGGCGATGTCAAAGACATTAAACAACCGATGATCGATTGATCGAAATTACAAATCTTCATCGATCCATATATATATATATATATATATATATGTGTGTGTGTGTGTGTGTGTGTGTGTGTGTGTGTGTGTATGTGTGTGTGTCTGTTAACCGCAATTTTCTTTCTGAACCAAACCCGACTTATAAATAATAAAAAAAATAAAAAAGTAAAATCGAATTTGTTAACCCAAAGAATTGAACCATTATAACACTTAATCTCAAGTGAAGATTTAGAAATCGCTCTAGCGGCAGCAATTTTTATTTTTCGCACTAAATGCCATTGAAATAATAGGAGAAAGGTGTCCAAAAATCATTAAAAACTAATCATTAAGAGTGGTAGTTTACATCAAAACCGAAATTTAATAAAACAGCTCTATCGACCGACATAGCCTATTTGTTTTCTTGCAACAAAACAGCGTATGTACGATTTAATTAACAAAAGAAAAATATGGGCCTATTGGGTAAATAAAAAAATGTGATCATGAATTCGACAGAAGGATTTGTTTAGTTTACGCAGTTCCTGCGTGACGGACTTTTTAGTTTTTTTTTTCTTCCTGAGATCTCAGTTGTCCTCAACTTTATAAAGGCTATAAGATGTGATGTACTTTCGGAACATATGCTCCATCCTCAGCATGCAAATTGACGGTGTTTCGTCATTAATTTTAAAAGTATGGATTCTTTAGTTTTTAGTTTATTGAATTTTGAGAATTTTGCATAGTTGGTTTGTAGCTTTTTTAAAGATTTCATTTTTATTTATAGAAAGAGTAATATTTTAGAGGATGTAGTGACGGGGATGTTATTAACCTGGGGGTATTTACCCCAGCAGGTATAATTTAATCTGTAATTGAGGTTAAAAGTGCTCCTGTGCAGAGCGGTTCTCAGGTGAACAACTCTTCTCCGGAACAAAATTCTCTTGGGATTAAGTTGTTTTCTTCGCCATCTTACATGTCACTATTACTTGTTTGCCAAATTCCGAAGGAATGAGCTGTTGAGGTTGTTCTCATGAATCGATTTTTGAAAAAAAAAATTACAGATCTTTACCTATCCTATCTATAGTATATATTGATCCAGTCATTTAGGAGTTAAGTAACAAACACACGTACAGAAGAAATATATACTGTATATATATATATATATATATATATCTTTTTGGTTCGCCGTGCTGGCTAAGGTGATAGAACGCCTGTTTCCTGACTAGCGGCCCTGAGTTGAAAATTTTAATTGCATAATTAATTTATTTAAACACATCAGTCTTTTAGTATAAGACAGATTTTAGAAAATAAATGGGAATATATCCTAATGGTAATGTACATCAACTATATGTTGACTTCAAAAAAGTATATGATTCAATTAAGAGGGAGAAGTTATATAGTATCCTGCTGGAGTTCGGAATTCCTAAAAAGTTAGACGTATACGAATGTGTCTAAATGGCGCAAAGGTTAGGGTGCGTGTAGGCAAACAGTTTTCGGACACTTTTGAAATCCAGAATGGGTTGAAGCAAGGAGATGCACTATCTCCTCTACTATTTAATTTTGTACTAGAGCATGCCATTAAATCTTTAGAGAATGAGGAAGGCTTACAACTCAATGGTGTTAATAAGCTGTTAGTTTATGCTGACGATGGCCGATAGCGAGGAGATACTAAAGGACAACACGCACACACTATTGAGTAACACTAAGAAATTAGGACTGGAAGTAAATATGAATAAAGCTAAATATATGGTCACACGTAGAAATACATTATATAACGGAAATGGACAGCTAATGACAAATGAGGGAAATTTTGAGGAAGTGGCTGAATTCAAATACCTAGGAACAATAATCACAAATAGGAATAGATGCACAAAGAAATTAAACATAGGCTCAATTCTGCAAATGCGTGCTATTATGCATTGCATAGACTCTTGATGTCCCAACTCCTTTCAAAAAAACGTTAAACTGAAAATATATAAAACTGTTATTCTACCAGTTATACATTATATGGGTGCGGAACATGGACTCTTACTTTAAGGGAGGAAAGGAGATTACAAGTATTTGAGAATAAAGTTCTTAGGAAAATTTTTGGACCAAAGAGAGATGAACAGACAGGTGAATGGAGAAGACTATTTAACAATGAACTACATGGTCTTTATAGGACCAGGTATATAGGAAGTCAGGTATAATAAGAACAGTTAAGTCTCGTAGACTGCGATGGGCAGGACATGTTGCACGTATGGGGAATGGGAGACTTGCATGGAAGCTTCTTGTAGGAAAGCCAGAGGGAAAACACCCAGTTGGTAGACCAAGAATGAGGTGGGAGAATAACATTTACTAAGATTTGAGGGAAGTAGATTATACAGGGTCCCGCGCCGTAGCCGAGCGGTTAAGGTTGGAAGCCTTGGCGCAGAGCTACGGGACTTGCGCTGGTTCGAGTCTCCATGGGGGAAGAAATTTTCTCATGGTATTTCGGCCAGTATGGGACCGGTGCCCACCCAGCATCGTGAGGCAATTGGGTAGCTACAATAAGTAGCGGCTCCAGGTTGAGGAACCAGCTATAACGGCTGGGGGACTCGACATGCTAACCACATGTCACCCCTACACTGGCTGTTGATCATCTACCTCTGTGATTGACACATGTGGATGTGAAGGGCCAGCAGCCGGCTGGTAAAAGGGCAACCGCTGAAAAGTGGAAAGACCCTCAATCGGAAATTATACAGGGAATGATTGGAAAGCATTAGCTCAGGATTGGGATGTATGGAGAGCTTATGTCCGCGCGGCCATGAACCTACGGGTTTGATAGTGCCAGTGAGTAAGTAAGTAAGTAACTGCAGCATTTTAAATTTCGGAGCCAGGAAAGATTGTAGTGTACAAATTTTAATATCTCAATTGTGCACCAAATTCCTGCATTAAATTGCAAATATCTCCATAGTACATATGTCGAGAAGGCATGTGGTACTGTTGATAGCGATTTGTCCGTCAGATGGGAACGTTATGCCAGGCGGCCCCCTTAGTGCTTTTCAACAGGAATACCCTGGCTACACCGGGTATCACCTTTCCCCTTATCTTCGTCAACATCTATCAAACAACACACTTTAAGGTACGTACAAACTTGCGCGCCGCGCGCGCGCACCATGTTCGTCAGATTTGGATGGGGTTTTATGGTGCGCGCGCGCCGCGCACATGCGGCGCACCACGATCCACTCATTGTCGGTTTTTTCCACGAACACTCTGATGGTTCGCTGTTTAGATTTGGACGGGTACTTGAGAGGTTTGTTGTTCGGCGCGCACATTATTATTATTTGAGTATGGAGTGGTCAGAGGGAAACATGTTAAAACTTATTATACTTTTTATAAAATTATTTTTCACTGAAAGTAATTAATAATATAATTACAAAGAAATAAACGTTATCTCAGTCAAAACATAAATTTATTGTGTCGACGTTTCAATCTCCTTATGTGAGATCATTTTCAAGACATGTAAATTTATAAACAACCATGTCTTGAAAATGATCTCACATAAGGAGATTGAAACATCGACACAATAAATTTATGTTTTGATTGAGATAACGTTTATTTCTTTGTAATTATAATTAAAACTTATTGACCTTTATAGAAACAAACAATTATTGTGGGATCCTCAACATAAGGATCATTTTAAAAAATCATTGAAAGGAGATGCCTGGAGGGAAATAGGAGATAAAATGGATATATCTCCGGATACATGCAGGAAGAAGATAATTACTTTACTTTCTTCCTACCGGCGAGAGAAAAGTAAAATATTGTTATATTGTTGACACACAACTTAGTATTGTTGGTTTAGCGCTACAATAAATAGTGAAGATCGTCAGGTCAATTTGCACGTTGATGTCTATCGATATTTTTTAATCTAAGGAATAACAAAAATGATTTCACAATATTGTTACAGCATGCCTGTTTTTTTTTCAATGTTATGTGTTTTTTTTTGTGTGTACTAAACACGTTCATTTCATAATGTTATATATGAAGTATCACAAAACAATATAATATATAAACACATACCAGTAATAAGCGTATTGTGTAAGATGACCAGACGTTCCGATTTTGGCGAGACAGTCCCGATTTTTAACAATTTGTCCCGCGGCATTTAAAAAAAAAGTCCCGATTTTTGGGGAAAAATGCACGACAAGCTAGGGAACGGCGGGAGAACGGAAAGGGAATATACGGTTTTTGGCGCCCATGTAGTTATTTCGCAAGGATATGAGTTTTATATTATTTTTGTTAATTTTATGTTAAACTTTAATAATAACAAATCATTGTTGAGAACTGCTTATCATAGTTTACATTGTTGATTCGACCACCATTGTTTGGTAAATAAAGTGTGGACATAAAAAAAATCGCAATTGAGTGATAAGACTTTGAAAATTATTTTATGTGTGAAATATAATTTAACAAATTCTTGTGAAAACATTCATGACCTTTTAAACAACGACAGCAATCTACTTAAAAAATTCTCTCAAATGAGAAATATGCCAACGAATAAAATAATACTGGTACTATACATAATTTTGTAATGTATTACATTTGTAAATTGTTCCTATGTTGATATTAAAATTAATATATTATAATACTATTTTTGCGTTCTATAAAATTTTTTGTTGCTCCATAGAGTATCTTTACGTTTTATAATCTATAGAATCAAATAAGACCAACATATTTTTTTCCATATTTCATAACATTTTGGCGAAATGTTCATATTTTAGTAAAAATTTAATATTCCTTCATATTTTTCAATTTTTAAAAAAAAAGTGTCCAATAATTGGTTAAAAACATTTCTGAAGTGACTGTAGTTTTGAAATTATTTGACAATGTATTATGGTATACAGGTAAAAATTCCTCAGTATCCCATCCAGAACAAAATAAATAATTTTGATAAAAGATAATAATTGAATAAGGAGACATGGAATGACCAAGTGTAGGTCTTTGTCTCTACAAAATGTCTACTGAAGGTTTGTGGGTTTCCTATGGATCGCAGGGGGTTCGTTGAAATTAATAATTTCGACGATCATAACACGAACGGCGCGCGCGCCGCGCGTGTTCATGGCGCGCATATGTGTACGTACTTTTACACTACACAAACATACACTTTAACCCTACATTCCTATCTCTACACAATACAAGAATACATCAGCTAGATTATTTAAAGTGGTCTACCGAAGTGGTGCGTAAATAGACCACACCGATGCCATCTATCCATCCAGCGCGGAATCCGAAGCATGTGAAGTGCAGTGAGTGGCATTAAAATGCAAACACACACACACACACATACACACACATACACATATAGGCTTATTTAGTTTTATTGAGATCAGCTTCGTGGTCTTATGGTCAACGTTTCTGATAACAGTTCATGAGGTTCCGGATTCAATTCTTGGTCAGACGTTATGAATTTTTCCGTAAATGGTATTATTCCTGCGGTTGCCCATGGTTTAGTTTAGATTAAAGGCTCTCCTGGCGCTTCATTATGATTTACTTCCTTTCATATAGTCCACCGCTGTAGTCCTGAGGTAGCGTGCTGCCTTGTCACACAGCGGGCCCGGGTTCTATTCCCGGTCGGAACAGGCTTCCTGGGCGAGGTTTTTTTTGGGGGGGGGGTTCCTCACCTGTAAGACAAATATCAGGAAGCTTAGGTCCCAACAGTCCCCGAAAATCATCTGGCTATCATTATCATCATCATCATTTCACCGGTGTGGAAAGCAACGGGAAGCTACCACACCTATAATTCCCTAGCAAAGCTTCAATGGGTAGAACACTATAGAATAGAATATCATAGGGCTAATGAAACTCCGCATACCAGGTGCCCCAACTTACGAAATTGATTAAAATTTCGCCAATGCCAGGGGAGAAAGCCAGAAATGCCATGAAAGACAACCTGGTGGTATTGGACAAAAAAAATAGTTTTATTGTCTATATAACTCATGCCCCAAATGGGAGTCAATGATCAATCATGTTTCAATGAATTTTGTTTTACAACCAATCACAGTCGTGTTTCACCTCCATATTTATCGAATTATGTCCACCAAAATAAAGAAAGCTCCTCCTTTCTATTATTCTGAACAGGTCTAAGTATTGAATATAGCAATACGTTGAATA
The DNA here is from genome assembly GCA_030220185.1 of Diploptera punctata. Classification (NCBI taxonomy): domain Eukaryota; kingdom Metazoa; phylum Arthropoda; class Insecta; order Blattodea; family Blaberidae; genus Diploptera; species Diploptera punctata. Next base: position 1,687,564 of record JASPKZ010001957.1, on the reverse strand, counting down.
TAGCAAATAATGAACAGATTCCTTCGAACCACACATTTGATAATTGTGTATTCAATAATTGTGTTTCTAAATAATGATTTTATGGAGTTGTTTCCTAAAAAATAATTAATAACCTATAATCTTCGTTATAATATACAGTTTGTTGTGTTTCATTTTTTCTCCACTAGGGTGTATTCTTAGAATATTGCAATCCTATTTGGCAATAAATAATACGATCTAGTTGCAGTGGATGAAGAAAATAAGTTTAACCTAACATTTCTCATTTGTTTTCAAAAATCGCCGTTTACATTAAATATATAAACATTTTAAAATAATTATATTTAAATAAAAATTTGTGAGTAAACAGCTTAATTTTATTCGTTAAATAGTCCTAACAAATGCCACTATTGATTTCCAAATCCTCTAGATAAATTGGAAATCACTCGTAGCATTACTTATGATAAGCTACTGAATTCAAGCCCCCAGTTTCTTAGTGTTACTTTTAATAGACCTACAGGCAGTAAATATTTAAAATTGTATACAGGGTCGAACCGACAGTGTAAAAGCAAGAGAACAATTCCAAGGTTAATTATTTTGATTCGAAACGCAAGTAGTCCATTAATGGTATATTATGTAATTTTTTAAGTCTAACAAATAAGTTGTTTGTTCGCCCCTCCTTCCAGGTGAACCTAAACTTATATTAATGGACTTGGTTATGGAATTAAAATCCATTTTACTTTTTCCATGTAACTAATTATATTGTATTATCTGAGGGATTCAGAGCAAAAGTGTATTAAGACTATATTTTACTCTTTTGACAAAAACTGATATAAAGTTAAAGCCATCATCATCATCATCATCATCATCATCATCATCGTAGTAAATTCACGAATTTATGTCATTTGTTGACCTGTTTCGGCCTCAAGAGAAACACCATCCAAAAGTCTTTCGAGTGGACGTCCTGGTCTTCTTCTTCGTGTAGGTTGATAGCTTAACATTTGTTTGGGTGTCCTGTGATCTTCCATTCGATGAACATGTTGCATCCATCTCGACTTATAATCAGACATTTTGTTTTCTGTAGGTTCCATGTGTAATTCTTCTAAGATGACTTCTTTTTTTTTTTTTTTTTTGTGATCTAGTAGTGTGCATTCTGCAGTCTCCGAAGGTATCTCATTTCAGCAGATCTAAGTCTCTGTATATCCTTCTGTTTCATTGTCCATACTTCGCTACCATATAAAAGAGTTGGAAGAGCCAGTGTTTTATACACTTGTAGTCTTGAATGTTTTTGGACTAACTGTGGCTTGAAGATAAAATTTATTAACCCTAAAATCCTTTTAAAAAATGATATTTTTACATTTACAATATTTTCTTCTTCATATAAAGGTAAAGTACTGTATTACATTTAATTTCAAATTAATAATTAAACATTTTTACAGTGAAAAAGAACAAATGCAATACCTGGTTGACCACTGCTGTCAAGAATTAATGATATTTGGAACCCAAATTCGCATAAATGTAGGATTTTTAATTTTTGGGCTTGGACCACTTTTGCTCTGAATTCTTGTTTCTTGTGCGATGATATCCTGAATGAGAAGTCATTAATCGCATCTTGTCTGTGTTTTACTCGATGTGAGAAAACATCTCGGTCTGGGAATTCAACAATAAGTCTCATTACAGTAATATTCACAGGATGTGTCAAAACTAAATATCCATTCACAATGAAAGTTATTTTTTTAAATATCAGTCACAATCATAAGTATAAAAACTACACACATGTGAACATTTCATTTATTTAGCCTATTATTAATGGTTGGAAAAATCCAAGGAGCAAGACTTCTGTGAGGGACTTTAAGCCGTGTGTCCCGATCTAAAGATTTTCAGGCTCATAAAAGATCCTTAAGCCTCTATACCCCAGCTGTTGGATCTCCGGCTCTGAAGTTTAGATTATGCGAGGGGTAAAGGGAGAACTCGCCCTCTACGCCAATAAGGAAATGGTTGAGTGGGAGTGAACGTCTACCACAACCAATCACTGCTCTTGACGCAGCCATAGCGCTCTAGTAAGGTTTGAAATTGCTGAGATGTTGTCAGCTGTATGTCTGCTAACCGCATACATAAAGCGGCCTCTCCCACTGAACATCCATATCGGCAACACTGTCGTGAAAACGTCAGGGCCGGAGACACAGTGGCTGGACTATAAGCATCTCAAGTATCCTAGTAATATCTTAGTCGCCTGCTAGATGTCTCATTGAGTCGGTGTGTTGACCGCATGCCACTCATGGCATCAATGGACAAATAAGGTAAATAAATTAATTTGGTCTGTTAACTCCTAACAAAGCGGCTCCGTGGCGCAAGCGGTTAGACGCTCGCTTCTCAAAGCTGGGTCCCGATATCGAGTCTCGGTCACTCCATTTGGGTTTCTTGGACGAAACGGAGCTTGGGCAGGTTTTTTTCAGGGTTTGTCCCGTTTTCCCCTGCCACAATTTTATTCCACCATTTCTACATACTCATCTCATCTATTTCATTTCATTTCGTTCAGAAGGATAGAATACAGACGGCGGAGATGAGGTTCCTAAGACAAGTTAAAGGATGTGCAAGACGTGATAGAATAAGAAATGAGGATATAAGAGAAAAATTGAAAGTACAGCCTTTATTGGATAAGGTCACGAATTACAGACAGAAATGGATTAATCATATGGATGGAATGAGTAAGGAGAGATATCCATTGTTAGCAAGAAATTATCAAGCAAGAGGAAGACGTGATGTTAAAAGACCTAGAAGATGCATTATGAAGTCGGAACGGACAATTGCCTAATCCCTGGAGTGATGATGATGGAGATTCGTTCATCTGACCCTATGATGGTGCGTCAGGCGTGGTTCTGCCGGTACTCTTGTCATTCACAGACCTCTGTATATAGAGGCTCATCTTATCTCATCCCTCGATCCGACCATGAGTTGGACAAGAGTTGAGGATATTTATTTATTTAACTCCGAACTAAGGAGAGGCTATGGCTCAACTCAGGGCTACGCCATTGTAGATAGAGCGATTATTTATTAATAGTATTAGCATAAAATAGTAAGAAATATAATTAGGCGTACAAGTTAAAGGGAATGGTTGTTCCTTTCTAAACAAAACTATATAGGCTATATGTGGATACTTATTTGATTTATAACAGAACAGTTTATTTATCATCTGATTTTTAGTATTATTTTTTTCAGGATTTGGAATGATAATTATTTTTTCATTATATAATATTTTTTAATCAATAAAATTTAAAAATCATGCCTGATTTATCTATAAAAATAAATATTTGAGTTTTATTGATTCTATTAAAAAATATGATCACACTCTGAGCGATAATTTTTACAATTAAAAATTATAATCAATACTTGATCGAGAAAATTTCACTCAAAAAATAAAAAAATCAGACAAAAATACGTTTTCTTCTCATGTTGTTTACATAAATGGTAATTCTGAATATTAAACAGTTTTAAGTTAATACTATTATACTTATCTCTCCCTATCTCTTCCTAATTCTAGGTCTGCTGAGTAGCAAACAAGCTGTTTTTTTTTCGGGCAGTGCTAACAAATCTCCAATTATGAGTAGGCCTATGTAAACAATTCTAGCGATCGGTTTATTCCTGAATGTCGGATGTGTTCACATCGTTTATAATCTACAAATTGAAGATAATATGAAACGAAATAAAAACTCCTTCATCCATGAAGCTTTCGTTCTTTCGATATAAATTCTGGGAAAAAATAATAAATGCAAACATTGTAAAAAAATTCTTGTTTGTGGCTATGTATGTAACATAAAATAAATAACACGACAGCGAGTAAAATTCAATTTTGTCAATCAAATTTTACCTTTCAGATTTTAAGGAATATTGCTCACAAAAGATCATTGTTATTGATTGAAAATATTTTGCTCAGGAATAATGATCACAAAATAAAAATCACTGTAGATAAAAGTTATAATATTATAAAATTGCCAGTCGGTCGCTATGGAGTACTGCTTATGTCCCTTTCCTCTAGTCCCGAAAGACGCGGATTCAAACCCGGCCATGGTCGATGAATTTGTAGAATAGAAAAATCCAAGGGACAAATCCTCCAGGAGGGAATTTTAGCCGTGAGTCCTGAATTCGAAGATTTTCAGGCTCTTATAAGAACCGCAAGCCAGAATAAAAAGGCTTCTATGCAAAATTTACCGAGCCAAATTTATTTATATAATTATTTCTATCAAGCCTAGGCCTAAATATTAATTGTATTGTATTCATAACTTGTAATCGTTTATATATATATATTGTAATTTAGATTTAAGACTTTTCTTTTGTATTTTTTTTAAACCTGGTTGAGTGGTAGACAAGGCCTTAAGGCCTTAACTCTGCCAGGTAAAATAAAGCTATTATTATTATTATTATTATTATTATTATTATTATTATTATTATTATTATTATATCAAATTCATTTAGGCCTATGTTATTAATATTTATATATGGATCCAAGTAATATCTCAGTTGCCCACTAGGTGTCTCACTGAGACGATATGCCGATCCCATATCACTCGTAGACATCTATGGGTAAATAAGCGTAAATAAATTATCTTGGTTAAAACACTCCGACTAGGGAACGGGGAAGTACAGAGTATACCGGTAGTTGGATTGAATTATTTCTAACAAATGGTTATCATTGATCAAAAAGATTTTGTTCAGAAATAATGATCAAGATATGATTTTTTCAGCTGTTAATCACAAAATAAGAATTACTCTTGATAAAAATCGTAACATGATTTTAAAAATATTCGATCGGATTTTATTTTTGTTTATTTATTTTTAACTAGCTAATACTCAAAATTAAAATATAAAATTATGGAATATTCACCTGAAAGGTCCGTCTCCTCAACTTAATTAATTATTTAACAGTAGCGCTTTCGGGACTTGTCCCATCATTGGCAGGATTCAAAACTGGTGTTTCACTGAAGATCTGGTAGAGGGGGTTACATGTATTGGGTTCGTTTTCGTTTAACAGATTGTCGTTGTTGTGAGCTGGTTTCATGATTTCCATCTCTTCGAGTACGTTTATCTTCGCTGGATTATTTTCTCTGTGCATTACTGTTAGGGTGTTTTCATTATTTTACATGCGATGTCCTTCATGGATGATTATATTTTAATTTTGAATAATACCTCAAAGGAACACATCATGAATCTTATAAAAGTTGATTAGCTAATACTCGTCATGCACTGCTACGCCTGAATATGTGAAATGTGTTTTTATGTTTAGTTGAATAAGTAAAAAAATATATATAATTACAAATTTATATCGTAATTAGGCATATTTGTAGATACGCCTTGCTGATTACCGGCGTTGCCCGAGAATCTACTTATCCCAACTTCTTGACATTAATGAATTAAAAGACAAAAGTGGTTATTGTGAGTTATCCGTAAAAGGTAGTCATGCTGTCGTGGACTTTTTTGTAGAAATGTTTTGAGATATTCAATTCTGTGTACATTAATTTGGAATATTTGTTATGTTTTAGGCAGCGTAAAGCATTTAAGCGTTAAAAAATAGTAGGCTATATTACAGTGCGAGGTTGGGAAGCGGTTTTTACAGAAGCGAGGAAATGATTAAAAACCGAGCGATAGCGAGGTTTTCAATTTCCGAGATTCTGTAAAACACTTCATAAACGTGCGTTGTACATTATGTTTTGCACGACGGTGTTTTCAAAATAATAAATAATAGTAAGATAATAATATCTTTGATGGAAATATTTGCGTTCATTATAAACAACTGACTAATGTTAACAGGCTGGCCAATGTTTATAGCCTACGGTAAATGCCAAAATTAATTTAGTTGAGATTAGGCCTACAGCAGGCCGTCGCACCAATCAGGAATAAAATGGCAGGAAGTACGAATTTATTGTTTTATATTGTTTCAAATGTCCACCGCTGTGGTCTCGAGGTAGCGCGCTGCCTTGTCACGCAGCGGGTCCGGGTTCGATCCCCGGTCGGGACAGTTTTTCTGGATGAGGTTTTTATCGGGGTTTTCCTCACCTGTATGATAAATTTCAGGAAGCTTAGGTCCCAACGGTTCCCGAAAATCATCCGGCCATCATCACATCCTTATCATTATCATCATCATCATCCATTACTGGTGTGGAAAGCAACGGGAAGCTACCACACCGATAATTCCCTAGTAAAGCTGCAAAACATAGCAAGAAAATGCTATGATTGCAGTGAAAGACCTGCCCTCGGGCAGAATTACTATGGATGGATATATATAACTTCTGTAGGCCTATATAGGCCTATTGTTTCAAATAAAGTTCAGTTCATTTAAAATGCAGTGATTTGTTTCGTATGCCCAATGTAGGCCTATATTAACACTACCTTTTGGATATATATATATATATATATATATATATATATAATATATATTTGTATATAGCCTACATTGTATGTATATACATAAAGGGCAGTGGTTTTTTTTTCCCGCACTAGGTAGGTAATTTGTAATATTACATTATAATTATTTAGTTATTTATAGGTTGGTAACCCCGAGATTTAGGAAATTTCACTTTCTATCATGGTCGCCATTGCTGTAAGTACGACACAACGCATATCGTGCAAAAAAAAAATTACTGCGCTGATGCACATTTTTAACCTCCGATCCTATAGTATATAGGTAATATCGACGGTAGGCAAAAAAACCTCGTAACTCCATCAGTCACTGAAAACCACATAACTCCAGTAGCCAGCACAGAAAAACGTGATGCGTCCTGTTGAGAACACGGACTTCAAATTTATTAATAACTTGACTTGTATTCTGTATTAAAATATGTGGGAACTATTGCTGTATCAATTTTCATAATTTTATAAAATAGTTATTTGTTTCTCCTGTAAAATCTACCAAAATGGGATTACGAGGTTTTCACTGTCCACTATCGACATGTTATTTACGTCAATTGTCTCAGAAAAATTGTCTAAATAATAGTAAAACCCCTATTCATATCGGTCTAGTAGTTTTTGAGTCCATAAAGGACAGACAGACTCACGTCACAGACACTCATTTTTACATATAAAGATTGACGATTTCAAACCCTATTTTAATGTCATAATATAATTGTTCGTTTGTCGAGCAATAGAAGAGACACATCTGTAGCGACTGCAAGATTTGAAGTTCTCTGCGCATATCAGTTGTTAAGAGCGCAATCAAAGCGCTGCCGCGCTCCATTATAAATTATTACGGCTCTAATCTTTTGTAAGTGCTGCGTGTATTGTTCGCTTTCTCAAGAAGCCGATCTTCTTCTGTTTACTAATTCGTTACGCCACCGTCGCGGGGCGACACAATCGCCATGTCGGTGATTAATGAAAGTACTAGAATGTGGAGCCATCTCTTGGGGGGATAATTAGCTGCCCATTATTAAAGCTACCCTCTTTATTTAAAAAAAAGAAGGAACAATGATGTGATTGTAATTTACCATCTAAAAGTTCTCAAACCACGACAGCTTATTATATCCAAGAGAGAGAGAGAGAGAAAGAAAAAAGAAGAGAGATTAAAAAAATATGAAATGGCTAAGGAATTTTGGTGGCTTGACGACCCCGCATGATTGATATGAAGGTATAGTTTCATTTATTTAACAACACGTTTTCAAACTGTTAAGGTCCTGATGACCTGTTAGATAGTTGTAGTTACTACTGGATTTCAACATCAACTCCATCAGAAAAGAATTCAAAAATCGTGCCATCCATCAAAACTACAGAACCCGGACATTCATGTCTGCACGGACATTTGCTCTCCATTTATCCCTATCCAGTGCTAATAATTTCCAATCATTTCCTGTATAATTCACTTCCTCAAATAATCATTAATGTTATTTTCCTACCTCATTCTTCGTCTACCTACTGGACACTTTCCCTTTGGTTTTCCACACAAGGAGTTTCTATGCACGCTGCATTCCCTACAATGGTGTAACAGCCCAATGTTCGGCCTTAGCCTTTCCTTTGTTATGATTTACAAGACCAAGTTAATTTAGTTACGCTTATCTCCATACAGATGCCATGAATGGTATGAGATCAACATACAGACCCAATGAGACATCTAGTTGACAACTAAGGTATTACTAGAATGTTAAAGGTAGTTTGATTTTGCTTAGAGACCTCTTTATTTAGGTTTAAGGGTTGTTTTGCCAGCCTCAAAATCATCAGACTCCAGACCTACAGTTTAAAGTCTCTCCTGGAGTACTTGTTACTTGGATTTTTCCTCGCTATCGTCCCTTGCCGGGTTTGAGCCCGCGTACCTCAAGACCGAAGGTAAGGAACATAACCACTAGTTGATCCGGCCGTCATAGTATAAATTAGTAGGCCTAATTATATTTTCATTTTTCCATCTTGTATATTTTATACCGACTGGTGAATTTCAATTTTTTTTTGTTTTTCATCTGATTGTTTGGACTTTTTATTACATCATTATGTGCTTGTAGAAGTGTTTCTGTGAAGTTTGGTGTTTATAAGTAGAATAGTTTCAGAATTATGATTTTTTAATATATATATAGCCTATATCTTTAATATTTGTATGGCTCGTATTACATGTGAGTGTATATGTTCTTCATGCAGTATCTGCCAAAGTTTATCTCGGTTATCTCGGTTATATGCCTTTTCATAATCTATAAATAGTATGTACAGTGGGAGATTAAATTCTCTCCTTTTTTCAATAATTTGTTGCAGGGTGAATATTGCATCTATAGTGCTCCTCCCTTTTCTAAATCCACATTGTTCTTCTTCCAAAAATGTTTCAGTACTTACTGATAACTTATTTTTAATTATGTTGGCATATAATTTAGATGCAGTTGGGAGTAAGGTAATGCCTCGGTAGTTATCACAACTGGACATAGGGACCAAGGAAGACCAAAACATCGGTGGAAAGATCAAGACCATCTTCGCTAGGCTTTACCGTACAGGCCACATGGCCTAAAACGAATTTGTTCATGATGATGATGATCTTTAATATTTTCTAAAAAAATGCTCCTTACGATGCATTTTTAAATATTCTATCTTGGAGTTTGAGATTCAGAGTCTTTATGATTCCACTAATCACATTTGCTATGAAAAAAAATCATAAAGGGGGTATACTGCTTATATTCCATTTTTTGAAAAAAATCCACCCATAGCATGAGACCCTGCGAGTTTCCATGCCGCTCTTTCATTCACCATTCATCATCAGATGTCCTGCCCATCTCACTACGACACTTAAATGTTCTAATTATATCTGGTTTCCTATTAAGATCATGTAGCTCACTGTTATGAAGTTTTCTTCACTCACCTGCCTGTTCATCTCTCTTTGGTCCAAAAAAAAAAAACCTAAAAACTGTATTCTCAAATGCTCCTTATATTTTCTCCTCCCTTATAGTAAGGGTCCATGTTTAGCATCCATATAATATAACTGGGAAAATAATATTTTCGTTTAACGTTTTTTTAGACACGTTGGGACAGGAGTCCCTGTCATTCATATTGTCATGCATTTCCAGAATTGAGCCTATGTTTAATTTCTTTGTGCTTCTCATTCCTGTTTGTAATTATTGCTCCTAGTTATTTGAAATTATTATTTTTAACAGATGGTAGGGCTTAAGTGTAAAAACTTTGAGGGTGTTAAAAAATGTTGTGATCCACAAAGTGGACGGTGGGCGAAATAAATTTGAAAAGCTATGATCCACATGTTCAGCCATTACTAACTGATCGTGTTAAAAATAAAGGATGTAGGCCTACAGACGCCATGTTTTTACATTTTGGTGGAATAAATGACTAGGTTTTTTAAGTTAACATTTAATATCAGTTTCAAGACAGGGAGAAGGCGATTTAGAACTTTTATTGAACAAAAATTCGTGTGAAAAGTAATCCGGACCCCCCAGGTGGCGCGTAATTTGAGATGGAGATCCCTGAAAACGATGTTGAGAGGTTGTAGGAGCGGACAGAAGTGGGCTGGATGACCGTTCTACTGCAGGGGCCACTTTGTCACACAATACTCAGGTATCAGCCGCAGACCAGGGGCTCAGGTGACTGGGAACTTTGCGGGGCTTTACGTAACCACGACCGGGGTCTTAGAGTTACTCTCAGACATACAAAAAAACCTGACTGTTTATTATTCAACACATTAATGTGCAAGTGGCTCTACTTACATCCACTCCAACACTACTATCATCACAATAATAATAATAATAATAATAATAATAATAATAATAATAATAATAATAATAATAATAATAATAATATAATAATTATTATTATTGTTATTATTATTATTATTATTATTATTATTATTATTATTATTATTTATGTACAGATTTTCAATGTTTACACATCTTTCTGTGCCTAAAGTTTTATTTTTCTTCTCCACTCGTCTCTCACCATCCATTCCATGTCATCCTGACCTCTTGTTCTCATTCCAGTTCTTATTTCTTGCATCCACGAGTTTCGAGGTCTGCCTTTCCTTCTTTTTCCAGGTGGACACCATTCCAATGTTTTTTTTTCTGGGTAACCTTTCTTCTTGCATTCGTCGTACATGCTCATACCAATTTGATTGCTTGTATCTTATATAATCTACTATTGGAGACCTAATATTAATTTTTTCTCGTATGACAGTGTTTTTTTATATAATTTTGAGTATCTTGCTGCTCTCCTCAAGAAATCCATTTCCATCGACATAAGTTTTTGTTGAATTTCCAAACTTTAGCTCCACATATGATACTACTTCTCACTATTGAATTATATATTTGTAACTTATTTTTTTTCTGGTTATATGTCTTCTCCATAAGACTCCATTTATCATTGCTGTTACTGCTCTACCTTTAATAATAATAATAATAATAATAATAATAATAATAATAATAATAATAATAATAATAATAATAATAATAATACACTTTGTTAAGTCATATTTATGCATATTTGACCATTTGTATATGACAGAGCACATTATAGCAATGTATTGGTCATATTCGTCATATTTTCAGTCTATTAAGAATTGAAGAACTTATATTGTACAATTTCTTCCTTCCGTATTTATTTGAGTTGTTAAATTTCTCAGAATTTTGGTTCTTGTAAAGTCTATCTTCCTCTCTTATTTTGTTTCATTTCACAGTATGGACTTCTTCCTTATTTAGGCCTATATAGCCTACCTGAGGAAATATTTATGAATTGTCTGGTGACAAGCAGGTAGCTATTGATAATTTTAATAAAATGAAAATCACACTACAGTATCAAACTTCATACTGTAGGTTATTTTTCACTTGCATTTTATTCTTAAATAGTTAATTGTAATAAACTGATAATTGATTTTACAACTGAAAATGTTACATAATTATAATATTATTAGGTCATATTTTTAAGCTAGAGTGCACAATTTGGTAAATTTTAGGTTATTTTTTGCATATTTCGGTGGTTTTTAGGTCATAAAAAACCTAGACCTAATAATAATAATAATAATAATAATAATAATAATAATAATAACAATATTAACAATAATGATAATAATAACAATATTAACAATAATAACAATAATAATAACAATATTAACAATAATAACAATAATAATAAAATAACAATAATAATAATTTTATATTATATTATTATTATTCATAGACATTATAGAAAAGAAAAGATTACAATGGTATGGCCATGTCAAAAGGATGCCAGAGCAAAGATTGCCTAAAAATTGTTATTGAATGGATCCCAATAGAAAGGAGGAAGAGAGGAAGACCGAAGAAAACTTGGATAGAAGAGATACAAGCAGCTATGAATATCAGAGGATTGGAGGAAGATCAATGGATGGACAGTGAGGAATGGTGTTTGGTTTCCGAAAGACGGCGGCAGCTGCCATGATATCGGATGATGATGATTATTATTATTATTATTATTATTATTATTATTATTATTATTATTTTATTTAGCAGGTTTCATAATGTTTCACACATCTTCCTGCGCCCAATTAATCTACTGTCATTCTCCTCCACATCTCTCTCTCATAATAATCTTTATCGTCCAACCTTTTACCCCTATGCTGCTCAAAACACAGTCCATCCACATAATTTTTGGCCGTCCTCTTCTTTTTCTACAAAGTGACACCCATTCTAGTATTCTTGTTACTCTGACTTCCGTCATTCTTTCTACATGACCAAACCATTTTAATTGTTTGTTTTTTTATTAAATCTACAATTGAAGTTTGAAGATAGGCCCTACATCTTTTGTTTAACTACACCGCTTCTTATTTTATCTCTTCTAGAAATTCCAGCTGAACACCTCCAAAAATCTGTTTCTGCAGAATTTAATTCACTTATTGTTCCAGATTTTAATTTCCGTGTTTCTGCACCGTATGTCATTGTATCCTAATCATTGTATTAAAAATGTTTATTTTTGTTTTAGAGCTTATATTCAGATCCCACTAAACGCTTGCCCTTATTTATCCTCTCATTAATTTCAGCATCATGACTTCCATCTGCATAATAATAATAATAATAATAATAATAATAATAATAATAATAATAATAATAATAATAATAATAATGATGATGATGATGATGATGATGATGATGATGATGATAATGATAATAGTAATAATATTAGTAATAATTATAGTAATAATAATAATAATAGTAATAATAATAATAATACTAGTAATAACAATAACAATAATAATAATAGTAATAACAATAATAATAATAATAGTAATAACAATAATAATAATAGTAATAACAATAATAATAATAATTGTAATAACAATAATAATATTAATAACAATAATAATAGTAATAATAATAATACTTAGGCCTACTCACTGGCACTACCGAACCCGTAGGTTTATGGCAACGCGAACATAAGCTCTTCATACATCCCAATCCTGAGCTAATGCTTTCCAATCATTCCCTGTATAATCTACTTCCCTCAAATCATAGTTAATGTTATTCTCCCACCTCATTTTGGTCTACGAACTAGGCGTTTTCCCTCTGGTTTTCCTACAAGAAGCTCCCATGCACGTCTTTCATTCCCCATTCGTGCCACATGTTCTGCCCATCGCAGTCTACGAGACTTAACTGTTCTTATTATATCTGGCTTCCTATAAAGGCCATGTAGTTCATTGTCATGTAGTCTTCTCAATTCATCTGTCTGTTCATCTATCTTTGGTCCAAAAATGTTCCTAAGTACTTTATTCTCAAATACTCTTAATCTCCTTTCCTCCCTTAAAGTAAGAGTCCATGTTTCGCATCCATATAATATAACTGGTAGAATAATAATAATAATAATAATAATAATAATAATAATAATAATAATAATAATAATAATATAGTAATAGTAACAATATTAATAACTTATAATTTGATTAATTGGCTTGGTAAAAAAGTATAAAATATAAAGGAATAATATAGGCTATTATAACGGTTATATATTATATTGAGTAAAGAAATATGTAGTGAGTTTTTTAAACTGTTTTTGAGTTGGGCAGTCCTTGATATTCGAGGGGACGGAATTACAGACTCGGGTGGTTGAAACAAGGAAGGACGAGGAATAGTGTGATGTTCGATGTAGGGGAACAGTTATTTACATTTTCTCTCGATCGTGTGTTAAAGTTATGGTGGGAAGATAGCGAATGGAAGCTAGTAGAAATATAAAGGAGTGATGATGTGGACAAAGTGTTGTATAAGAAGCAAGGCAATGCATATTTCGCCTGTCTTCACCTGTATTTATTAAAAAATTAGGCCCTCATCTATCAACGCATGCATAAACTTTTCAACTCATTTGTAAAACAACCTACTTGTAGGGCCTACTATTAAATTCTTTTAAGATTTCGTTATCGAAATTTTAATTCTATTGTTATTCTTCTTCTGCACCTCCTGGATTAGGTATTAGTACCCTGTTCCGTCTTCACTAATAGATCTAAGACCATCTCTTCTGACATCTCTTCTTCCTCTCGGAAAATAATGTAAAATTTTATTTGGTAATCTACTTTCTTCCATTCTTTCTCCATGTTCTTTCCACAGAATCTTGTTGTTAAATATCTTTTCTTTTATGGAGTAAACCTGTAGTTCTTCACGGATATCTTCGTTTCTTATCTGGTCCATTCTAGTGCATCCTTTTACTCTTCTTAAGAATTTCATCTCTGCTGCTTGGATTTTACTTTCTTGTATGGTAGTAATAATCCAAGATTCGCTCCCATACAAAAGGATAGGGATCGCCATTGTATTATAAAATTTAAATTTTGTTTGTTTAAGGACTTTATTTTTCAACGTTCTATTTATTATGCCACAAATAGCTTGAAACTGATGAGTTTTATATTCAATATCTTTATCATACCTGTTATATTCTTAATATATTATTAGTGAATACATATTGAATAAAGAATACAATAATGATAAATGACAAGAAGACGGAGATGTATAGAGTAAATACCCGCTCAATGTCAACTACTCTTCTAATAGGTAAGCCTAATGTTAAAATAAGTAAGATCATTTTATGGTCGAACCTGTCCAATATTAACTCGTGCTCCACTGAGTAAACTTTCTAATAAACTAATTGCAGTTCTAATTAGAAAGGATCCATTATCTTATTTAATTGCACTTTCATTATTTTTAATTCTCTCTCAAGTTATAGTTTTATCACACAAGTATCATAACTGCTCCTATGTTACTTTGTTTTATTCCATAGAAACTTTGAACATTCATTGCAAGTACAATAAAAACTGTATATCTTTGCCACCCACAGTTCCATTAATAGTTGGCAAAAAAAAATTCGTATAGCATTTATCCAGTAATGCTGTAGACATAGTATATAGAAACAAGGATAGGAATATTTAAAAACACATAAAAATAACATAAGGAGAAAAAATAGTATCTACACATTAAAATGAAGAGTTTTTAATTAAACTTTGAAATTTAATTTAAATTTTATTTTTTATTCACTTAATTCTGGAAATGTATGCTATTATGTATTGCAGGGAGCCTTTTATACCAACTTCTCTCAAAAAAAAACATTAAACTGAAAAAATATATATAAACTGTTATTCTCCTTGTTATATGGTTGTCGAACATGGTCTATTTAAAAGAGAAGAATCGATTTTGGTAGTTGAGAATGAAGTGCTCGCCGTAGCCGAGTGGTTAAGCCAGATGCCATTGCGCAGAGCTACGGAACTTGTGCTGGTTCGAGTCCCCATGGGGGGAGAAATTTTCTCATGGAATTTCGGCCAGTATGGGACCGGTGCCCACCCACCATCGTGGGGAATTAGGGTAGTTACAATAAGTAGCGACTCCAGGTTGAGAAGACCAGCTGCTGTATAACGGCTGGGTGACCCGACATGCTGACCACATGCCACCCCTACATTGGTTAGATGATCGTCTACCTCTATGATTAAGACATGTGGATGTGAGGTCAACAGCCGGCTGGTAGGCTAAGGGCTTTCTAGGCCTGTCGCGCTTGGAGTTTTTTTAGACTATTTAACTCATGCCCCAAATGGGAGTTATGACCATTCACATTTCAGTGACTTTTAATTTACAACCAATCACAGTCGCACCTCGATTTTATCAGTTTAATTTTATCACTGTAAAATCAACCCCCTCCTTTTTAACATTCTGAATAGGTCATAGCATTATTTTGTAGTGACTTCATACTGTTACTATTAAGAAGTGGCAATGATCGACGCATTGCCCAGTGTGCCACGTTTGTAACCAGTTGTGGCTACCTGGTGGCCAATACATTTGTGGTTATCGGTTTTGGAGTTTAACCACTTGACCATCGCGTGATTAGCGGCGTTTGATGTTTAGCCGTAAGGCGATGCAAATGGTGAAACGAGGTGTCATCTCACCAGAGTAGGGCATCGTAGACTGTACGACTGGACAAGCAGAGAGTCCGAAAGCCAGTCGCACAGAATGAGCCACGCTACTCAGCTGTTGTACAGCACTCGTTTAATTAATTGGTCCTTCAAGTGTCCGGGATAGGAAATATGTTTTGGTGAACAGCACGTTGTTGTAGCATATGCCCTATATTGCGCACAATTGGGTTTGTGTGATTGTTTATCACATACATTCTGTTACATTGTTTTTCAATTGATGTCGCAATATACGGCATCATATGGCTACCAGATTGTATATATAGTGCACGAATGTTACCAGATCGTGGTTGCAGGAGATAATATAAAGACATTTGTAGCAGTTGATTATACCACAAAAAAAAAAACCACTGTTTGCACCTTCTAAAACGTATTTTTTCCCAGGTAATAACGTTCCAGAAAAATATAATTGACATATTTACATCATAGGACATCAGAAATTAATTAACACACTGTTTGGTGTGTTTCATTTTTTCTCCACTGGGTGCATCTTACTATATTGCGATCATTTGGCAATAAATAATATGATCTGGTTGCAGTGATGAACAAATGAAACATAACGCGTTTCTGATTTGTTTTCAAACATCGCCGTTTATATTAAATGTATATATATATATATATATATATATATATATTAAATGTATATATATATATATATATTAAATAATTATATTTAAATAATAATTTGTGAGTAAACAGCTTAATTTTATTCGTTAAATTGTCCTAACAAATGCCACTCTTGATTTCCAAATTCTCTAGATAATTGGAAATCACTCGTGGCATTACTTATGATCATTTTTGAACCACAGAGAAGTGGACGGAGAGATTAATGGAGAAATATTGATAACTATGATGATCTTTATGGGAACCAAATATTATAAGAATAGGGCTTAAGTCGTCTGGACTGCGATGGACATATGGCATAAATGGGGAATGCATTTTTATTGTTGTAATTGCAGCGAGATAGCGTACAATAAGTACGATAAGAATGAGGTGGGAGAATAACAGACTATGATTTGAAGGAGGTGAATAATTATAATTAACTAACTCACAACCACTGTTCTCACCTAATGTTTTCCAACCATCTCCTGTATAATCTACTTCTCTCACATCATAGTTAATGTTATTCTCCCAACTCATTCTTGGCCTACCTACTGGGCGCTTTCCCTTTTGTTTTCCTACAAGTAGTTTCCATTCGTGGCACATGTCCTGTCCATCGCAGTCTACGAGATTCAACTCCTCTTATTATATCTGGTTTCCCATAACTTCCTGTAAAGTGACTATATCCAAGGATGATTTAAATAACTCCTGTGTTAATATTTCTAGTGCCCCACTACTATATAATCTAATACTCCATGTTCCTAGGAACATGTCCCTGTGTTTGAGCCTTTGGCATGAATTCCCTGAAGTAGTTTCCTCCCGGAGAACCAAATTGGGTCTGTTTTACCTCCGGAATTTTTCACTCCAGTGACACCATTGTCCGCGTTTCTCGACCGTAGTATTTTTATGGTGATAGATTGTCACTTTTTTTACCAAGATACTTTCTCCGTCTGGCTTATCGCCTCCCACCTGTCCGGCATGGGTTGAAAAGAAGAAGCTACTTTCTGCCCAACTCCAAGTCCTCATAAGAGTTACAAAAGCGTACAATACAGTGTCTGGGGTTTGCCTCCAGTGATCGCAGGAGTCCTACCTATCGATCTGTATATCGCTCAAAGAATACAAAACTTTAAATTCAGAAGAGACAGACGATACTAGTCGGCGACACTGTTATCACGCCAGACTTATACCAGACACCTGATGAATGAGACACCATCAGACGGATTATCCAGGAAAGTATTTCCGAGGAATGGCAAGAACGATGGGAAGCGGTAGAACATAGACGCATAACATACGAATTTCTGCCTAATATCAAGGAAAGGCTAAAGAAAACTTGGATCCAACCAAGTCACCATATCACGCAACTCCTGAGCGGCCATGGCTCTTTCAAAGCCAAACTCCATGAAAGAGGCTTCACACGAACGCCTCATTGCGATTGCTTCGGAACAGAGCTGGACACTGTACAACATGTCCTGTACGAATGCATCAAATATGAGGCCAGACGAAGGGACTTACGTGAGGCTGCACTAAACGGTGATATGAACTGGCCACCTCCTCTACGGTTTTGGACAGAAAAACAGCCATATCAAGCAGTGAGAAAGTTCATCGGACGGGTCCTTACTCAACGCCAAGAGGAGGACATCCGCAGACAAAGAAGAAGGGATTAGATGTAATCTAGCTATAAGTTAGTTGTAAATTAGTAAATTAAGTATTAGTTTTAACGCATAGATTAAACAACACCATGTAAATATTACTAGATTAGGTAGTACATTTAAGACTTAGGTTGAGGATTAATATGTAAACATAACTGTATATAAGTAGTATTAAGAACAAACGCCCGAAATTTGTATCCAGAAAATGAACAAAATAAAAACAGCAGAGAGTATTAGGGACAAGAGCAGACCTGGGGATATGGGCATTAAGCCCGAGGAAACCCAGGGGGATGGTGGTGGGGCTCTTATAATAATAATAATAATAATAATAATAATAATAATGTCCCGCATGGGTAACACAGGGAAAAAAATTTGAAGATATTTGTTTAGAATACAGATTTTGGAGAGCTTATGTCATCGCCAGCATGAACTTGGGTTTAACAGTGAGTTGGTTCGATTCTTAGACAGAAGGCGAAGAGACGTTGAACAGAATAGAAACATTAATTGCCTGCTTTAAGTTGGTATTGATTTTCTTCATGTGTGTGATTTTCATCTGATAGCAGTGATGCTGGATATTCCAATGTTTTCATAAAAATGTTTGCTGTATTTCGAGCATGTACTTATTTCCACGTACTCCCCCCCCCCATCGTCTGTTTTGACAATTAAACCAGCTTTCTTGCATTCACTGATTGTCCCGTCCGTCCCGCAACCGGACATGGGTGCTTTCCTAGTGGTAAGTTTCTTATCCAGACTAATTTAGTTACGCTTATTTCCCTACAGGAGACATCTAGTAGGAAACTAAGGTATTACTCGGATGGATGAAGGTTGGTTAAATTTTGTTCAGAGGCCTTTTTATTCAGACTGAGGTTGTTTTATTAGCCTGAAAATCTTCAGACTCCGATCCCACGACCCGAAGTCCCTACTGGAGGACTTGTCTTTTGGGTTTTTCCATCCTAAAAATCCACCGACTCCAGGCAGATTTGAACCCGCTACCTTCAGTACTGGAGACAAGGAAAATAACCACTATTTTTAAATTATGCCCATTACAGATCTTCACCGATCCTATCTAGAATACACCGAATATGAAGATGACCCAAATTTATATGTATGTGTGTGTGTGTGTTTTTTAACGCTGTAGTGGCCACAAATTTTTGTTTTATCAGAACAAAACTTGGGATATAGCAATCAATTAAAAGAGTAATGTCGAATTTGTTAACTAGCGAATTTAGAATATTAGATTCAGGAGTTCACTTGAAACTAAAAATCGCTCTAGCGCTCGGAATTTTCGATGTTTTGCAACGAATCTTAATATATATTATTAAAATAAACCGATGAAGTACTATCCAAAAAATAAGCGAAATCTGATCTTTAGAAGTTTACCAAAATTAAAATTTGCTTTTTTGTTTTACTCCGGTTCGACACTTGTAAATAAACTGGCATCAGAAATTTAGTTTCTTCACAAACCCTTTAGTGCGAAATATAGGGCATAAAACACAACAGAAATATCTTCGATTAGTTGTAGCCTAATTGTACCAAACTTCTTGGGCAACTTCACTTATGATGGTAAATATCAATAAAAATGACAGTTATTTATGATGTTAACAATATTAATTTCAATAAAACAACTTATTTGAAGATATTTGATTTATTTCTCGTGTTTAAGACACTATACAAGTAAATAAAAATACTCTTGCTGTAAGTTTTTTTTTTTTTTTTTAATATTTGTAAATTTAGGTCCAGCGCGCATGGGTTTATTTTAATTTATTATAATTAAATTTGACACTATCATTTTGGGACAAAAGGAAAAACATTAGAGGGTGCGCGTTGAAATCAGATGATATTTTAATTCCACTCCTGTAAATGTAGACCACCCTAATTACAATTTTTTGTCCAGTGTCACCAGGTTGTCATTTATGATATTTCTGCAGTTTTTCTCTCCTGGCTTTGGCGGAATTGTAATCCATTTCTTATGTTGGGGTACCTGAAAGGCGGAGTTACGTTACCCTGATGTTGTAATGGGTGATAAATGATAATGAAGCGCCACGGGAGTCCTTATCTCAAACTTAACCTAAATTTCAGACCATGTGCAACCACAGGAAACTTTAAGGAAAAATTCCTATGGTTTGATCGGAAATCAAACCAGGGATTTCGTGAATTGTAGTCAATAAGGCTGACCCTATCCCCATGAGGATTGGTATCCCTAATTGTATGCACATTAATACTTATTAAATAGCGCGGAGACAGAGTCTGGAGTCCCGTACTGGGTGGACAGCGATAAAGGTAGAGTGTACGAGAAATGATGCTGGCTGAACAGATTCACCATTGACTGTGATATACATTCAAGGAAGATTAATTGTGAGTGATAATTGTGATAAACTAATATAGATAATTTATAGCATCAGAAAATAAGTGTTAATTGAAGGTAATATAAGCTAACATCAGTGTATTCATTTATCGCCGAAATAAACTCAAAGGAAAACCCGGCCATCATATGTCACATTTGCTAAGCTGCCGAGGTATAGACATTTATTGAAGCCAAAAAATAAGATAGGTCCTATGACATTTTACAATTTTTCAATTTATTCCCTCTAGACCACTCGGTTACTGCAGTCTATTTATTTTCTTCCTCCCTTGCCTTCTCTACTTGTAGACTATTCGCTTCTGAAAGTCAAAGTTACGCAATGCTTCTCGAGGCTGTTTTTCTTTCCCCCCATTGTTTTGACGGTTCTTCCAATTACCTTGTTTTAGAAACAGTGGTTATTTTCTCACACTTGAGACACAATGCCACCATCATATATTTTTTCGGGAAAACAAAGCGAGTTTTAAATTTAATAGAATTTGTTTACCAATAACAGATTGGCGGAGTTGGAAGGGAGGCGGGGAGGTGTTGATTGAGTTTGCCTTGCGCATGAACAGAGGATTATTGGCTTGTAACAATTACCACTAATGAGGGCGATAATGGAATTGGGGCTCGGAGAGTAGGGGAAACCTCCCTAATTGGCTGCCGCTGCTCTTCAGCAAGGGTGTAGTAATTAAGATTGACTCCAAGCAGCGGCGCTATCGATGTAAGCTTATAAAGGACAATACAATGGTACAGTCCGCTCCGGGAGCAGGTAGCTCCGGTCAGAGGCCGCCATTAATTACCCTGGAGGTGATTACAAGCTCTACAGGGTGTCACATCCGCCTTTACAATACACAAAAACAAAGCAAAACGAAATCTCAATTGGCTGTTTCTCATTTTGCATTAGCGTTTCGATAATTTATTAATAATGACGGTAGTTGCTGAATTCAAATACCTAGGAATAATAATCACAAATAGAAATTAGATGCACGAAGAAATTGAACATAGGCTCAATTCTGGAAATTGGTGCTATTATGCATTACAGAGACTCTTGACGTCCCAACTTCTTTCAAAAAAGTTAAATTGAAAATATATAAAACTGTTATTCTACCAGTTATATTATGTGAATGCGAAACATGGACTCTTACTTTAAGAGTGGAAAGGAGAATATGAGTATTTGAGAATAAAGTACTTAGGAATTTTTTTTGGACCAAAGAGATATGAACATACAGGTGAATGGAGAAGACTACATAACAATGAACTACACGGTATTTATAATAAGAACAGTTAAGTCTCTAGAATGCGATGGGCAGGACATGTGGCACGAATGGGAATGAAAGGTGTGCATGGAAGCTGCTTGTAGGAAAACCAGAGAGGAAAACGCCCAGTTGTTAGAGCAAGAATGAGGTGGGAGAATAACATTAATTATGATTTGAGGGAAGTAGATTATACAGGGAATGTTTGAAAAACATTAGCTCACGATAGGGATGTATGGAAAGCTTATGTCAGCGTGGCCATGAATCTACGGGTTCGATAGTGCCACTGAGTTAGTTAGTTAATAACGGTCTATTTTTTGTGCAATACCTTCATGTTGTATTACGATATTTCTTGTTACTCATTTCTGCGGTTGGGACATCTTTAAATCAGAGGATGGATTTCTCAACCGAAGTCTAAATCACGACCGCGGTTTTCCGATTTTTTATTATTTCATAACAACTTAAAAATCTACGGCTGATAATTAAAAAAAAAACAAATGTCTGAATTATGTCTATGGTTTCGTAACAACTTCTGGGAATTTTCAGCCATTTTTATAGGTGTTATGGAAACAATAAAAAAAATTGGGAAACCGGGGTCGTGGTTTAGACTTACGTTGAGAAATCCACCCGGAGTTTCGTTGCCCCAATGATAGGCCTATGTTGGTTGATAAATTAGTTCCGGATTTCTATATAATTTCATATTTTTTCGTTGATATGTATCAGTTCACCGGCGTGGTTTCGGGGTAGCTTCACTTCACTTCATAGTACGCAGTAGGCCCGGGTTCGATCCCCTGTCAAGAGAGTTTCCTGGATGATTTTCTTTCGGGGGTTTTCCTCAGCTTTAAGACAAATGTCAGGAAACTTTAAGGCCCGAACATCATATTATACTATTTGCATAATTCAAGAATCCGCAGAGTCTAGTCACAATTCTAGTTCTTTTGAAAACACTATCCTAAGGCAGTCCACGCTTAAAGTGATCCTCATCAACACAAAACCACGTGACCCGCTCGCTTTTCATTGGTTATGGACACCGACATACGATGTAGAAGCAATTCTATACTATAGTAATTCTGCCCGAGGGCAGGTCTTTCACTGCAGTCATAGCATTTTCATGTTATGCTTTGCAGCTTTACTAAGGAATTATAGGTGCGGTAGGTTCCCGTTGCTTTCTTCACCGGTGATGGATGATGATGATAATAATGATAAGGATGATAATGATGGCCGGATGATTTTCGGGGACCGTTGGGCCCTAAGCTTCCTGAAATTTATGTTACAGGTGAGGAAAAACTCCGAAAAAAACTCACACAGGAGTCTGTCCCGACCGGGAATCGAACCCTGGCCCGGTGCCTGACAAGGCAGCACGCTACCTCCAGATCACAACGGCGGAATTAAAACAGTAAGTACGCGAAAAAGTATTTCACTTCATTAAATTAAAAAAAAAATATTCTGATTATACTTGTTATTTTTCGTGAATGAAAATAATAATATTAAAAGAATAGCAAATATTTTAAAATATACCTAATCAATAATTACAACTTAAAATAGTTTATTATATTTGGATGATGCATTTGAGTCATGCTACAGTCGATTCTGTTGTAACAAAATGTTACTGTGTCGCCATCTAAATTTTTAAAACACGTCTGGCAAACCTTTGACTAGTGGTCAAAGAACAGTTATTTTAAATGTATTTCACAAGTTCAGTGAAAAATCTTACCAGCTGTCCTGTAATCTACCCCCTTCAACGATTACACAATTTATATACTACACATGTGCTCCCTGTGAATGTGACAGTGGCGCGATTGGCGGAAGGATACAATTGGCGTTTGTTTGTGTTAGGATCGCTCTAAGAGCGGATAAGGTATAGTTTTACTTTCTGAAGACTTTTCACATTCCAAACACTTGAGAAACAGTTGAACTCTCACAAAATATCACGTTATTTTTAACCATCAGCCTGCTGACCGCCTGAACTATTGTATTTCGATTTCAAATTTTCTAAGTAATTGCCACTTTATGAAAATTACCTCGAGCCGAGGGTGAAGGCAGCGAGGTAGTCTTTATCCACTCTACGCAACTGTAAAACTTTTATGTCTTTTTTCCAGTTTTTAGGTATTTTGTAAGATATCTTAAGTGGCTGAATTCAATACCTAGGAACAATAATCATAAACAGGAATGAGAAGCACAAGGCAATTAAACATAGGCTCAATTCTGGAAATGCATGCTATTATGCATTACAGAGATTCTCGACTTCACAACTCATTTCAAAAAACGTTAAACTGAAAATATATAAAACTATTATTCTACCAGTTATATTATATGGATGCGAAACATGGACTCATACTTTAATGGAGGAAAGGGGATTACGAGTATTTGAGAATAAAGTTCTTAGGAAAATTTTTGGACAAAAGAAAGATCGACAGGTGAATGGAGAAGACTGCATAACAGTGAATCACATGGTCTTTATAGGAAGCCAGATATAATGAGAACAGTTAAGTCTCGTAGACAGCGATGGGCAGGTCATAATAATAATAATAATAATAATAATAATAATAATAATAATAATAATAATAATAATAATACTTTATTTATTCTGGCAGAGTTAAGGCCATAAGGCCCTCTCTTCCACTCAACCAGCACAAATACAAATAAATATTTGACAAATATAGATATACACTATACTAATTATAAACAGTTAAAGATACAATAAATGTAGCAATGTAAATGTCATGTACAAACAACATTTTATAGGGTAATAACAATAATGATACGATAATAATAATATTAATAATAATAATAATAATAATAATAATAATATAATAATAATATAAATATGATACATTATACGGGCATATATGATACATATGGCATGAATGGAGAATGAAATACGTGGATGGAAGCTTCTTGTAGGAAAACCAGAGAGAAGACGCGCAGTTGGTAGACCAAGAATGAGGTGGGAGAATAACATTAACTGTGATTTGAGGGAAGTTGATTATACAAGGGATGATTGGAAAACATTGGCTCAGGAAAGAGATGTATGGAGAGCTTATGCCCGCGCGACCATGAACCTACGGGTTCGATAATGCCAGTGAGTTAGTTATCTTTAGGTCTTTTTAAATGTCTTTTTTTTAGGCATTTTATAGGTCCTCAACCTCCAATCTGTAGTCTTATCTGTTGGTGAGTGTGTATTGTTGACATGCACTCCATGAAAAACGTTGGAATTGAGGTTCTGAATTACAGAGTAGTTTTATGTTGAATTTTGCAGTTAGTTGAAAACGTTTCTGTCACCATGTGTTTGTGTATCAGTAAATGTACTTTAATGACCGCCACTTTGCGCATACCCAGGTAGAAATAATGACACAGTCGTTTAAGCAACTGGCTTTTTTTTGTGTACCCCACGGGAATTATATTAAAAAAATGGAAGAGTCGTTTAAAAATTTTTGTCCTGCCTGAAGCAACTCATAACGTGCAATCACTAAACAAATGTGGAACTCCACTCGCATTTCGTTTAGTGACCATTATACTCATTTCCTGCGCGTTATTCAACACGTGGTCCGCGAGATTCATACATTCAACCGCCTTCCTGGTTCTGTACTTAATGTCTCTCACTCCGGAAGTAGAGTTCCCACTGCTTCATCTTTTATAACATATACATTAATGTAGGGGTAAAGTGATCGCACTATAGTCCTAAAAGGCCCTTCGGTCGGTTAAGTTTTCGCTTTCTTTGACAATTGCAATAATACATCAGCCAGTTTGTCAGCTCTGGGTGAAGTCCGCCTCAGAACAATCGTTTGGTACTCATTTCAGTTAGAGGCTGAGTCATTACCAGGGCCTTTGTGCTGCTAGAATATCGAGATTTTTCTCATAAAAATATTTGAAAATAAAATTAAAATACGTATAGATTCTAACTAACTCTTAGCCGGGCGAACTTAAGCTTTCCATACATCCCTATCCTGAGCTAATGTTTTCCAGTCATCTCTTGTATAATCTACTTCCCTCTGATCATAGTTAATGTTTTTCTCTCATCTCATTCCTGGTTTAGCTATTGGACGCTTTCCCTCTGGTTTCCCTACAAGGAGTTTTCATGCCTTTCTTTCATTCACTATTTGTGTCACATGTCCTGCCCATCGCAGTCTACGATACTTAATTGTTCTTATTACATCTGCTCTTCTATGAAAATCATGAAGCTCACTACTATGCAGTCTTCTCCATCCACTTGTCTGTTCATCTCTATCTGATCCAGGGCTTTAATCTCAAATATTCGTAATCTTTTCTCCTCCCTTAAATCGCATCCATATAATAAGCTATAACCGGGACAGTACTAGTTTTATATATTTTTAGTCTAATGTTTTTGAGATAAGTTGGAATGATAAGTATTATATTTTTTAGTTTAATTTTTTCTAGAGAAGTTGGGATGATAAGAGTCCTGCGTTGCACACAGTAAAAATAAAACCTTCAAGAAACGCGGAGATGAGTTATACTGCGGTAAAACTTTTGTAGAACGAGATAGTCATGTTTAAATCGTTCACCAAAATTATCTAGTTTAAAAGCGAAATTGAGAATATGCTATGAAATTCCAACGTAATGATATCTGTTAGAAGTAAATGGGATTCGTTTTAGAAATCAGGTTTTATAAATTATCTTACTATAAAAACTTGAACATCTAAATCAGGGAGATCACCGCAGTCCTGTGGTATTTATTCCAATTATAGGAGGTAGCATGAATTTTAATTGTGATGTGTTGGTTAATGTTGTGGCATTGGTTTGGGTAATATTTCTTTTCTAACTATTTGGTCCTTATTCATGGGACGTGATACGCAAAACAGAGTTTTAAATGACAGTAGATGTCCTTACAAGTTATTGGACAAGCTAATGATCGAAACAGAATACAGTCGGGAACCGCAACATATTTCAAACCTGTTCTCCACATCTTAATAAATGGAGATTTTTTCTCTGAAAAAAAGATAAAAAAAGTTTTCTCTCGGACAAACGATATAATGCCGTGTTTATTTGATTATATTTCTTAAATTAACATTTTTGCTGCCCGTCTTTAACAACTCCTTTAGCAGCTTAAAATTCTATCAAATAACAGTCAGTCACCTTACCAAATAACCTTTATCTACTATTATAACAATCAGTTACTAGGTAACAAAACTTATATTTTATATATTAACAAAACGTGCTATCAAAACATAAAATATAAGTTCAACAAAACGTAAATAGTAGGCTATATTACGATGCAAGGTTGGGAAGTAGTTTTTACAGAATCGAGGAAAAATGTTTAAAAACTGAGCGATATCGAGGTTTTTAATTTCCGAGATTCTGTAAAGCACTTTACAAACATGCGTTGTGCATTGTTTTTGCGCGATGGTGTTTTCAAAATAATAAATAATAGTAAAATAATAACATCTTTGTTGGAAATATTTGCGTTCATTATAAACAATTGACTAACGTTAACGGTATGGGCAATGTTCATTAGTTGAAACGACAGGAGGCCTTGAAAACAATTATTGATAACATGGCCGCAAATACATATTTATTGTTTTATATTGTTTCAAATGTTCAGTTCATTTAAAATGCAGTGATTTGTTTCGTATCATATATATTAACACTACCATTTGGATATTTTCTGTAGGCCCTATAAGTTATACATTGTAAGTAGTATACATAGAATGCAGTGGTTTTACTTCCCGCACGTGGGTGTAAATGTAATATTACAGTATAGTTATTTAGGTTGGCAGCCCCGAAATGTAGGAAGTTGAACTTTCAATAGTGGTCGCCATTGCTGGTAAGTACGGCAAAACGCACTATCGCGTAAAAATAAACTTTAATGCTGATTTCGTATAACTATATAAGTAAACTTACCTTAAATTCTCTGGAAATATATTAATTGTAGCATCTTGGACTGCTTTTAAAATTTGTCCTAATGAACTGTGAAATTTACTTTCTCCGCTCATTTTTACTTTAAATTCACATATGAAACTAGCATCTAAAATTGCGGAATATAACATTCATTGATTGATCGTGTTTTTTTTTCTTCCAAAGCCCACATTACTTTTTAAACATATAGTTTCCGCAATAAATAAATTTCATTAAATTTACTAAATGCACAACATAGGCTATATTAAGATATTCTCAACATAGATAAAATATTGCAGATACCCTTCGGTTGTGTTCTAACTTGAGATCTCGTTACTAAGCCTCTACTTTTGTAACTAGTCGTCTAAATAAGGTAACTATTTTTTTTGTAGAAAAATACAACTTCTTCCAATAATTTTTTTCAGTGTCAAGATTTTATCCATTCCTTCACACATTGTTTTCTTTCACAGTTTCCACTTGCTAAATGTTGGCATACCCTCCCACGTTCGATCGGTAATTGTCTGCCTCTACCTGAATAATTCATTAACTCACTGGCACCATCGAAACCGTATGTTTATGATCGCGAGGACATAAGCTCTCCATACATCCCTATCCTGAGCTAATGTTTTTGAAACATTTCTGTAGTTCACCTTCAACCCAAAGTGATTTGTCGCCAGAGATTTCTGTCTAAAGCATCTTCTTCCTTCAAATCTCTAGCTTGTGTACTTCTCCTCACTCCATCTATCCAACGTTTTCTAGGTCTGCATCTTCCACTTCTTCCATTAGCTTTCAAATCAAGGATCTTCTTTGGTATTCTATCTTCTTTCATTCTTGTCATCATCATCATCATCAACAACAACAACAAGGATTAAGCTCAATGGCCTGTTCCGATCTCTTTATAGGTCGAATTGGTCCTTCCATCTCTTCAATGGTCTTCCCAACAATCTTCTCCCTTTTGGTTTGTAATTATACATTCTCCTTGATATGCGCTGTTCATTCATTCGTAATACGTGCTGAAGGTAAGCATTTTGATAGTATTTTATTCTTTCACAGAGATTAAATATATTAAGTCCATACCATTTCAAACCTTTTTTTTTCAATTTTTTTTTTCAACTTGCATAATTTCCCTTATTGTGCTGTTTCTCACTTTATTCCTTCTTGAAATTCTTGTCAATCGCCTCCAAAAATCCATTTCTACTGCTAATAGCTTGTTGGTTTGTTGTCTACGTACTGTCTAAATTTCGGACCCATATAAAATAATAATAATAATAATAATAATATAATAATAATAATAATAATAATAATAATAATAATAATAATAATAATAATATGTAGGTCTACACGAAATTAACATAAAAATGTATGTATATTCCCCATACGTCCGGCGTGTGGACACGGGTGCTCCCTAGAGGGGGAGTTCCTTATCCAGGCTAATTTAGTTACGCCTCAATGAGATATTCAGCAGCCAACTAAGCATTTTTATTACCTGGATGGATAAAGGTCGATTACATTTTTGCACAGAGGCCTTTTTATTCAGGTTTGCGGTTCTTTTACGAGTCTGAAAATCTTCCGACTCGGGAGCCACCGCTGAAAATCCCTCCTAGAGGACTTGTCACTTGGATTTATCCATCCCAAAAAATCTACTGGGGCCGGGTTTGAACCTACGACCCTTGGGACATAACCTCTAGACTACCGCGGCGAATAAAATTATAATACCAGGTATTTATAATCAGATATGTAAGTTGTCCACCGCTGTGATCTCGAGGTAGCGTGCTGCCTTGTCACACAGCGGGCCCGGGTTCGATTCTCCGTCGGAATAGGCTCCTGGGTGAGGTTTTTTTCGGTGTTTTTCCTCACTTGTAAGACAAATGTCAGGAAGCTTAGGGCCTAACGGTCCCCAAAAATCATCCGGCCATCATCATCCTCCTTATCATTATGATCATCATTCTTTACCGGTGTGGAAAGCAACGGAAAGCTACCACACATATATTTCCCTAATAAGGCTGCAAAGCGTAGCATGAAAATACTATGATTGCAGTGAAAGACCTGCCCTCGGCAGAATTACTATGGATGGATGGATATATAAGTTTTTGATTGCGCGTTGATTTTAACCTTCTTCACTCCCAACTCCCCTTATAACTAGGAAAACAATGGAAGATAACGGTAGTATCATATTAAGAATGCCCACTCGTAATTTGTTTACTGTTATGTAAATAATTAAAAATGCCTTCGGACAATGACTGAAAAGAGAAGTTTACTGAGGTTGTATTATTTTGTTTGTTGAATTTAAGGAAAACAACATTACAATATCATTAGGATGAATAGAATGTTTTGATGAAAGAAAAGTTAATTTGAAGAGATTGCAATTAGTTTTACAGAACGGAGAGATGGGAGATTTTGTTACGGCTAATATAGAACAAAAGAACGTGTTGGCGTTTTCATTACCTACACAATGTAACCTGATCAATACAAAACACAAATACACACACAGACCCAAAAAACTGACACTCGACTACCTTTCTTACAAGTTGCTATTATTATGTCCTTACGTTCATCTTTGCCGCTCAGTCTATCATACCTTGGTACAGAATTACATGACTTAAGAGTCCGTATAACTAACTCACTGGGATTAACTAACTAACTAACTAACTAACTCACTGGCACTATCGAACCGTAGGTAGTGTAGCGATTAATATGATAGGAGACATATAAACTAAGATAAAACTCCGAACTAAAATGTTCGGAAATATATTAAATTGTTATTAAAATTAAATAAATATATAAATAATGAAAATAGAATATATTACTAATATCCCTATAAAATATGTATGTGGAAAAGTAGAAATATATCCAGGTAAAAATTCCACGTACATTTATCTAGAATAAAATACTGTAAAACGCTACCTGCTCTACAAATGACAAATAATAGAATAAAGAGGTATTGTCAGAACTCTACCTACTACACAACTTACAAATAATATAGGAACACAGAAAGGGTATTGTCAAAAGAATTCCAATTAGCAGTCTATACAACTAATAAGAAATATCCATTCTTTAAGAAAAGATAACATTAGTTAGCTATTAAAAATATTAAAAATCTATTGACCAATTCTTAGAAACCAATTAACGCTACTAAGAAATTCCAAGAAATGATGATAAAGAATTACTACCTGGCTAATACAGACAACAAAAGACATTCATTCACCTCTAGAAAGATAATCTCTTAATATCGACAGTTTACATAGAAACTGAAAACCATTTATCTATTAAATATCAAATAACCAATTTACCCAGTTCTTAGAAACGTTATACATACTAGTAAATAAGATTATTGTAACAAAAATATATATTCAATTGTAAGGAGTGGATTCCAGAGAAATAGGAGGAGCCACCGCCTTTATAAGCGAGAACTTATATCAAAAAGATCACTATCAGTGACTCTGTGTTCAGTGTTGGAACATCGTAGATCTGCAGACCGCGATCTCCGATTCAGTTTAAATATTAGATTTGTCCGAGAAATAGTTAAATTCAAAGTTATAGTCCGTTAAGCATTTGGACTTTGAAAATATTGATTCGAGCACGTGGACCTCTAAATATTTCATCGACTCCACTCTTAGATAAAACTTTGTAACTATATTAACAAAAGTGTATTTCTCCGTAAATAAACAGTTTCTTGGATTCGTTAAAATTGAGTGTACATTTATAGGTTGTTCTTTTGCTTATAAAGAGTTCATAACCCTGAGATCTCTTGCCTACCATTGAGCCACGCACCAGTAGCCGCACGGACATAAGCTCTCCATACTTCCCTATCCTGAGCTAATGTTTTCCAATCATGCCTTGTATAATCTACTTCCCTCAAATCTTAATTAATGACAGTACTAATAAATAAAATTCATATCAAATTCCTTTGAGGTCTTAAGACAAAAAATTAAAATGTACCTGTTCGCAGGTGCCGTCGTCCATATTATTATCTGTAGGCCTTCCGGAAGTTAACTTCCATCATCAGCAGGATGAGTATGCGCTAATAGTTAAGACGTTGCAGGTCTCCAGTAGGACACATTATAGGGCCTACAGTATATTACACTGACCATCAAAATTACGAAACTCACTGTAATGAATATAATAAAGTAACATTCGTAGGCGTATAACAGAACCTAAATAGGTACAGCGGGCAAATATAGCGGAGCCAAGTATAGCTGCCAAGGTTGAGAAAACCAGCTATAACGCCTGGGGCTAGATATGCTAACCACATGTCACCCCTAACTGACTGTATGATATTCTATGTGATTAACACATTTGGATGTGAGGCCAAGGGCCTGTCGCGCCATGGCGTTTTTTTTATTGATTGCATAATATATCTATCTATCTCTATCTTCAGGTTTTTTTTTTACAGCTGCTGCTGTCTTCCCGTGCCAAACCTCCAAAGCCTACGATCTTGGGCATCTTCAATGCTTAGCCCTCTTGCTTGCATTAATGTCTTCATGTTTTCCTTCCATGTTAACTTCGGTCTCCCTCTCTTCCTCCTTCTAGTCGGATGCCATTGATATAGTTGCTTTGGCCATCGCTCATCTTCCATTCTTAAAACATGTCCTAACCACTTTAATTCCTTCTCCTCAATTCTTATAAATAGCTAATACCCGGCGAGCGCTGTTATGCAATAATTGATGAAATATTAAGGGTTGATTAAATTATATGTATAATATACTGCGATGAACCAAACATGCCGGTTGCTAGTCATTTTTTTAATTCGGATTTCAGGCAAACCTTCACTTCTTATGGTCGGATTTCGCTGATTTTTGTATAATACCTACCTCTGTTTATTTATTCAGATACACTGAATCTCGTTGTAAAACATAAAAAAGTGCAACTTTTAAATTTTCGTTTCAGGTGAACTCCTACACCTAATGGTTTTAGAACGGTAATAGATAGCATAAAAACCCTCGACATGAAATCAACATACATATATGTGCCAAGTTTCATAGTGGTAAGGTAAACGGTGTCAAATTCTATTAATCTCAGATATACCAACACCCTAACGCACATATAGGCCTATATATATATAGGCCTATATATATATATATATATATATATAGGCTATATATATATATATATATATATATATATATATACACACACACATACATACACCATTTAACTCATGCCCCAAATGGTAGTCAATAACCAATCACGTTTCAATTAATTTTGTTTTACAACCAATGACAGTAGAGTTTCACCTCGCTCTTTATTGATTTCTCTTTATCAGCTCCTGCTTTTGTGATAAAGAAAGCTCCTCCTTTTTATTATTCTGAACAGCTCAGATCATTATTTTCCTCCAACAAATACATTAAATACAGCTAATAATGAACGGATTCTTTGATTTTACTGAGTTATTTACTAAGAAAATAAATTAATAACCTATAATGTTGATTATAACATACAGTTTGATGTGTTTCATTATTTCTCCACTAGGGTGCATTCTTGCAATATTGCGATCCTGCTTGGCAATAAATAATATTATCTAGTTGCAGTGAATATATATAGCCTATAACCTGACATTTCTGATTTGTTTTTAAACATCGCCGTTTACATTAGATGTATAAATATTTTAAAATACCGGTAACTATATTTAAATAATGACTTTTGAGTAAACAGCTTAATTTTATTCGTTAAATAGTTCTAACAAATGACACTCCTGATTTCCAAATCCTCTAGATACATTCACTCAACACTAATTTATCGATAATTTGGAAATCATCGTGGCATTACTTATGACTATTTAACTCATGTCCCAAATGGGAGTCAATGACCAATCACGTTACAATGATTTTTTATTTAAAACCAATCACAGTCGTGTTTCGCCTAGAATTTACCAACTAAAGTTTATCATAATAAAGAAATCACCTCCTTTTTAATATTCTGAATAGGTCATAGAATTATTTTGCAGTGACTGAGCCTCTGAGAAATACGGCTACCAGATTGTATATATAGTGCATGAATGTCAACACATGCCGCATGCGGGAGTTAATATAAAAACATTTGTAGCAATTGATTATACCACCAAAAAAAGAAACCACTGTTTGCACTTTCTTAAATGTATTTTTTCCCAGGTAACAATCCAGAAAAATATAATTGTCATATTTACATCATACGACATCAGAAATTAATTAATATACAGTTTGATGTGTTTCATTTTTTCTCCACTAGAGAGCATTCTTACAATATTGCATTCCTTTGGCAATAAATAGTGTGATCTGGTTGCAGTGATAAACAAAAGAAGCAGATGAAGCGTACCTATCGCTTCTCATTTGTTTTCAAACATCGCCGTTTACATTAAATATATAAATACTTTAAAATAACTATATTTAAATAATGATTTGTGAGTAAACAGCTTAATTTTATTCGTTAAATAATCCTAACAAATGCCACTCTTGATTTCCAAATTCTCTAGATAAATTCACTCCTCACTTCGTGAGTCGTGAATTTATCGATAATTTGGAAACTGGCATTACTTATGATAAATTCGTACCTGCTCCAGCAGTATCATGCGTAGGCCTATACCATTTTTTTTTTTACGGTTTCGTCCCCATGCCAACGGAGGCGACACAGTAGCATTCCGTGTTGTTTTGATTTGATTTATTGATTTGTTTCCATATGTTGTGATCCGTATGTTTTTCACCCAAAAGATATAGCCTATATTTAAACTCTTGTTAAATGTATGCCTTTATCTATTCTAGTTTCCTCATCATTATTGCTTTTTTGTTAAATAAGTAGTTTAATTACACGAAATACTATATACATGTAGCCCCTATACATTTTCCACCCCTTTAATTTCTTTATATTCTAATTGTAAAACACGCCTACCGTAACGAAGCAACTACACTTTCTCCTCTCTTCATTTACCGTACTAATTTTCGGTCAAACCCATCATAATGGCTTCTCGCAGTAGAAGCATTCCCATTAAGTGCTGCGAGCACAAATTTCACTATTTATGGGGGGTATGAGGGAATACAGAGAGGAGAATTTGTGCTTGTTCCGGGAGATTCGTTAGCGCGTATTGCTGGAGATCCTGGTTTCAAATCTAGGCTCAGGTGTATATTTTGCTCTCTTGTTAGTGTAATCTTAGTTATCTAGTAAACAAAATCATTGATGATTAGTAAACAAATAGGCCTATGTACATATAGAGGCTCCCTGGCGCAAACGGTTAGACGCTCGCCTCTGACCGCTGGGGTTTCGAGATCGAGTCTCGGTCACTCCATGTGGGTTTCGTGGTGGACGAAACGGAGCTTGGGCAGGTTTTTCTCTGGGTTTTGTCCCGTTTTCCCCTGCCAAAAATTCATTCCACAATTTTTCCATACTAATCCATTTCCTTCATCTGCCCCCGTGATGGTACGTCAGGCGTGGTCGGCCGGCACCATTGTCATTTACAGACCTCTATACAGGGGCTTCATCTCATCTCATCCCTCGACCCGACCCTGAGTTGGATACGTATATATATATATATATATATATATATATATATATATATATATAATAGGTGTATTAAAAGGTAGCTCAACAACCTCATAACTGCAACATCGTTTCAGAATTCCCTAAAAAGGTAAGGTTATCCCACTACATGGGGCACTCCGTAGCGTAGAGGTTAAGGCAATAAGCCACAAGCCAGAAGGTTGAGGGTTCGAGTACCGGTGGGGTCAGGATTTTTAAACGTATCCAAACTTTCTGGCGGTACTTTGGCTTTGGGGTCGACTCAGCAACTAACGGAAATGTTACCAGACGCTTGTTCTGGGGGTAAAGCCGGTCGTCACGCAGGGCTGACAACCTGGCTAACATCAAGTGTCGATTGCCTAGAAAAACTGGAATCACTTTACCCTTTTTATTCCCATATATTTGGAGGGCATTTGATTAGTAGGACTTTAAGGGTCTCACCTTTTTAAATCAATAAACACGAGTTGTCAGCCCTGCGTCACGGCCGTCTTTATTCTGGTACTCATTTGTATTAGAAACTGACATTGTGCCGCCAGAAGAATTAGGTCAGTTTAAATTTCTGATCCACAGGGTCTCGAACACGTTACCTTCCGGCTTATAACATATTGAAAATTAGTTAAAACTAACTAAATTCTAAAGGTCTATGTTCTATCAATCGTTAAAATGATCACATAGCCTACATATGTGTGAATGACAGAATTAGCCGGTGTGGATGGAAATGTATTATGGAACATGGTGTAATGTATGAAGCACCTTGGAGCAGGGGTGATTTTCATGAGCCCTCCATACACGTTCCGGACCGCTGGGCCCTCAGTCTCAGTAACTTTATATCACAAGTGTGTTAAGTTGCCACGGGTCAGAGCTGCCCAAGAATTTATAGCATGTGACAAGCCATCAGCCCCTTGTCATTTCACCTCATTTAAATTTGTTTTGCAACCTACCTGACACGCTCCACGCGCAGTACATCTTTAATCATTACATTCATAATTGTATTGATTCCACTTTACCCTGGTTTATCTATTTTTTACCGCATTCCGAAAGAATGAAGCTATTGAGGTTGTTCTAATGAAATACATTTTAAAATATTTTTATAGGCTATGTCTTCTTCCATCCTACCATGCAGGCACTGGAAATGACCACGAGAAAAAATGTCAACACTCTAAACTAACTCGCTGACACTTTCGAACCCATAGGTTCATGACCGCTTGTACATAAGCTCTCCATGTATCTCTATCCTGAGATAATGATTTCCAATCATCCCCTATATAATCTACTTCCCTCAAATCATGCTTAGTGTTATTCTACCATCTCATTATTGGTCTACCAACTGGTCGTTTTCCCTTCGGTTTCCCTACAAGAAGTTTCCGTGTCCTACTTCCTTTCCATATTCATGCCACATGTCCTGCTCATCGCAGTATACGAGACTTGTCCTTTCTTGTTATATCTGGTTTCCCATAAAAATTATGTAGCCCACTGTACGTAGTTTTCTTCATTCGCCTGTCTTTTCATGTTTCTTTGGTCCAAACATTTTCCTAAGAACTTTTTTCTCAAATACTCGTAATATTTTCTTCTCCCTTAAAGTAAGAGTCCATGTCTTGCATCCGTAGAATATAACTGGGAGAATAACTGTTTTATATATTTTCAGTTTAATGTTTTTTTGAGATAAGTTGGGACGATGAAAGTCCTTGTAATGCGTAATAACATGCATTTCCAGAATTAAGCCTATGTTTAATATCTTTTACTTCCTAGGTATTTGAATTCAGCCACTTCTTCAAAATTTCCCTCATTTATTCCATTAATTTCCATTATATAGGCCTAATGTTTTTTGTTTTCTTCTAACTATCTATATTCGGATTTTTACAGCTGCTACCGTCTTCCCGTGCCAAACCTCCAAAACCTACGATCTTGGGCATCTTCAATGCTTAGCCCTCTTGCTTGCATTACTATCCTCTTGTTTTCCTTCCACGTTTCCTTTATGTCTTCTTCCTCTTCTTAAAAAGGCGCTACAGTTTAATGTTTTTTTGAGATAAGTTGGGACGATGAAAGTCCTTGTAATGCGTAATAACATGCATTTCCAGAATTAAGCCTATGTTTAATATCTTTTACTTCCTAGGTATTTGAATTCAGCCACTTCTTCAAAATTTCCCTCATTTATTCCATTAATTTCCATTATATAGGCCTAATGTTTTTTGTTTTCTTCTATCTATCTATATTCGGATTTTTACAGCTGCTACCGTCTTCCCGTGCCAAACCTCCAAAACCTACGATCTTGGGCATCTTCAATGCTTAGCCCTCTTGCTTGCATTACTATCCTCTTGTTTTCCTTCCACGTTTCCTTTATGTCTTCTTCCTCTTCTTAAAAAGGCGCTACAGTTTCAATTGGAGAATGCTTTCGTCTTCTCAACGAGTAGGCCTACTTTCCACCCTTTTCTATCTTGGACATATTTATTCCAATTGTTTTTATATCCATCGACTTTATATAATTTACACATTATATTCCCATCTACTCTTGGGTCGTTCAATGTGCATCGTGTCCCACTCAAACCTCCCACATTTTAATTAATCATAACTCTCAAAGTATGCGGAATTATGAAATGAGGTTGGTATTAAAAGAAAGATAAACTCAAAGAATTTTTGTTTTCATTGTTGCAGTTAATTCATCTGTCGCATGTTGGATAATAATGACATAAAACCACGTTCGCCAGACATCACTCCACTGGACTTCTTCCTCTGGGGGGTATGTAAAAGACCGTGTGTTTGCGACTCCAGTACAAAATCTTCATGATTTACGAACCCGTATCCTTGACACAATTGCAACAGTACCAATGAACATTTCGAACAGAACGTGGCACGAAATCGAATAAAGACTTGATATTGTTCGTGCTACTAATGGTGCACATATAGAAGTGTTTCAGTGTGTGGCAATGAAAATTATTTGAGTTTCTGTTTCGTTTAATACCGGCCTCATTTCATAAATCCGCATACTTTGTTAGTTATGGTTAATTAAAATGTGGGAGGTTTGAATGGGGCACCCTGTATTTAGGGGTTAATTGCTTCCATTTATAGAGCATTTTTACCATCCTTTCATCATCCATTCTATGTATATGTCTAATCCAGCTAAATATTTGACCTTTAATGAAGTTAATTAGGCCCTATAGGCCTATTTCTGTTTTTGAGAATTCTATTTATTTATTCATTTGTTCGTATTACCCATGATCCATCCTGATTCCTTATTGCTCCAAAGACTCCCCTTATTACTTTCCTTTCAAATACTAAAAGCTTTTGCTTTTCTGTTTCATTAAGTGTTCAAGTTTCACTAGAATAAGTCACAACTGGTCTTATAAACTGTAAAGTATAGGCCTAGTTTAAGTTTGGATTTTTGAGATTAGTTTACTCTTAAGTAATGTTATAATGATATTGTGAAAAGAAAAAAATAGTGTCTGAACCAGGAATCGAACCGTGGACCTCTAGTTCTCCAGACTAGTGTGCAGCCCACTACACCATTCTAGACTTGGCACAAACATCAACAATTCTTTTCACATACACAAATCTATAATTCTCGTTTCGTCCGTTGTCAGGTAGGTGTCACTGCCATCGCCAAGGGCTGGTAAATTTGCATAAAAAAGCTTTGTTACCAAGTACTATTCGATTTTTTATTTCTTCTTCAATCAAATTTGTGCTATTTACTATTGTTCCCAGATACTTAAATGAATTCGCTTGTTCGATATTTATTCTATTACCAAGTGGTTGTATTATATTTGTTTTTCTTGATACTCTTAAATAGGTGTACTTTGTTTTTAGTTCATTAAATACAAGTCCAAACTGTGCTGAGTTTTCTTCAAGAATGTTGCTGACTGCTTAGTCCTCACTGTTAACACAACATCATCAGCGTAGCTAAGCATTGTTTTGTTCTCGTAGATATGTTTCCTCTCGAATCCAACTGTTTTACTATCATGTCTATGACGATGCTAAACAGTGTAGCTGAAAGAGGGTCTCCTTGTTTAACTCCTGAAACTGCCCTAATTTTTTCACTTACAGTATTTAGTTATTAACCTTTACTCTTCAACGTAAGGGTCTCCTTGTTTAACTCCAGAAACTGCCCTAATGTTTTCACTTACAGTATTTAGTTTTTAACCTTTACTCTTCAACGTAAGGGTCTCCTTGTTTAACTCCAGAAACTGCCCTAATGTTTTCACTTACAGTATTAGTTTTTTACCTTTACTCTTCAACGTAAGGGTCTCCTTGTTTAACTCCAGAAACTGCCCTAATGTTTTCACTTACAGTATTTAGTTTTTAACCTTTACTCTTCAACGTAAGGGTCTCCTTGTTTAACTCCAGAAACTGCCCTAATGTTTTCACTTACAGTATTTAGTTATTAACCTTTACTCTTCAACGTAAGGGTCTCCTTGTTTAACTCCAGAAACTGCCCTAATGTTTTCACTTACAGTATTTAGTTTTTAACCTTTACTCTTCAACGTAAGGGTCTCCTTGTTTAACTCCAGAAACTGCCCTAATGTTTTCACTTACAGTATTTAGTTTTTAACCTTTACTCTTCAACGTAAGGGTCTCCTTGTTTAACTCCAGAAACTGCCCTAATGTTTTCACTTACAGTATTTAGTTTTTAACCTTTACTCTTCAACGTAAGGGTCTCCTTGTTTAACTCCAGAAACTGCCCTAATGTTTTCACTTACAGTATTTAGTTTTTAACCTTTACTCTTCAACGTAAGGGTCTCCTTGTTTAACTCCAGAAACTGCCCTAATGTTTTCACTTACAGTATTTAGTTTTTAACCTTTACTCTTCAACGTAAGGGTCTCCTTGTTTAACTCCAGAAACTGCCCTAATGTTTTCACTTACAGTATTTAGTTTTTAACCTTTACTCTTCAACGTAAGGGTCTCCTTGTTTAACTCCAGAAACTGCCCTAATGTTTTCACTTACAGTATTTAGTTATTAACCTTTACTCTTCAACGTAAGGGTCTCCTTGTTTAACTCCAGAAACTGCCCTAATGTTTTCACTTACAGTATTTAGTTTTTAACCTTTACTCTTCAACGTAAGAGCTATAAGTTTAATTAATTGGATGTTACTTCATGTTTTATTAAGCTTTCTATTATCAGACACATATTTACAGAATCAAAAGCTTGTGTGTAATCGATTAATGTTATGTTTATAACATTTTTCAAAGATTTGCCGAATTAT
The DNA here is from genome assembly GCA_030220185.1 of Diploptera punctata. Taxonomy (NCBI): domain Eukaryota; kingdom Metazoa; phylum Arthropoda; class Insecta; order Blattodea; family Blaberidae; genus Diploptera; species Diploptera punctata. Next base: position 1,647,343 of record JASPKZ010001957.1, on the reverse strand, counting down.
GAAACTGTTATCAAGCGTTGATCAATTTGGTCTAAATCCCTTCTGATATTCTCTTAGTTTATTTTCCATTATTTCGGTTAATATATTATTTAAGAGTATTGCAAATATTTTGTATCCTATTTTTAGGAGCGTTGTAGGCCTATAATTGTTACGATCTAGTTTATTCCCTTTTAAATATTGGGCATGTAATCCCTTCATTTCAATCTGTTGGTAATTGTTCTTTGTTTCAAATTTCCTTTATTAACTCATAGGCTATATGTACATTTTAAGCTTCGACACCATATTTAACTAACTCATGACAAATATTATCTATCAGGTCCTCCAGCCGTATTACTTTTTAATTTATTGATTACATAACAAATTTAATTAAAAGTTGGTAAGGAATTTCGTGCTGATTATTATTTGTTTCTACAGTTTCTGATAGTAGGTGTTGTTCAGCATTCATTGTTATATTAAAAAAATATTACTAAATTATTTGTATGTGTGGCCATATATTTAGTTTTATTGATGTTTACTTCCAGCCCTATTATTGCTCAATAGAGTGTCCGTATTGGCCCTTAGCATATCCTCGTTATCACTTAAAAATACTACATAATCAGCATAAACTTACGGCTTATTAATACCATTGAGTTGTAGGCCTTCTTCATCCTCTAAAGATTTGATGGAATGCTCTAGTACAAAATTGAATAGTAGAGGACATAGATCATCTCCTTGCTTTAACACATTTTTAATTTTAAGAAAATCTAAAAACTGTTTGCCTACACGCACCCCACTCTTTTTGCCAGTTAGACACATTCAAAATTATCATAAGTAAGAGTGGCATTTGTTAGGACTATTTAACGAATAAAATTAAGCTGTATACTCACAAATCATTATTTAACTATAGTTATTTTAAAATATTTATATAGTTAATGTAAACGGCGATGTTTGAAAACAATTGAGAAACGATTGGTACGCTTCATTTGCTTCTTTTCTTCGATCACTACAACCAGATCATAATACCGGTATTATTTATTGCCAAAAGATCGCAATGTTGTAAGAATGCACCCTAGTGGAGAAATTTATAACGAACGTTGTAGGTATTAATTAATTTCTGATGTCCTATGATGTAAATATGTCAATTATATTTTCCTGCGTCATTTCCTGGAAAATAATTCGTTTACGAAAGTGCAAACAGTGGTTTCTTTCTCTTTTTTTGTGGTATATTCAATTGTTACAAATGTTTTTATATTATCTCTCGTATGCGCTACGTGTTGACATTTATGCACTACATATGCCTATACAATCTGGTAGCCGTATTTCTTACAGAGTCAGTCACTGCAAAATAATGCTATGACCTATTCAGAATGTTAAAAAGGAGGTGCTTTCTGTATTATGACAAACTTTAGTTGGTAAATTTTAGGCGAAACGCGACTGTGATTGGTTGTAAATAAAAAATCATTGAAATGTGATTGGTCATTGACTCCCATTTGGGGCATGAGTTAAATAGTCATTATTATTACATCCAAAGTTTTATTGCTGTCACTTTACTATGGTTTGTCATTCCGAAGGAATGAATCTATTGAGGTAGTTCTCATGAAATGTTTTAAAAATATTTTTATAGTCTATGCGTTCTTCGATCCTGCCTTGTAGACACCGAAATTGACGATGACAAAAAGTCAATGCTCTAGCGGCTGCAATTTTTTTTCTGAATCAATCTCGTCATATAGGAATAAATTAAAAAAAGAGTAGGGTCTAGTTTCTTAAGCAGTAAAATCTGACCATTAGGAATGGTGGTTAACATGAAGCAAACATTTAAAAATCCTTCTATCGGGCGAAGTGTTCGATTTTTCGCAACGAAACTCTGAATGTCATTAAAATAATACAAGGGAGGTATTCGAAAAAGGCAGCGAAATTCGAACGTTAGAAGTGGAGTTTGTGAAAACTGAAATTTAAAAATCACTCTAGTGGCCGCCATTTTTTGTTTTCTCGGAAGCGAAACTGTATACACGCGATGTAGTTAGCAGAAGAAGATGTATTCCGTAAACAGCAAAATGTGATTGTAAATTTAACTTGGTGAGAAATTCGATAATTTTCTGGCAGAAATTAAAGTCAAAATTCCTTCTCTTCCACTTAAGAGAACAAATATACATTTTGAAAAAGTGTAAACATTAAAAACTATTGAACAGTAGTGAATCGTGTGAAAGTTTGTTTTATCTTTAAATCATTAGTAGGTCTGAATGTTGACGCCAGATGGCAGACAGATTGTTATAAACAAAGTTTAGATAACACACAACCCCTCCAACTGTTACAAGATCTTACCCACAGCCCTCTATACAGCGGATTAAATGTCTTTTTATGTGGTGTCCAACCACTCTCTCTAACCTAATGCCGTTTAATTTCTAATGTACAGATTACCAGCCAATTTACAGTAAAGGGTAGCGTCACTACCTCCATAGGGCAGTTTATCTGCTACATTTATCTTTCTGATATATTGTATGTTCAATGAAAGGATTATGTTTATTTTTAGCATAATATTCCTCTCTCTAGTTTATGTCTCCCTTTTACATGCCCTATCACAACCGGATCTGTTAGGAGAGGATTTCTAATTCTTGATCACAAGCTTACTGTTTTTACCACACAATGATATAGAGAGCCTCCCTGGATGAGTGATCAGCTCAGTGCTACGGCCACTTCCGAGACAACACGTATATTTAAGATAACTAAAAAAACAGTATTGTATGCCACCATGCCACCTATGTATTATTGTTTTGTATTTTTTTATATTGTAAGCCTATATTTTCCCTTTACAGAGATTTAGGTGCTCTCCCCCTACAAGGAAGAATTTGAACCATATTAATTTAGTTACACTTGTTTTCGTATAGATGTCATTTTGAGTGGACCGTGGTCAGCGCACCGCCTCATACTGACATCTAGGAAACCAAGGTAGTACTAGGACGGGAAAATTCGGTAAATTTTGCTTAGAGGCCTTTTCGTTCTGGCTTAAGGATTTTTTACGAGCCTGAAAATCTTCAGACTCGGGACCCACGGCTTAAAGTCCCTCCCGGAGGACTTGCTCCTTGGATTTTTCCGTCCTAAAAAATCCATCGACCCCGGCCGGGTTTGAACCCGCGACCCTCGGGACCAGAGGCAAGGAGCATAACCACTAGTCCACCGCGGCCGATGCCACCTATGTAAATTCAAATAAAAAACCGGAAAACCCCCACAATTTATTGTAGCAGTATGTGAATAATTACCCGAGAGAAATAAATAAATATAGTCTACATATGAAGGAGGGTTCACCGCTGTGGTTTCGAACGGGTCCGGATTCCCGGTTGGGACAGGCTTCCGATTTTTCGGAGTTTTTCCTCGCCTGTGAGACAAATGTCAGGAAGCTTAGGACACAACGCTCCCCAAAAATCATCCGGCCATCATCATTTTCATCATCATCATCATCATCATCATCCTTCACCGGTTTTGGGAAGCAACGGGAAGCTACCACACCTATAATTCCCTACTAAAGCTGCAAAGCATAGCATGCAAATGCTGTGATTGCTGTGAAAGATCTGCCCTTGGGCAGAACACTGTAGATAGATATGAAGAGGTACTGCTCGGGGACCCAGCTCCGTGTGTCTGAAAGGAATTTGCTGTCTCAGCTGTTAGTACTATGAGAAGCAGAGAAGTGTACCTCCTCGCACTCCCCACACATTCCCCCGCAAACACACAGATCTTGGACTCGAGCTTGTATATGTCATGATGGTGTCAGTTTTTTTTTGTTGCAAAAATGAGGAAAGTACATGGTTTCAAAGAATAAACTGCATACTGTATTTCAGATAGCCTACACAACAATTAGTACCATCACTTAGGACAATAAATATCCATGATTAACAATATTAAGTTAACTTGATTCTTTGTACACTGACTAACAAAACACAGTTTTTCTCAAATTGAAGAAAAATAACTTACACCACTATGCCATATACCCTTTCATATATAGACCTGCTGATTTTTCAGAAATATATGGGAAATACCTTAAAATGAAGTGAAACGTTGACATCAAAGCAACCTAAAATCTCCATATTTGCAATGTAAAATATGTATTAGTCATTTAGTCATATTATTTGCTCAGACAGTATTGCAAACGTATCAGAAAACCCCATTTACAAGCGAACGCTAAACTAATCTGGTATATTAACTTGTTCATTATTTTCTCACTCTTACTTGTCCAAAATATCTCTAATTTGCTCATTTTCTCATCTTTACATACCCAATAATATAGGCGGACTCCTAGGATAGAATTGCCTTATATATTAGTAAACATATGTATTGGCAATTGGTTCTATTGGGAACATTTGTTATCACATTGGCAAACATGACGCTAGCAATCACTTATTCTCCGATTGAATTTTCACAGGTGGCTCGGTGGCATAGAATAGCAAAAAAAAAAAAAAAAAAAAACTAACACTCTATGGCGCTATAGGTTTAGAAGGCGCTTGACCTATCAGCGGGAGTGCTGGTCTCATATTCAATCAATCTATCACCTTTTGTCCCACAGCGGGGACATGGGTGATTCCCTAACAGGAAGTTTCTGATCTATACTAAATTAACTACGCTTATTTCCCTGTATACTGTATATCATGAGTTGAATACATTGCTTCGAGGCGATACCTAGTAAGCAACTAACGTATTATTTAGATTATTAAGGTCGGTTAAATTTTGTACAGATACTTTTTTTTTATTCAGGCTTCCTAAAAATGCATCGATCCCGACTGGGTTTGAACCCGCGACCCTCGGAACCAGAGACAAGGAACATAACCACTAGACCACTGCCGCCGACACATCCACATGTGTTAATCATAGGGGTGGATGATCTTACAGTCGGTATAGGAGTTAGGTGTGGTCGACATGTCGGGTTCTCCAGCCGTCATAGCTGGTTTTCTCAATCTGAAGTTGCTACTTATTGTAGTTACCCAAATTTCACACGATGCTGGGTGGGCACCGGTCTTATATTGGCCCAAATTCCATGGCAAGTAAAAGTAAAACCACGGTTCCTCTAAGAGACGCTATCGGCGAAGTAATGCAAGTATGTTTACAGTACAACTGGAACTTAGATCGGAAATGATATAGTTAAAAGACTTACATCACCATCATAATCCAAAAAAGTATTAGGTCTCAAAGAGGAATTTTCCATCTAGCGCTTTTTCCAGTTGTTCTGGTAGTTTTGTATATGATGGAGATTGGGTTCTACATCTAACTCTTTCATAATTTCCTCATTTCCTTTGTAGTCCCACTATGTAGGCCTATATGCTGTATTGCGCATAAATCGCATCTCATTTGCTGTTATTCGGCATTCATCTCTTCTTCGTATTGTCCCTGCTCCACTACCATAGGCCTATCATAATACTGGTATAGCGAGAATCTTATAAAGCCGTATTCTTGTGCTCTTTTCTACTAAAGATGATTTCATAAAACTATTAATTATCCTAGTTTTTTTAATGACATTTGTGATTTTCTTTGCTATATAAAAGACTTACATAATTTATAGTAAGAATTTTGCGGTGCTAAGATTTTCAGCAGTTTTTCTATATCTCTTGCTATGTGATTTAAAATAAACGTATTTCAATTTTCGATACCGTTTAGTAAAATGTGTGTGATTTTTCTTTTCAGGATGGGCCCATACTTTACATTGTGTTCGTATAAACAGATTTGAAGAGTCGAGAAAATGAAATCTACACCTAGGAAATTTTCTGGAATACATAGGTTTCGCTGCTACATATAATGAGAATTGAAGAATTCATGGTGAGTCATGCAGAATAATAAACAGTAAATATTTGTTGGTTATTTGCATTGTTTAGCCAAGCAGGTCTATTCAAACTAAAAAAAATACTGTACACTTTCAGACTGAAATTGTTCAATCATCATCATCATAGTACATTCACGAATTTAGGTCATTTGTTGACCTGTTTCGGCCTCAAGAGAAACACCATCCAGAAGTCTTTTGAGTGGACGTCCTGGTCTTCTTCTTCCTGCAGGTTGATATCTTAACATTTGTTTGGGTATCCTGTGACCTTCCATTCGATGAACATGTTGCATCCATCTTGACTTATAATCAGAAATTTTGTTTTCTAAAGGTTCCATGTGTAATTCTTCTAAAATGTCTTAATTTTTTTGTGATCAAGTAGTGTGTATCCTGCAGTCTTCCGAAGGTATCTCATTTCAGCAGATCTAACTCTCTGTATATCCTTCTGTTTCAACGTCCATACTTCGCTACCATACAAAAGAGTTAAGGGGAAAAATGTATTTGTCCATCGCTGGTAGCATCGCTGGATAGTACACAGCGAGCCAAGGTTTGATCCTCGGTCGAGACAAGTTTCCTTGGTGATGGTTTTTTTAGGGGTTTTCTCACCTTTAAGACAAATGTCAGGAAACTTAGCCCTAACGGTCCCCGAACATCATCTTGCACGCGTAATCATCATTATAATATTCGCAATGTTTAGTATGAATGTGTGTGTGAATGGTGTGTTTCGTCTTAATGCTGTGTTGTCTCGGAGTAGTAGAAAGAAATAAGAAATAGTTTATAATTCCGTCAATACCAGGGGAGAAAATCACAAATATTATAAGCACAGCCTGGCGGAAGAGCAGAGAAAAAAATCTACCTTTCAATGTTTTGAAAATAAGCACGTCTAGAACAATCCTAACAAATTTTAATTATTTGGGTTGTAATTCTACTACAAACACAAAAACTGAAAGAGACATAAATATGAAACAGTCGAAATATCAAATGATATGAGGAACTATAGGTCTACATAAAACGTTAAAGAACAAAACAAGAAGAGATACTAGATTGAAATTTTATAAAATATTGGTAGTACCTGCATTACTTTATGGGATTGAAACTTGGGTAATGACCAACAAATTACAAAGTAGATAACAAAGCATAGAAATGAACTTCCTTAGAAGTACAAAAGGCTGCACAAGATTGGATCGGATAAAGAGTGAAGATATAAGAACAGAGTTAAATATATAACCATTGAATGATAAAATCAAAGAATATAGAAATAAATGGTTTAGACATGTAGAAAAAATGAATGTAACAAGGCTACGAAAAGCAACATTTAACTTCAAGCCAAGAGGTTTAAGGAGTGAAGGAAGGCCAGTAGGAAGATGGACAGAACAACTGTGAGGCGGAACAGGCAATTTGCCTAGCCCGTGAAGTGGAGGGGAAGAAGAAGAAGAAAATAAACACCTCATAGGCCTACATTGAATCTATTTTCAGATATTGGTTTTTAGACTAAGTTAAGCGTATTATTTTTGTGGATGTTATTGTTTTATTTAATTTCTGAAGTTATGTTCATTGTCGTTGACAACCATTGAAACTCAGAGCCCTGTATTTGTAGATAGATATAGATATAGATGCTGTAGAAAGGATTATATAGATTAATGCTGTCTGGATGATCACGTGACAAATTGATGTAAACGTGGGATCGATGTGTGTTTCAAAGTGGAATAAGCAAAACGCTTCTCATCTGGGATTTCCAATCCTCATGGGAGAGACCCTTCTCTGTCGCATTGAGGGGGCATTTATTTGACTCCATTACTTTCTGCAAAGTTCTCTTCTGAGTGCATCAAATACAATATAAATAAATTTAAATACATTTGTGCTGTTATAGATTCTCTATACTAAGCAATAACTTAGTTATTGTAGGCATAATAAATAACTAACTCTAACCAACTCACTGGCACTTCGAACCCGTAAGTTCGTGGCCGCGCGGACATAAGCTCTCCATACATCCTTATCCTGAGCTAATGTTTTCCAATCATTCCCTGTATAATATACTTCCCTCAAATCTTGTTTAATGTTACTCTCCTACCTCATTCTTGGTCTAAAGAAGAGTCCATATTTCGCATCCATATAACTGGTAGAATAATAGTTTTATATATTTTCAGTGTAACGTTTATAAATACTGGATCAAAATAGAATTATCTAATCATTATTTGGGATTGTTGCATGAGAGGTGAATGGGTATGACAGCGTAACAGTGAGTTACCCAATCTTTATAAGAAACCTGATATAATAAGAACAGTTAAGTATCTCGTAGACTGCGATGGACAGGACATGTGGGACGAATGGAGAATGAAAGATGGGTATGGAATCTTCTTGTAGGAAAACCAGAGAAAAACGGCCAATAATGAGGTGGGATAATAACATTAACCACGATTTGAGGAAAGTAGATTATACAGAGGTTATTTGGAAAACATTAGGTCAGGATTGGGATGTATGGAGAGCTTATGTACTACGGGTTCGATAGTGTGAGTAATTTATTTAGTTTGATAGCTATGGACTTGTTGCATTTGATCATTTAATCCTTTCTGTCTGCAGAATTTATAGGCTATCTTCTGCCTCTCCAATACTTTTAGCGAATTCCGAAGGAATGAAGCTATTGAGGTTGTTATTATGAAAGAAAGAATGCATTTTTTACAGATCTTCACCGATCTTATCTAGTAGACTCCGAACATGATTATGACCAAAATTATATATATATATATGCCTATGTTTGTGTGTACGTGTGTTTTTTCGTTAACGTTAGGCCTATAGTGACCGTAATATTTGTTTTATCAGAACCAAACTTGGTATATAACAGTAAATTAAAAGAATTAAGACCGAGTTCGGACCATTATGCATAAGAGTACACCTGTAACCAAAATTCAAAAATCACTAACCAGTGGTCTCAGTTTTGGATTTTTACAACGAAACTCAACATAGGTAGGCCCTATGGTATACAATTAAACTGAGGGAGGTGTTCTCCAAAAATGAGCGAAATCCTGCTATTAGAAGCGGGGGTTTACCTGTAACCCGAAATTAAAAATTGCCTCTAAAAACCGTCATATTTGGTTCGTCACAATGTATGCTATACAGTTTATTTAACCCGTACAATGGCAGTGTATCGTGTAAGATAGGCCTTCAATAGTTTAATCATCATCATTATCATCACTCCAGTGATTAGGCGATTGCCCGTTCCGACTTCATAATGCATCAGCCCAACGTCTTCTAGGTCTTCCAACATTACGTCTTCCTATTGCTTGATAATTTCTTGCTAACAATGGATATCTCTCCTTACTCATTCCATCCATATGATCACCCTACTGGTGAAGATTGACTTAGGTTAATCTTGCTGGTGGGCAAGAGGCGAGGGGAACTAAGTATAGCTCACAACGAGGGAATGGCGTCTGTATCCATATTGGGCGGCCACATCTTCGTCAAGTCTTCAGCGGTCAACAGGGCGACAAGGAATAGCAGAGCTAAAGTTGTAGGGCTTGAAGAGCGGAAGAAGCAGCCCTCTCTTGGGGGGTGGATACCCAGAGGAGCATGTTTGGAGGCTCAGAGGAAGCAGCCCTTCCACCATCCTTGTCCTGCGAAGCGCTCGTAACGCTTCCAGGAGACATTCATCTTACTGAGAAGCTTCATGGAAATCAGCCGAATTGTCATAAAAGGAACCGACCCAAGCAGGATAAAAGGATACGATTTGGAATAAAGGACATTTTGAAATTAGGAAATTGGAACGTAAGGGGAATTAATACAAAAGAAGAATAATTAGAAAGAGAATTAAATAAATAGTTTAATTAATTTAATATTTTTAATAAAGTAATGGAAAAGTGAATCGGTGTATATTATTCTGATTTATTTCAAATAATACAACAATACTGTATGCAATATGTACTAATTTACGATTTCTTATGTTTGTTTTCCCTGGAGTCCGACACTTTCATATATGTTGGTATCAAAAATTCAGTTTCTGCAATGTAATAAATTAAATATACAATATGCGGCATAAGTCAGTTAATCACTGCACTTGGTTGCAAGGAGAAAAAAACAGATTGGTTGTAATTGGGGTTTGAATACGGGACCTTTAGAATATAATATCATACACTACTGCTTAAACAAACTAGTGGTCACTTTGAACAATTTCGGTAGTTGTTTTTTGTATAGGGAAGTTCGGGTAATGTGGACCCTTCTGTTTGAGTGGACCGTGTTAATATTTTCTTTAATTGGTGCTGCCCTCGAACAGAAAATATTTTAACTTTTCCCCCTCATCAACTTTGACGGGTTCAAGGCCAGTTTCTGTTATTCTTTGTGCGAAGAAGGGTTTATTTGTGATATTTATGAAAATTAACACTTTAAAAGTGTTTCAAGCTAAGAATTAATTCTTAATTTCTGCTATTGAATATTACAAATGTTGAAATAGCTTCTAAATATGTTATATTATGTAAAGCTGTTTTAATATATTCACGGGTTTGGTTTGATATTATGTGACATGGTGACTGTATAAAATAATTAAACATAACAAAGGAATTTGGTTAATGTAGACCCTGTGGGTCCACTTTACACGAATACATATATTTTATTAATGAGGATGCCATCTGTAAAAACCATTCACTTAATTAATTTTATTTAATATTCTTGTAATTTTACTAAACCCAAACACCATCGCTTTCTGCAGTTGAATGACGTGTGAATGTTATAATGAACAAAAAAATTCAAAACATTAAATAAAAATGAACGCTTTTTAATTATGATCAGTCATAAATATTTTCAGATTAATCTGTGTCTGTCTGAATAAATTAATAGAGTAAATAAACTTAAAATAGACTAAATGCTAAGGTGGACCCAGGGCTCCATTGAAAGTTAAAGTGGACCTTTGCTGTAATGTAAAAAAGTTTATAAATGATTAAGATGTTTCAATATTTGAATAAAATAATAATACTATTTCATAGTTACAAAACTAATGATAATGACTGTAATTGAACAAAATTCGAATTCCTTAATTAAAAGATGAAAAACAAATTCAAAACAAGGGTCCAATTACCCGAAGTTCCTCTAAGCTACAGAAAATAATGTATTTGCATTTACGTTAACTGACATGCTGAACTCTATATTCGTTAAACCAGTAAAATGGGACCATAAATTCGACTTGCTGAGGAATTCACTTAGTTTATGCACTTTTTTTTCGCATATTCACAGATGGCACAGTAGCATAAAACATATATACTTTTAATAATAATGGTTGAACACCGTTGAGGTTAGAATTATTCCAATTTAATTTTTTTGTACCTTATAAAATAAGCGTCCTCAACAATAATTTCTGTTATAAACTTCGTCACACTATTAAAATTCAAGGCCTTTCAAAGAAATTTTTCATCCTCAGGAATTCTTAATGGTACTGAAATTATTTGTATATTTCATACAGAGGGATTTGGTTGTAGGGTGTGTTCTCATTTAGCATATTTTTATTTTCTGCTTCCTTGATAATTTCAATTTCTTCCAGGATAGACAAAAAAAAAAATCAATATCCTGGAAGAAATTGAAATTATCACGGAAGCAGAAAATACAAAATATGCTAAATGAGAACACACCAAACAACCAAAGCCCATTATATGAAATATACAAATTATTTCAGTACCATTAAGAATTCCTGAGGATGAAGCATGTCTTTGAAAGGTCTTGAATTTAAATAGTGTGACGAAGTTTATAACAGAAGTTTAGTTAGGATGACTGTTTTATAAAGTACATATTTTTAAATTGAAAATAAAAAAAACAGACTAGCCGAAACAATTTTTCCTGAACCGGTATTTGAGCTCAGAATCCCCGCTGCACTCTACCTTTGAACTACCCAGGCACCCATGTACAAAGATTACACAGGATTTTAAAGTGAGAAAAATTATGTTCTTACATGGATGTCTAGATAGTTCAAAGCCTAGAATTTCAGCGCGCAAAGCTGGATATCCCGGGTTCAAATCATAGTCCAAGCATACTTTTTTTTTCTTGTTGCATTAACTTTTGCTTTCGAAGGGCAAGCCTGTGTACATTGATTTTAATTTTCATCATCAGCATCATCAAGGGTTAGACTTTAAGGTCTGTTCCGTTCTCATGTTAGAATTGTCCATCTTTTACTGAGTCTTCCTACATTTCTTCTTCCTGGTGGTCTGTAGTGAAGAATCTGTCTCGGATTCTGTTGTTCGTATTCCAATCTATTGTTGTATTCCAGCCATTCGTTTCTGTATTGTGCAGTCCTATCTAATAAATAATACCTAAATAAAAACTCCATGGCGCGACAGGCCTAGATTGCCCTTGGCCTATCAGCCTGCTCCTGGCCTCACATCTACAAGTATTAATCATAGAGGTAGGTGATCATGCAGCCAGTGTAGGGGTGACATGTGGTCAGCATGACGAGTCCCCCAGCCGTTATAGATGGTTTTCTCAATTTGTAAGCGCTACTTTTTATAGCTACCTTCTTCAGACATGTTAACAAACTATTATAATTTAAGCAGCACTTCGGCAGACCATTTTATGTATTGTGCACAGAGAGGAGTGTAGGATGAGTGTATGTTTATGTGTTTGTGTAGTGTAAAGTGTGTTGTATGAGGTATGATGATGAATAGAAGGGAGAAGGTGAAACCCGGTGTCGGCATGTAGCCTACTCATAATATAAAAGTATATACCTCTTAGATCCGTCTCCTCAACCATTAAAATATGAAGTTACTGTAGGCCTTTCGGGACTAGTCCCATCATCAGCAGAAGGTACATCTGCATCTACTGGCTTCGAATGCAAGACTGGCTGGTCTGTTATAACTTTATAGACTCTTTAAATACTATTTAATGTTATAACGGACCAACCAGTCTTGCATTCGAAACCAGTGGATGCAGACGTACCTTCTGCCGATGATAGGACTAGTCCTGAAAGTAGCCTACTACAGTAACTTCATGTTTTAATGGTTGAGGAGATGGATATAAGAGGTATATAATTTTATATTATAACAGGCATCTCTTGCCTAAACCAGGAAGTGAAGAAGAAGAATTTTAAATTATGACTGACACTCTAAAGGAGTTTATAATGAATTTTAAATAATATTGACTATTCTAATCATGTCGAAAATCACCAAGTAGGCCGTCAGACATAACTCCTCGTTTCTATCAATAGTACCACACGAGTAAGCCGGGTGAAAGCGTTGGGCTGAACAGATGTGAGATCGGAACAGGCAAAGACCTAATCCGTGAAGGATGATGATGATGACAGTACCGCATGCCTTCTCAATATGTGTACTGCTGAGAGGTTTGCAATTTAATGCAGGAATCTGATGAAAAATCTTACTCAACTAACTCACTGGCACTATCGAACCCATAGGTTCATGGTCGATCGGACATAAGCTCTCCATATATTCCTATCCTGAGCAATGTTTTCCAATAATCCCCTGTATAATCTACCTCCCTCAAATCATAGTTAATGTTATTCTCCCACCTCATTCTTGGTCTACTAACTGGGCGTTTTCCCTCTGGTTTCCCTACAAGAAGCTTCCATGCACCTCTTTCATTCTCCATTCGTGCCACATGTCCTGCCCATCGCAGTCTACGAGACTAAACTTTTCTCATTATATCTGGCTTCCTATAAAGACCATGTAATTCAATGTCATGCAGTCTTCTCCATTCACCTGTCTGTTCATCTCTCTTTGGCCCAAACATTTCCTAAGAATTTTATTATCAAATGGTGAACAATCCATCGATTAAAAATTGTACATCACCACCTCTCCTGACTTCGAGATTGAACATTGTTCATAAGTAATGTCACGAGTGATTTCCAATTTATCTACAGGATTTGGAAATCAAGAGTGGCATTTGTTAGAAATATTTAACGAATAAAATTAAGCTGCTTACTCAAAAATCATTATTTAATCATTGTTACCTGTATTTTAAGATATGTATACATTTAATGTAAACGGCGATGTTTGAAAACAAATCAGAAATATGAAACCTCGCATGTTTGTTCACTGCAACTTAATCCCATTATTTATTGCCAAATAGGATCGTAATATTGTAAGAATTCACCCTAGTGGAGAAATAGTGAAACACATTAAACTGTATATTATAACCAACAATATAGGTTATTAATTCAATTTTTTTAGTAAACAACTCAGTAAAGTCAAGAAATCTGATCATTATTTGCTATACTTACTTACTTACTCACTAGCACTATCGAACCCTTAGGTTCATGGCCGCGCGGACATAAGCTCTCCATACATCCCTATCCTGAGCTAATGCTTTCCAATCATTCCCTGTATAATCTGCTTCCCTCAAATCATAATTAATGTTATTCTCCTACCTCAATCTTGGTCTACCAACTGGGCGTTTTCCCTCTGGCTTTCCTACAAGAAGCTTCCATGCAAGTCTTTCATTCCCCATACGTGCAACATGTCCAGCCCATCGCAGTCTACGAGACTATAAAGACCATGTAGTTCATTGTTATGTAGTCTTCTCCATTCATCTCTCTTTGGTCCAAAAATTTTCCTAAGTACTTTATTCTCAAATATTTGTAATCTCCTTTCCTCCCTTAACGTAAGACTCCATGTTTCGCATCCATATAATATAACTGGTAGAATAATAGTTTTATATATTTTCAGTTTAATGTTTTTTAAAAGGAGTTGGGACATCAAGAGTCTCTGCAATGCATAATAGCACGCATTTGCAGAATTGAGCCTATGTTTAATTTCTTTCTGCATCTCATTCCTATTTGTGATTATTGTTCCCAGGTATTTGAATTCAGCCACTTTCTAAAAATTTCCCTCATTTGTCATTAGCTGTCCATTTCCATTATATAATGAATTTCTACGTGTGACCATATATTTAGTTTTATTGATATTTACTTCCAGTCCTAATTTCTTAGTGTTACTCAATAGTGTGTGCGTGTTGTCCTTTAGTATCTCCTCGCTATCGGCCAATAATACTACATCATCAGCATAAACTAATAGCTTATTAATACCATTGAGTTGTAAGCCTTCCTCATTCTCTAAAGATTTAATGGCATGCTCTAGTACAAAATTAAATAGTATACGAGATAGTGCATCTCCTTGCTTCAACCCATTCTGGATTTCAAAAGTGTCCGAAAACTGTTTGCCTACACGCACCCTACTCTTTGTGCCATTTAGACACATTCGTATAAGTCTAACTAACTTTTTAGGAATTCCGAACTCCAGCAGGATACTATATAACTTCTCCCTCTTAATTGAATCATATGCTTTTTTGAAGTCCACATATAGTTGATGTACAGTACCATTATATTCCCATTTCTTTTCTAAAATTGCTATATTTAATGTATTTATTGGAAAGTCATACACTACAAAACAATGCTCACCTGTTCAGAATATTAAAAACGAGGAGCTTTCTTTATCACAAAAGCAAGAGCTGATAAAGATAAATCGATAAAGAGCGAGATGAAACACGACTGTCATTGGTTGTAAAACAAAATTCATTGAAATGTGATTGGCCATTGACTACCATTTGGGGTATGAGTTAAATAGTCCATTAAATTAATTTAATAATTAAAATTTTCAAGCACGCCGAGCAACGAACCCGGGCCTACTAGTCAGGAAACAGGCATGCTACCACTTGAGTCAGCTGGCGGACTACTTGTGAAAGTTTCTCGGTACAGTTGCACTCTATAAGCGGAGTTTCCATTATTTAAATTCACGTGACTGGAATGACCTGCAAAGTGCGATATGAAGTTTTGTAATTTGTAAGCAGTTAGTTAATTAGTTTAGTATAGGTAAAGGTAAAGGAATTGAGAAAAATAAAACAAAACAGTTGCACATCTTATCTTTATTATTACAAAGCATGAAATGAAATATAATATGTTACAACATGACGCCGGCTGGCAACTCGAGAGCAATACAGATCACTTTACTTGGCTAGTGATACGAGAAATGACCCTTAATGACATGACATGCAAAAACCCAGCGCGGTTCACAAGTTATAACTTTCATACTGCTAATATCTACAGAGTGAACCACGCTTTTGTATACTTTTCGCCAAAACTTAAGAACCTCGCCTCACATCACTACTTCAAAATGGCTGTTAGTGACACTCTTTCAGACACCTTTCTGTAAGTATTTTGAGATCTTATTTCAGAACAGGCGTTACCTTTTCTTCACTCGTATTTAAAAGAAGAATAAAAAGGGTCGCATTCTGATCACTGAAATTTATGAATGGAAAAGAGAGAGAGAGAGAGAGAGAGAGAGAGAGAGAGAGAGAGAGAGAGGAGAGAGAGAGAGAGAGAGAGAGAGAGATAGAGAGGGGGGCTAGTACAAGGTATTTCCTGGGACTGAGGTTCTTAAATTTTGGCGAAAGCTTTATCAGGCAATGAAATGTGATAACTGGCCCCTCTAATCCGTATACTCTCAAATGGACCACTTTCTGCGAAAAAGAACGAAACCACAAGAAAACTGAACTGAGAAAAATTCAACTAGACTTAAATGTCAATTTTAAAAAAATCACAAATAAAAATAAACATTTAATTCTTACTTCTCCTAACAGAATATCAAAGATCTTCTATTTTATGAAAAAAATAGAAACTCAAATTTTTATTTTTTTATTTTTGAGTTTTAATATATTTTTGTTGTTTGGTTCTTTCTGCGGAAGGAGTAATGTGGCATATTCTGTTAATGATTTCATATTTGGTTCATACATGGCATAAGAATGTGTGTGTGGTGGGTTGGATCTTTTTTTACAGGAGCGGGAGCGATACTTGAGGAACAATAATTTAGCTTTAACTCATGTATTTCAAATTTGAGGGTTAATTGCTTTTTGCAGAATGTGGTTCAAATATTCTATAGAAAACTGAATTAATAATGTTCTTTTTTTTCTATCGGGTAGAGGGAATTTTCTTTTCTGATTTTTCCCTATGTCTCATTCTTTTTGCGACACATTGCGCTCGTGATATTATCATTTATACCCACAAACCCTGTTTATTGATTCATTCAAAAATTCCATTCATTCATTCAAATCAGAAAATTAACATGTTTCTAGCACCTCAGTATTGCAAATTATGAAGCGATATAATTTTAAGGGGAGTCGGATATCAAGTGACGTAAACAGTAACTCAACAAAAAAAAAGTATATGTTTCTAATTATTCTTCTTACAAGGGGACTGTCAACAATTACATGCCGAAACGTACTTTGAATTATTTCCCAGAGAAGTGTTCTGATATAAAAATGCCGTATCAAAAAAAAAAAAATGTCGCTATTAACTGCAAGGCACAAAAATTCAGTGCCAAATCTCTCATTTAAACTACAGAGAAGTAATACAGCTTGGTGGATTGTATAACCCTCATAACCCCGGTTCACTCCACTCTATTCAAGTAGGGACATCCATATGATTCGTAGAGTGGATTGCCTTTGCTGGATTTTGGCTTTGATTCCTGTGTCTTGCAAGTAAAAGCGGCACACACACACACACACACACACACACACACACACACACACACACACACACACACACATATATATATATATATATATATATTTTAGACAGGCAACTTCGCTGGGAGAATTTTGAAAGGTTTCGGCATGCAATGGTTGACAGTTCCCTTGTAAGATAGATTGATAGATAGAATGATATAGAGAGACTTATTTAAGCTGTGATACAACTCCATAAAATATTTGCAGTAACAATTTTAATTTTAGACAAGTTGCAACACTGAGTTACCGTTAACGATAGACTATTGTATCATGTGATACAAATAACCATGTTTTGTATTTTTTAAATGTGAACTAATCTCTGTTAAATATTAGTGCTAAATTTCTTCTTGCTGACAGCCTCATGGGCTTGTGTTTGAGTTTCTGACTACATTTAATATTTCAATTCCCGGTCATACCACACGAATTACTTCTAAAGCGAATTATTCCTATGGTCGCCCATGGTCTGGATTTACGTTAAGTTTAGGTTTAAGGACTCTCCTGGCGCTTCATTATCATTCATCACTTATCATATCGTCTTCCAGGTCCCCCAACTTAAGCGGGGTATATTTCCGCAAGGCCAGAAGAGAATATCAGAAATGTCATAAAAACAACCTGATGACATTGATAAATAAATATATGAAGGGTACAGGAGAAAAAGTAGGCAAGTTAATTTTTCTTGAAACCTAGAAAACGCACTTTAATTGTACAACATTCATACTTATTTACCTGTATATCAATCTTTGTAGGTAAATAAACCTATGACTAAATTGTATCTTCTATTGTTTCACATTTCTAAATGATAGTGCTTTCCATGGAAAATCTAATGACATCTGAACCTCCATTTTGACAAAAACGTGACTTGCCTGGTTCTTTCCCTTTACCCTTCATATACATATTTCTGCATGCTCTCTTCGGGTGACAATATATTTAAACAATTATTCGCAACAATAGTAACATATATTTGTCGTTTCAAAATAATATTTTTAAACTTTTTTTTTTGCGTTAGTTAATAAATCGTAACTTTAACACTTTTTGGTATGATATTACACATTATATATTTTTAATTAAAGTTTTATTAAATAAATTACATATTTTAGAGCGATAGACATATTTTTCATTGACAGAAACACAATTCCTCGTCACATTTTTGGAATAATATTTTTATGAGTATTTATTTGTATGTATATTTTAAAATTGTTTTTAGATATATTTCGTGTTCACAATGTAGATAAAAGTCCACTTTGTTATTTTGATAATTTCACATTACTTATGTCCTGAATTTCATGATATATGAAATAAAATTATATACATTGGAAGGAATGAAAATGTTATTTTACTAATTCCGAGCTAATTCCAGTTGTACTGTAAACAAACTTGGAACAGGTATTACTCTGTTGGGGGAATTGTGTGCTACTTTTACCCGCCATATGGCTGAATTGTATAAGGAATTATGATCGATAGAAATATTGTTCTTAGGCAACATCGTATTTTAACGAAAATAAGACTGAATACAAGATAAGATGGTACCAATAATTATAATTTTTTTTAAATATAGGCCTATTATGACAAAAATTATATATGAGACGTTTACGTTTTTTCCATGATGTCGATAGATATCCTTTATTTACAATTTTATTACGAGCAGAATATATGCTCTATGCTGCTCACCTGTAACTTCTGCTGTTATTTTCATCACATCCTCAATGGCTAATATGAAATATTTTTCACTGAACCTCTAGAAAATATTAAAAAATTTGTTTCTCTCTGCTTTTCAAATGATTTCTTTTCCAATGTTTTAAGAAATTTTACAGAAACCGGCCATTTTGAAACAACTGAAATTCCAAAATATTCTGCATTGTACGTGCATCAGAATAAAACACTGCTTTTAAATGCATCGGAGAACATTATTTTGACAACTCACATCGTAGATGTCATGTTTTTTTACGATACCGCAGTTTCAAACGAAATCTCGTTCATCTTCAGCCATAGGCATAACTATTAGGCCTATGGCTGAAGATGAACGAGATTTCGTTTGAAACTGAGGTATTGTGAAACACATTAAATGTATGAGCTGAGTTGTCAAAAAATGTTCTCCGATGAATTTCAATGATTATATCTCATAATGTTTACTTCCCAATATTAATTTAATATAAAACAACGCTTATTTAATCTATTAAAATTGTAATTATATATTTTAAAATTCTCCTATAGGCCTATAGTCCTAACTTATATAGAAATATGATAGATAATACATATTTTTATTTCCTACATTTCGAATGTTAGAGACGGAAGTAGATTTTCTTACAAGCTCAAAGCTAAAACAATTATTCGGCCAATGAAAATGCAATCATAACGTGATTTGTTTACATTACAACTGGAACTTACCTCGGAAGAGGTATAGGAGTTCTTTTGGAAATTCCAGCCTTTTCTTGATTTTCAATCCTTGTGAAAAACTATTAGAGTTATCAACAGGTAGTTGTACAGTTGGTTGAGATGTTTTGCGATGAGATTCGCACTGGTGTGAACTGCGCTCGGAGCCTCACGCACTAACCGCACCGTTTTGATTATTTTCTTCCCTCGCAGTTCTATTAATCACGCAAATATCTCCCCCCCCCCGCACCCTCCTTTTGTTCTGCTCTCCTTTTATTTAATCGCGCACAGGTGTTGTGATGGATACAAATGAGCGACCTGCAGGGCGGAAAACTTGGAAATACAAAAATTCCCACAACACAAAAGAGGAACGCGAGTTGCCAGCCCGCAACCACAATACAAACCTGGGATTGTAAAATGTTCCAGTGAGAATGATCGTATACGAACTACAGCAATATAAGTTAGCAAGCTGTCCTCACACGCTATTTACACTTTTACGGGATTGTATCGCAAATGTCTTCCTACGATAATTAAAAAGATAATAAACGGACAATTTACAGCTGTAGAATTTATTTAGCGACCTGGGGAATGTACAGTATATAAGGTCTATCTGTTTATACCTATTTGGGGCAAGGGAGCTCTTAACCAATAGTATAATACGATGCGAGGTTGGGAAGTGGTTTTTACAGAATTGAGGAAAATATTTAAAAACCGAGCGATAGCGAGGTTTTTAATTTCCGAGATTCTGTAAAACACTTCACATACGTACGTTGTACATAATTTTTTCCGCGATGGTGTTTTCAAAGTAATAAATAATAGTAAAATAATAATATCTTTGGAAATATTTGCGTTCATTGTAAACAATTGACTAACGGTTTAACTGTGTGGGCAATGTTTATTAATTGTAACTACAGGAGGCCGTGAGACAATATTAGTGATAAAATGGTGGCAAGTACGTATTTATTGTTTTATATTGTTTCAAATAAAGTTCAGTTCATTTAAAATGCAGTGATTTGTTTCGTATAATGTATATTAACTCTACCTTTTTGATATTTTTTGTATATAGGCCTACATTGTATGTAGTATACATAGAGGGTAGTGATTTTACTTCCCACACGCGTTTTGTAATATGTAATATTACAGTATAGTTATGTTATTATTATAATAATTAATAATTCCATGGCGCGACAGGCCTAGAAGGCTCTTAGCCTACCAGACGGCTGCTGGGGCCTCACATCCACATGTGTCAATCACAGAGGTAGATATCATCTAGCCAGTGTAGGGGTGACATGCGGTCAGCATGTCGAGTCCCCCAGCCGTTATAGCTGGTTTTCTCAACGTGGAACCTCTACTTATTGTAGCTACCCAAATGCCTCACGATGCTGGGTGGGCACCGGTCCCATACTGGTCGAAATACCATTGGAAAATTTCTCCCCCATGGAGACTCGAACCAGCGCAAGTCTCGTAGCTCTGCGTCAAGGCTTCTTGCCTTAACCACTCGGCTATGGCGCGGGACAGTTATTTTATTATATTATAGTTATTTAAGTTGGCAACCCCGAAATGTAGGAAGTTGAACTTTCAATCATGGTCACCATTGCTGTAATTACGACAAAACGCACTATCACGCAAAAACTAATTTTAATCAATTAATTTGATGTTTACTTGAAGAAAATCCATTCATTATATTTAGTGATTAAATAAAATAAAACTGTTAAAGTTTTATATGCTTTTTATATTTATTTTAATACAAATTCGTTACAGCTGTTTCAGTATTTTGTTCCTTCTTCAGACGAATACTACGAAAAATATGAGAAGATATGAGAGCATGTAACACAAATGTAGATACTTCAAATTAGGCTGGCCATGTACTTCAATACGATCATTCTTTTAATTAAAATTTTAAAGTTTTACTCGTTTGCAACAAAGGGGGGGGCAAACTAGAACTTTTAGAAATTGTAGAAACAAATAAATTGAAGAAGAGCAAAAGGCTGTTAAATTTCCAACTGGATTAAAATGTATCACCTCTTTTGAATTTATAGTAAGAGAATGTTTGTTACACTGTTTTTGTTTACATTCAGTTGCTTAGTTGCACTTGTTACATATTAGTCATTCAAAATATCTCTGCAGGCGGAAGAATTACGAAGCTCTGTTTGTTGCTACACGTGACGTCATATAAGGCAGTGTACACTGTCAGCGTCCCACGTCCCATTCCCCTCTTCACTCATAGATAGCAGTGTCACGTGTTCTATTCCTGCATAAACATGACTGCAGTGCCCTCCGTCAACAACTGCGCTTACTCCTTAAACGGGTAATACTTAAGTGAATATATAATAACAACATTCATTTGTATTAGGAGTATTCGTCTGAAGAAGGCACAAACTACTGAAACAGCTGTAACGAATTTGTATTAAAATCTGCTTCATCTTCTTATTATTATTCTTATTCCTTTCATGTGATAGACCTAGTGGTCTGTTACGGTCTCAATCCAACGTTTGAAGGGTCTGCCCAAAGATCTCTTGCCTGGTGGCTGATAATTGACGTGGTATTCTTGTTCTGCTCATTCTTCTTACGTGAGATTTCCAGTTGTTTTTGTATTTTTGTACATATTCCATGACTGATTCTGTTTGTAATTCTTTGAGAATCTCAGAATTCCTTTTATGGTCTGTTCTTGTATTAAAATAAATATGAAAATTGTATAAAACTTTTAACAGTTTTATTTTATTTTATTACTAAACTAATTTTAGTTAATACGTTTAATTTTAATTACGAAACACCGTTGAAGTCACTACGAAAAAAATAGAGATATAAGTTAGGTATCGGAGATCACAATCGTCCTCTACTTAATAAAGTTGTAAAATATCAAAAAGGCCTTTCGGAACATATGTTTCAACTTATGCTTGTACGTAATATTGGTACACATGCACAAGCAGAACATGGAACATATGTTCCGAAAGGCCCTCTTGATATTTTACTACATTATAAAGTTCAGCAGGACTGAGATCTCAGGTATATATTTTATATTTTTATTTTAGTTGCGCTTATTTCCCTATATATGTCAGAGAATGGCATGTGATTACTTTATCGCCTCAAAGAGACACCTATTAGGCAACTAATGTATTAGTGGGATGGAAAAGGCCGATTAACTTTTGCCCAGAGGCTCTAAATTAGGCTAGACGTCTTTTTCAATCCTAAAATTTAATTAGTTGGCCACGGTGGATTAGTATGTCCCGAGGTTCGTGGGTTCAAACCCGGCAGGAGACAATATATTTTTTTAGGATGAAAAATCCAAGGAACAAATGCTCCGGGAGGGATTTTAAGCTGTGCGTCCCTGACCCTGAAGATTTTCGGGCTCGTAAAAGAATCGCAAGCCTGAATAAAAGGCCCCTGTTGAAAATTTACCGACCTTCTTCGTCCTAGTAACAAGTTAGTTGCCTATTAGATGTGACATTGGGCGCTATGTTGACCGCATACCATTCATGGCAACTCTAGGATAATAAACGTAACTAAATTAACTTGGTCTAATAACTCCTAACAAAGGAGAGGCTGAGGTCCTACATTGGGCTGTTACGCTATTGTAGATGTAGAAAAAATAATCGATTTTGTATATAGCATATAGGCCTATTATTTTTGCCGTACCAGTTGAGACAGAAATCATATAAAAATGAAATTGGTGCTCAATGTGGCATATACTTTATTTACAAGTTATGCTCGCTCAATCGCTATTTGTATCGTCTCGATACCATCGGGCAGATGATTTGAAAATTAATACAGTCTGTTTCTGCAAGAGCGTGCAAAAATTAAATAGGACATAGGGGAAGTTCCACTGAACAATTTGAGATAGGGAACCTAGGGTCCTTTAACACAGCCTTAGGAGATATGGAAGTAAACTTGTCTATCACATTGTCTAGTATTACTGTTTTCCAGCTGATTTACAATTAACGTGCGTACAAGTTTACATGTACTGTGCTGTTTATTTACATGTACTGCATCCTTTAGTCCCTGCAAGGAAGAGCCTGATGATTAGGAAGTCATGATGATCTGACTCTCCTTGATCATTTCCTATGGGGATATCTAAAGTCACTTGTGTTTGAGACTCCAGTGGAAACGATCATGAAATTAGTTGCCAGGAATATAGCTGCCTGTGATGTGATTCGAAACACACCAGGGTGCGGCAGAATCTTATATAGCCTACTGATGTCATGTTTGCATTGAGGTTGGTGGCTGACAGTTTGAGCAACTGCTGAAAGATACACAAAATGGTACGTTAATTGTATCAATGATGGTACTAGCAATTAACTTAGTAACTAACTAACTCACTGGCACTATCGAACCCGTAGGTTCATGGCCGTGCAGACATGAGCTCTCCATACATCCCTATCCTGAGGTAATGTTTTCCAATCATTCTCTGTATAATCCACTTCTCTCAAATCATAGTTAATGTTATTCTTCCACCTCATTCTTGGTCTACCAACTGAGCGTTCTCCTCTGGTTTTCCTACAAGAAGCTTCCACACACGTATTTAATTCCCCATTCGTGTTACGTGTCCTGTCTATCGCAATCTACGAGACTTAACTGTTCTTATTATATCTGGCTTCCTATAAAGACCGTGTCGTTTACTGTTATGTAGTCTTCTAATTAACTTAGTATATACATGAATAATGTAAATAAATAAAAGACTAGACAGTAATATGAAAGACAAGTTTACTCCCATATCTTCTTAAGCTGGTTCCTCGGATCCTAGGTTCCCTGTCTCAAATTGTTCAGTGGAGTATCCCCCATGCCCTATTAATTTTTTGTACGCTCTTACTGAATCACTCTGTATCTACATTTTATAATGTAATTTAATGGAGTGTAACCTAATGAACTAAATTAAGGTAGAATGTCTAATGATAACAATGTTGCCTGAATGAAAATTGCTGAAATAATGCACTTCAAAAGTCACATGACTTAATTAAGGATGTAGTTTCAAAGTATGTCGATAGATGTCACAATAGAATTACTAATGTACATAGAAAGACATTTGCACTACAATAGCCCAGTTATATTTACACCACGTCTTCTTCCACGGAGCTAGGCCTGCTGTTGGGACGCGGGGGTGGAGGGGGGCTCTGCGGGGATTCCTCGGGCGGTGTGGGCGTCCGATGGCTATTATAGTAGCTAGACAGTGACGACAGAGAAGACGATGCCGCCAGCGTGCCGAGACCAGGCGCGGGAAGGTGAGGGGAGGTGGCAGACGAGGGTCCAGGCAAGCCCAACCCGATGCCCGCCCCCGGGTACAGCCGGTAAGGAAGCGGTTTCTGCAACGTGCTGACCGCCGCCGCTGCTGCCGCCGCTTGTCTGTAGTACAAATCCGCAGTGCTGGGGGCCACAGGAACTGCACCTGGAGCCGCTCCTGGGTACGGCCAACATCCGTATGGTGGCCCGCCGTACAGCCGCTGGAAGGCGGCATAGTTACCCGCCTCGGCTAGCAGCTCCAGCCCAACAGCCGTCTGTCGCTTCCACTTGGTTCTGCAACAGACAACAATCAGTTACCACATGGCGTTCTCCAGAGTAGCGTGACCACCTTTACAACAATTAATCGAATTATTTCCTTAACAAAAGTCGATTTTTGCTTAACCATTGTGTGCTCGAAGCTCACAGCATTAATATTAAACTAGGATATAAGTGTCATCCTCATTTCAGTCGGCCGCGATGGTCTAGTCCCGAGGGTCGCGTGTTCAAACCCGACCAGCGTTGATAGACTTTTTCTTAGGATGGAAAAATCCAAGGATCAAGTCGTCCGGGGACTTTTACGAGTCTGAAAATATTCAGATTCGGGACCCACGGCTTAAAGTCCCTCCCGGAGGACTTGCTTCTTGGATTTTACGGGGTGTATAGATTATTATTTATTTATTCCAGATTTTCAATGTTTACACATCTTTCTGTGCCTAAAGTTTTATTTTCATTCTCCATTCGTCTCTATCCATCCACTCCATGTCCTCCAGTCCTCTTGTTCTCATTCCAGTTCTTATTTCTTTATCCATACCAATTTAACTGCTTATATCGTATAAGTATGTCCACCACTGTGGTCTCGCGATAGTGTGCTGCCTTTTCACGCAGCGGGCCTGGGTTCGATTCCCGGTCGGGACAGGCTCCTCAGTGAGGATTTTTGCCTCATCTATAAAACAAATGTCAGGAAGCTTAGGGCACCAAAGGTCCCCGAAAATCATCCGGCTATCATCATCATTATCATTATCATCATTCACCGATGTGGAAAGCAACAGGAAGCTGCCACAGCTAGAATTCCCTAGTAAAGCTGTAAAGCATAGCATAGCTTGCAGTGAAAGACCTGCCCTCGGGCAGAACACTATAGATACATATCTTATATTATCTCCTATTGAATATTTAATATGCATTTTTCCTGGTATGACTTTATTATTATTATTTTTTTTTATATTTTGAACATCTTGCTGCTCTCCTCGAGAAATCCATTTCAATCGATATAAGTTTTTCTCTTAAGTCATTCCGTGAACCTGATAAATCGGACCATAACATTGACTTGCTGAGAAATTCACTTTGTTTACGCAGTACGATTTTATGTAGCCATGAATTACTTAAGTACGAAAAGTGCATTTAAATGAATGAATATTTGTTCCATCAAAGCTTTTTTGAGGATAGAAATTTTAATTTTAAATTGAAGAGGTAAATAAGAATATTTATAATTTCCTGTTAAAAAATCGTTATTCACTCGTAAAAATGTTCTGAGCTTTTAATGAAAGCGCCAGCATCGAGGCACGGGAAATTTTATTCACATTTAAATATATTGCATTGTGATTTGAGTTATAAAAACGCCTAAACAATTTCCGTTCTGAGCGGAAATATCAGTTCGGACGTTAATGCTGTGCGTGTTTGATTTCGCTAGCATTATGTTTAACAGACGCTATGTAACTATCTGTCTGCAGATCTCTGCATTCGTTAAATTATATATGTGGACACTTTTATAAACGCCTTTTGTCATTTTTAATTGAAATAATTAGGACGTAGTTGAGATTTCCGGTGCTGTTTTATCATTTTAACATTTTGTCTAGTAGCCATGAATCAGTAAAACTAAATGTTAGCTCTTGAGTATTAAAATAGGCCATGCACATTAGGCCAATGTCATATTTCGAGAACACAGTATTTTCTTCTAAATACTGGTTTGAATAATCTATAGGTATATAGGCTATATATAAAAATGTCTGTCTGTCTGTTTGTC
Organism: Diploptera punctata; assembly: GCA_030220185.1. Classification (NCBI taxonomy): domain Eukaryota; kingdom Metazoa; phylum Arthropoda; class Insecta; order Blattodea; family Blaberidae; genus Diploptera; species Diploptera punctata. The sequence continues at coordinate 1,620,476 of JASPKZ010001957.1, read as the reverse complement.
CTTTAAACGCTGCCATACCGTTCATCCGATTGTGAAAGGACTTCTTGCAAAATGTTCAGAGAGGTTTTTAGGCTATAAGAGAGCTGTAATACTCAACCTCTTTACCCTTAAAAATCACGCTTTGTAGATAAAAACGTGCTTTTGGGAACCTTTTGAACGCTTAAATGGCTTACGCTGCCTAAACCATAACATAGCCTACACCAAATTAATGCACACAGAATTGAATATCTCAAATATAATTGAATATAAAAAAGAGTCTGCGACAGCATAATGTCTATCTTTTACGGATAACTCACAATAACCATTTTTATCTTTCAGCTCATAGATGCCAAGAAGATCGGGATGACTAGATTCCCGGGCAAGCGTAGCAACGCAGAGCGGGAATTCTTTTACGGATAACTCTCAATAGGCCTAACTATTTTTGTCTTTCAGCTCATTTATGCCAAGAAGATCAGGATATGTAGATTCCCGAGCAACGCCGGGTATTCAGCACGGGGTATCTAAAAATAATTACGATATAAATTTATAATTATTTTTCTTTTTACTTATTCAAATAAACATAAAAACACATTTAATTTATTTAGGCGTAGCAACGCACGCCGGGTATTAGCTAATATATATATATATATATATATATATATATATGTGTGTGTGTGTGTGTGTGTGTGTGTTAATACAAAGAAATATGTTATTTGTTTTAAGAGACTCTTGGTAAGCCACAGAAAATACTCTAGAACTGTCAGTATATGTGCTCATTTGTAAATGAACCAAAAGTGGACATGACCCATTTCATTACTCAAAGGTCACAAATGCAAATGCATTAGGCCTATATAATAAAAATGAACAGTTAATCACAAATGAGGAAGATTTTGAACAAGTGGCTCAATTCAAATACCTAGGAACAATAATTACAAACAGGAATGAGGTGCAGAAAGAAATTAAACATAGGCCTATAATCAATTCTGAAAACGCTTGTTATTTTGCATTACAGGGATTCTCGTACCAACTTCTCTCAAATAACATTATACTGTACTAATCCGAGTTCCAGTTGTAATGTAAGCAAACCAGATGTATGACTGCATTTTCAATTGTTAAATAACAGTTTTACCCTTGAGCTTGTAAGAAAATGTAGTTCGCTCTCTAATAGTCTAAAAAAATAATAAAAATAATAAACATACATATTAGGCCATCTAGCACGTGTCTATGTATGTTATATATCTTATATATTTATAATTTTAATAGATTAAATAAATAGTTTTATTCATATGCATGCGCAATGCAGAATACTTTGGAGTTTCAATTGTTTCAAAATGACCGCTTTCTATAGAATTTCTGAAACATCGGAAAGGCAAACCTTTGAAAAAGGCGAAAAAAATCATGAATGTTTTGAAACAGTTTAGTGAAAAATTATCCCACATTAGACATTGAGGATGCCAGAACAACAAACAAACTAATTAATTCTGTTTTAAACTAATATTTATGTAGTCTAAGTAAAAAATGAAATTTCATTTCCCAAATTTCAACATTTATAATGAAAATGTAAATAATGGCTATCTCTCAGCATCGTGGAAAAAGCGTAAATGTCTGATTTGGTGGGCCCATATAGCCTATAATTTTTTACATATATAAATAAGAAATTGAAGTTCCTAATTATTGGTACCATCTTACCTCGAATTCAGTCTTATTTCCCGTAAAATGCGATGTTGCCTAAGAACAATGTTTCTATCGTTGAGACTTCCGTACACAATTGTCATAGGTTTTATATTAGTCATTCAAAATATCTCTGCAAGCGGAAGAATTACGAAGCTCTGTTTATTGATACACGTGACGTCATATAAGGCAGTGTTCACTGTCAGCGTCCCACGTCCCATTCCCCTCTGCACTCGTAGATGGCAGTGTCACGTGTTCTATTCCTGCATAAACACGACTGCAGCGCCCTCCGTCAACAACTGCGCTTACTCCTTAAACGGGTAATACCTTATGCAACTTTGTTTACAGTAACACTGAGACTTAGCTCGGAATTGGTAGCATATAAACATTTATAAAATTGATCTTGATGAAGGTTTTCGGGCTGTAGGCCGTGGTCGTGAGGCTTGTAGTTCCCCGACGTTTCACCAGAGACTGAGTCTAGCATCCTCAAGGTTTGTCTTGAGGATGCCAGACGCAATCTCTGGCGAAATGTCGGGGAACTACAAGCCTCACGACCACGGCCTACAGCCCGAAAACCTTCATCAAGACCACAACGATGGACACCATAAAATACTTGGTACTTTTAGGATATAACACTATGAGGTTTCCCAATGTGGAAATAAAAAAGTATGCAGTAGCTGCTAACGTTTGGTCAGACAAACACAGAATTGAAGGAAATGCAAAATTAATAGCTTAAACCAGGGAAATGTAAAGTCACAGTCTGGAATATATATAGGCTATATATATATATATATATATATATATATATATCCAGAAATTCAAGGTAAAAAGTAATGAACTTTGAAATTCCTGATGAAAATGATTTGATATGTAAGTTCATCAGTCAACCAAGAGAGGGAGGGTTACCAGATGTCAAATCAACGGTCAGATTCCTGTTGACAATAAAGATAAAATCTTCAAACTGTTTCTAAAAAAATACACAAAATACGAGGTGTAAAATCACTCTAAACTTGATGTTATTCCCACCTGATTCCTGGCATGCCTATTGGGCGATTTCCCACTGGTTTTTTGCAAGAAGTAAGCCACTTTCTTATTGCTCATTCGTGCCATATGTCCTGTTCACTCCAGTCTATGAGACTTTTTTTTGTCTAATTCCACCAGGTTGTGTATGTTACATTTTTACTTTATGAAATATATTTTTTAAAGTTTTACTATAATGACATTTTAGGCTTTCTCCCCTGGCCTTGGCGGAATTCTAATTTCTTATATTAGGGCACCTCGAAGGCGGAGTTACATTACCCCGATGATATAATAATAATAATAATAATAATAATAATAATAATAATAATAATAATAATAATGTTTTATTTATTGTGACAGATTTAAGGCCATAAGTCCTTCTCTTTCACTCAACCAGCACAAATTACAAATACTGATTTAACAGTAGGCCTATAGATTATATAGCTACACTATACTTATTATAAAGAGTTAAAAATATATTAAATGTTGCAATGTAAATTTCATGTATAAACAACATTTTATACGATGGTAATAACAATAACAATATTAACACGAATGATAATAGTAATAATGATAATAATAGTACAAATATAAATTATACGAGAAACACCAATTACTATATGTAGCCTACCTTACGCTGGGTAATGATCAAGCCAATGTTAGGCCTAGAGCAATTATAAATTTAGATTTATTTTAAAAGATGCCAATGTCTGGCAGCCTCTGATCTATTTTGGTATGGAATTCCATTACGAGAAGTAAATATAGTAGGCCTATATGATGGATGATGTCCTATATTGCGGTATATGATATTATGCAAGATACTATGTTGTGATCTCCTGTTTAAGTTATGTTTGGAGGATAGATGGATCGCTCACCGCCAACACTTAAGTGATGGCCGCAGAGCTTTCCATCTATCTATATATCTGTCTATCTGGAGAATAGATACTGGAAACGAGAGGATAAGTCAAGGTATGTAGAATCTTAAATTAGAGAACTAGACATCTGATGGGCGATGCATGATAGTGAAACGCCAGGAGAGTCCGTAACCTAAACTTAACCTAAATTCCAGACCATGAACAAGGAAACATTCCTATGGTCTGACCGAGAATCGAACCGGGACCTAATGAACTGTAGTAAAAAACGCTGACAACTAGAGCCCATGGGCTGGTCATCTACGAGACATAACTGTTCTTATTACATCTGGTTTCCTCCCCTCTCCCATGTAGCTCACTGTTAGTAGCCTCCACCATTCACCTATCTGTTCATTTCTCTTTGACTATTTAACTTATGCCCCAAATGGGAGTCAATGACCAATCACGTTACAATGAGTTTTGATTTACAACCAATCACAATCGTGTTTCACCTAGAATTTACCAACTAAAGTTTATCATAATAAAGAAATCACCTCCTTTTTAACATTCTGAATAGTGACTGACTCACTAAAAAATACGGCTACCAGATTGTATATATAGGCTAGTGCATGAATGTCAACACATGCCGCATGCGGGAGTTAATATAAAAACATTTGTAGCAATTGATTATACCACCAAAAAAAGAAACCACTGTTTGCACTTTCTTAAATGTATTTTTTCCCAGAAAAATATAATTGTCATATTTACATCATAGGACATCAGAAATGAATTAATATACAGTTTGATGTGTTTCATTTTTTTCTCCACTAGAGTGCATTCTTACAATATTCCGTTCCTTTGGCAATAAATAATATGATCTGGTTGCAGTGACGAACAAAAGAAGCAAATGAAGCGTACCAATTGTTTCTCATTTGTTTTCAAACATCGCCGTTTACATTAAATATATAAATATTTTAAAATAACTATATTTAAATAATGATTTGTGAGTAAACAGCTTAATTTTATTCGTTAAATAGTCCTAACAAATGCCACTCTTGATTTCCAAATTCTCATAAGTAATGCCACGAGTGATTTCCAAATTATCGATAAATTCACGACTCACGAAGTGAGGAGTGAATTTATCTAGAGATTTGGAAATCAAGAGTGGCATTTGTTAGGACTATTTAACGAATAAAATAAAGCTGTTTACTCACAAATCATTATTTAACTACAGTTATTTAAAAATATTTTTATATTTAAAGTAAACGGTGATGTTTGAAAACTAATGAGAAACGATAGGTAGCCTACGCTTCTACTGCTTCTTTTGTTTATCACTGCAACCAGATCATACTATTTATTGCCAAAGGAACGCAATATTGTAAGAATGCTCTCTAGTGGAGAAAAAATGAAACACATCAATCTGTATATTAATTCATTTTTGATGTCGTATACATTTAAGAAAGTGCAAACAGTGGTTTCTTTTTTTGGTGGTATAATCAATTGCTACAAATGTTGACATGTAAGCACTATTATATACAATCTGGTAGCCGTATTTGTTATAGGCTCAGTCACTGCAAAATAACGGTCAGACCTGTTCAGAATATTAAAAAGGAGGAGCTTTGCTTAATATATGATAATCCTAACGTTGATAATTATTTCGTGAAACACGTCTCTGATTGGTTGTAATACAGAAATCATTGAAACGTGATTGGTCATTGACTCCCATTTGGGGCATGAGTTAAATAGTCTAAATAAATTCACTCCTCACTTCGTGAGTCGTGAATGTATCGATAATTTGGAAATCACTTGTGGCATTACTTATGGTGATTTATTCTCAAATGGGCCTACTAGAAATATTTTTTCCTCCCTTAAAGTAAGAGGCCATGTTTCGCATCCATATAACATAGCTGGGAGAATAACAGTTTAATGCATTTTCAGTTTAACTTTTTTAAAGAGAAGTTGGGACGACAAGAGTCCCTGTGCGTAATAGCACGCATTTCCAGAATTGACTCTGTCTAATTTCTTTGTGCACCTCATTCCATTTTTAATTATTGTTCCTAGGCATTTGATAAATAAAGTAGTACTTGCTTTAAAAGTGAGAATAAAGTGACGCAGTGTTTAGTAACAAGTGGAAGAGACTGTACCTCCTCATGCATTATTAAAAGCAATTAGAGCGCTCTCCTCTTAGCCTTATCGCAGGATCGCGCGGTTTAGCATATTATTCCGGAACTAGATCCAAATAGTTGTATGTACAATAAAAAAAATAACTTTTGTTTGTGCGAAGCTTATAGCTTCCTGGTGGACCAAAGCAGGAAATCGAAACCCGCGCTAATTTCTTGGAATGTGTCGCGCGCTCGCTTCCGTCCGCGCAAAATGAATTATAATTAGGTGTATCGACGGCTCCATCGCGTTCCGGTCGCCTCTCGTTTTACTAATGCTAACAATTGGTTTGCGTGATTGTCCGTAATTTCTATGCGATCCGTCAGAGGGGGTTCGGAATACCCACAATGCTCTGCAATTGAAAAGCTCCAACATCGGAAGTCATTAACGGCTTCCACCCGCGATAAGAAGGGGTAATGACGCCACCAATGCTGAATAGTAATCACACTTTAAGCCTACAAAACTCCAAGCCGCTTCCTTCACCAATGGTCCTGCATTTTTTCGGTGATTTTTTTACTTTTTTTTATTTTTATTGCGGATAAGAATCAAGACACGAACTTCTTGCATTATCTAGTTGGTTTTTGTTATTATTCGGTTTTTGGAGGAAGTAGGGCATTTCAATTACAGGATTCCGTGGAAAGTTTTGCTAGCTCTGCGATAATTTATTTTTAGAGCTTGTTAAAAGGCCTTGGGTGTATTATTTCAATATTTTATGGCATGGCGGCTTTAATGATAGGAATTATATCATGATAGGCATTTACTTGAGAATTAAGCTCTACTACGAATTTCTAATGAACTGCCAGAGAGGGCAAGCCCTGCTGGTCTGGTTCCAAGTTCCGCGATTTCAAAACCCTATCGGGATCGATGGATCTATCACTGATCATACATTTTTTAGGTGTTTATTTATTTAGTCGGCCGCGGTGGACTAGTGGTTATGTTCATTGCCCCTGGTCCCAACGGTCACAAGTTCAAACCCGGCCTAGGTAGATTAATTTTTTACAATGGAAAAATCCGAGGAACAAATCCTCCGGGAGGGACTTTAAAATCCGGATCTGAAGATTTTCAGGCTAGTAAAAGATCCTTAAGCCTGAATAAAGAGGCCTCTAAGCAAAATTTACCTTCCTCATCGTAATAATACCACAGTTATCTACTAGATTTTAATTATAATACTTTATTATATATTTTTTTTACGCTGTCGTCCTCAACTACAAAAATTCATGTCACAATCTTCGTTATAGGCCTATAATTAAATTTCTAAGCTTTTCTTGGCTTCATCTTCAGGAATCCTCTTGATATTGAATTTATTTATATATTTTAATGATGTAACGAAGATTGTGACATGAATTATTGTAGTTGAGGAGGAATATCATTTACATTGAAAGTTTTATTGTGCAATTCAATATAACTTGATTTAATTCCTATTAATTTAATAAGGATTATTTTAAAGTAGATGGTATTTTAAATATAGATCTCTTTTTGTATTTAGTATAGATGTAATGAGAATTATTATAATTGTTTGTTGACAGTGTAAAAAAGGCATAAAAAAGTTTTATAATTAAAATAATTGTAATCTCAACGGTGTGAACATAAGAAATGAATATTAAAAGTATATCTACCGGTACTAGATGTCTCATTGGGTAGGTATGTTGATCGCATACTATTAATGGCATCTTTAGAAAAATAAATGTACTTAGGCCTATACATTTTTGCTCCCTATTCCAATTATTAGTGATGATACGTTGTTTTTTTAGTAAGATCGTGCTTGAATGTAAGTACTAGCAAGTTGAAACTTTAGACTGGCTTTCTTCAAAATGTAATTCTTTAATACAAAAAACACAATATCTCCAGAAATGTTTGTTGGATTTCAATAAAAATTTTGGACAGAAGTCTATTATCACAGTCTCTAGAGAATGGACCTTAATGGTTAAATTTGAATACAAAAATGAACAGTTTCCTAGGACAGATTACAAAATGTACAGTTACTTAAAAACACATAGGCTACTGTATTTAATAAATCTGTACCTTCAGTATGGAGTCAAGTGGAATATTCATTGGGGTCCAATATCTATACAGTTTTAAGTAAAAAATAATAATTGGATTTCATTTACTCAGTTTAGATTAAATATTGTTTTTTGTGGCGACATGATTTTTTTAAATGAAAAATTCTATTATAGTAACATATCTGCAGATGTCACATGTTTTAAATTATCAACAATAATCTAACAAATGGTTCTGATTTAGTTTAATGAAGCACTCAACCTCGCGTTGGATTTGGAGTGACTGTTTAGCGAATAATATAACATTAGAAGCTAAACATAATTATAATGTTTAATATTTACCAAATGTGAGGTTATGTATTCCGATCTTACTTCCGGGCGATTTCTAAGCCGGCTATATAATTATAAATGGCATAAATTATCTTTATTGTTAAATCTCTTTAGGCTTGGGGAAAATCAATAACATATGATTGTATGAGAAATAACTATTAACAATAATGCAGATTCATTACACAACATTTAATTTTTTTTAGAGCAACAAAACTTTTTTTTTGTAATTTTTTATGTTGTTTTCTTTTGGCATTTCTTGCTGTACCATATCGATCGTACATTGCTGAATCGATATCCTTTTCAAAGAAGTTAATCTGCGGAGATATCTCTTATTACGAACAGGAAGAGGCAAAATTATCAACAGGAAGAGGCAAGTTATCAAAAGGAAGGGGCAAAATTATCGTTCTATGAGTTAAAAAATCAAATTAAAACTAAATTCATGCGGAATAAGTGTGCAAAATTTGAAAGAAATCCATTAAAACAGTAGAGTTATTATTATTATTATTATTATTATTATTATTATTATTATTATTATTATTATTATTATTATTGTCGTTGTTGTAACAAGTTAATGTGCTGCTGTATAAACTCCTTAACGATATATAATGTTTAATTTGTGTCAAATTATAAAATGAAGAATTGAAATGTATTGAGAGATGGGGAAAAATGTCGAATTTGTTGTTGCTTAGGTGAAAGCAATAAATTCATTTAATTCTTGAAGTTGTTGTTAAAGTGTAAAGAATACAAAGCTAAAAGCTCTAGAACCGGTTTTATCTCGTGTTACAATCGAGATGTTGGCAACAGAAGCGCTCGTGTAGCCACTTCATAGAGTTTACTTAATGATAGATATATTGTTCAGATTTTAACACTTATGTTAATGCGGGTATCATGTTAGAAAACGTAATCATGTTCTTATGATTTAGAACTCCCTCCAAACTACGTGGCCTAGCAGCCAGCTACAGATGTCGCTTGTGTTATCACAGAGACCGACAATCTTTCAGCTATTTTATAGGAGTGACATATTGTTCCCTAGCCATTATAAGTAGTATATACATATAAAAAAAAAAAAGGAATATAAAACTTTACAAACTTGTAGGAATTTATATGTTTTCGTTATTAATTTAATACTTCTCACTGAAAGACAAATTGTATTTGAAGAGAAAAATTATACGCTCAGATGGGGATTTGAACCCAGGACCTTTGGCTTTCTATGCCAATGCTCTAGCAACGAGCCACATGAGCACTCCAATCTAATTGCAATGTTTCTCTTATACGTTGTTAATTCCCAAGCACAAAATGCTACGAAGTGTTGCTCGATCACGCAAATGACGGCTTCTTTCCTAAGAAGACTTTTTATTGAGCATGTAAGCATTACTTTCTAAAGCCGGTAGGTCTTCTTTCGATTTTCTCATTATTAGTGAATTATGTTTAAATTCCCAATAAACGTTTTTAATTTAAACATTATTTTATAAAGCCAGTAGGGCTTCTAACTATAATGAAAACATCGAAAGAAGCCCTACTGGCTTTATAAAGTATTGTTTAAATTTCCAATAAAAAGTCTTAAAAAAGAAGCTGTCATTTGCGTGATCGAACAACAATTAGTGGCATTTGGCGCTCAGGAATGAAAAATGTATAAGAGAAAAAAATTGCATTTAGATAGGTGTGCCTAGGTAGCTCAGTTGGAAACGCATTGGCATATAAATTCCAAAGGTCCTGAGTTCAAACACCAGTCTGAGCGCATATTTTTGCTCTTCAAATTTATTATAGAAATGTATTTATTAAATATAACTATGAACATTTTATATGATTTTCATAATTATTTATTTTATTTAATGTTTATAACAGTATCTTCACCAGACGAATGTCATAAATTAAAATAAATTTTGTATTTGAGTGTAGTCAACAATGTAAACAAATGTAACCAAGCAGTACAGCGTGTGGGGATTAGGGCGCTCTATAAGATACATTAATTGAATTTATTTAATATTTTAATAAAGTAGCCCAACTGAAAACATGATATTTAAATTGGTGTCAAATTATACAACAGTATCCAAATAGAGTCAGTATTTTTATGTAATAAAATATAAGATTGCAATACAGATAGTAGGCTTATATATTATTCAACTGTTTGTGTGTGAAATGGAAACAAAAGACAGCCAAAAGTCTTTCTCATTATAATAATAACAATAATTAATTTTTATCTCAGTAAAAAAATTAATTTATTCAAGTCGACGTTCCAATCTCCTTGTGTGACAAGACATTTAACAGGGTTGTTTATAATAGGCCTACATAGTTATCATCACTAAGACAACAATTTTTTTACAAATTTAAATGAACAAATTCAAAATTCCAATTTATGATTAAAAATATTTTAACAAGGAATCATATGTTTCACACCATTCACTCAAATATTTTTGTTCATTCAATGATACATTTTTATTTATTTATTTATTTGAATAAACAAAAAGATTTAAGTGAATGGTGTGAAACATATGATTCCTTGTTAAAATATTTTTCAATCATAAATTGAAATTTTAAATTTGTTCATTTAATTTTGTAAAATTATAGTGTTGGATGTACTAGAATCTCACACTGCGGGGCTTGATGGAATCAAAGCCCTAGCCGGTGCCACAATGGCTGCAGGATGCGTCCCTGGAGGTAGAACAGGAGGATGGTCGGTGGACCTGCGATGTCCCAAGCAAAGCAGTCCTCCCTGCCAGGCTCATGGAGCCCGTGAACCAACTGAGAGGTCGTCAGAATTGAGCGTCCTGACAACTATGCAGGTCAGCAATTTCCACGAAGTTGCGACTCCAATATGTGATCACGAAGTAGATGAGAGAGGACAAGTGCGAGACTTGGGAATATGGTCGAAGTGACCGAGGTGTCCCAAGGGATGGAGGATGGGTTCAGATGTCTTGGTGATGGTAACTATGTATTATAAACAACCATGTCAAATGTCTTGAAAATGATCTCACACAAGGAGATTGCAACATCGACTTAAATACATTGATTTTTTGACAGATATAACGATTCATTGTTGTTGTTGTTATTATTATTTACTAATCTCAGTGAATAATATTTATAAAAACATATTAAATATTTCTCATTATACTATGTCTCAATCTTATCTTTTAGTACATAAATATCATATTCTAGCTAATAACTTACTGTTATGCATGATTTGTTTACACTGTAGTCCGACACTTTTAAATAAGATGGCGTCAGAAATAGAGTTTCTTGAATTTAACAAACTAAATATATATTCCGTAAAGAGGGGAATTCGACCATAAATTCGACTTGCTGAGGAAATCGCTTAGTTTACGCAGTTCCTGTGTGACGCCTACTTGTTAAGATGAAGATGGTAATTGGTAAATATTAGTTGAGGATAGGGATGAATGGAACTTAAGTCAGCGCAGCCACTGACCTCGTGTTCGATAGAGAGAATAATTAAGTTAAAGACCTAATACGTTCAAAGAGCGTCATTTAAATACAATATAGGCCTATTAACTCATTAACTATTAGTATTAATCTCTATTACTCTCCCAAGTTAAGTCTGCACGGCTGGACGTGTGCTAGCGCAACTACTACTCTATGTAAAGAAATGTATGATATCATTACATGATTGTCAAATTAGTCATTTAGTTGATGACAGCTGAAGGTGTCGGATCATTTAAAGTCACAGTGTTTGTCGCCTCTGTATTACCAGCTTCACAACACAAGGGACGGATATTGGCAACATGTAATGAGGAAGGTAAAGGAAGGACAGCTCATTCCCCAGTAGTAACATGGTTACCGGATTATTCATTTGGTCAATGACTGCTGAAGGTGTTGGATCATTTAAAAACACAATATTTGCCAGCGCTCCTCTCCCAGTCAAGTATATTGCAGTTCTGGTATATTTAGCCGCTTTTGAGGGGTCTGTGGTGTATGGTGCAGTAAGAGCGGAGGGTGTGTTGCAGGTACTGCCAGCAACTACCCTCAGTTTTGAAAACATAATAGTTATTACTCATTGAATTTTGTATTTACTAGTTCTGTGTTAGTGAATAGTTTTGATGGCTAATAAGTTTGAAGTGTTCATTATAGAATAACGTTGTTTTTGTAACAATTTAAAATAAATAATTTTTATTATTAATAAGAATTTTTTTTGCATGGCTACTAGTTCCCTCCCCCTCACGGCAATGATCCCGCCTGCCACGCGCTTTTGGTTTCATAAGACGGCTACAGTTACCAGAACTGGACTATGACAGAACACAGGGGATAGAAAGTGGCAACATAGTAAGAGAAGGAAGATAATAGGCAGCACATTCCTAAAGTATTTTCCGTGTGTAGATATAACTTGGTCGAGTCATAGAAACTGCAGACTGAAATATTGTGGGATTGGCACTGACCTTCTGTTCTGGTACCAAGTCTTGACTTGTGTGTCGGTAAGGCTCAATTTGGCCGCCAGTTCCATCCGATCCTGCACACTCAGGTACTTCTGCCGCTCGAAGCTTTTCTCCAGAGTCTGCAGCTGGTGGTCCGTGAACGCAGTGCGCGCCTTTCTTTGTTTTTTCGTTAGACTTCCTCCTGAATGACCTCCTTTCGAACCTCCTGACTCATCGTCTTTATGACCTGAAAAATAAACAAACACTGTATCACTTATGAATATATCTTTAATTAACCAACTCACTGTTTTTTTAACCCGGAGGTTAATGGCCACACAGACATAAGCTCTCCATTCATTCCTATCCTGAGCTAATTTTTTTCAATCATCTGTTTAATTTACCTCCATCAAATCATGATTAATATTATTCTCCTCATTCTTGGCCTATTTCCCGGGCGCTTTCGCTTTGATTTTCCTACCTATCGCAGTCTACTAGACTTAACTGTTCTTATTCATCTGAGTCTTCATGAAGATCATTGTTAAGAAGTCTTCTCCATTCATCTGTTTATTCGTCACTCTTGGTCCAAAAAAATCAACTTATGTAATACAATTGAAAACAGGAAGTAATTAGACCTACCTTATTGAATTTTTTTATTAATAATACAGATTTCTTCATCAAGTCCCAGTTTTGCCATCTCTCAGTTTTCTCTTAGCCCCAAGGGCATGCATTTTCTCTTAGCTGTCGAGGATCCTAACATATCCCAATATTTGAAAACTTGCACTATTCGACCTGAGAAATTTCTCCTCCAGTAACTGCAATCTAAGTGGTTCTGTCTCTCTACAAAATTACAAGATATCTGCTCAATCCACAGTAGACATAACTGTTATAAATTAATAATAGAGGCCTATAGACAAACTTCTATTCACGCCTTTTTTTTATAAACTCGGCAACATCTCTGACTTGGCTGTGATGCAGGCTGCGTCATATTTTTTCTTTAGGAGTGGAATAACATTTTTTCAAAGTTGAGTTAAGAACAATACCCATCAGGTCTATTATTTTAATTAGGTTTTAAGTCTTTGTAGTTTTACTAGGTGTAAATATTCAATGGAAACCATTACTTATTTGAAATTGATGTTTAAATAAACTACTGTGGCTCATGAAATTCTATAAGTTCCAAACATGCGAAATATATTACTTCGCCGACTCGGTTTTTTGGGGGAACCGTAGTACAAATTTAACTGTCATATGACTGAATTGTGTGCGGATAGTAACACTGTTCTTAGGCGACATCGTACTCTACGGGACAGAAGACTGAATACTAGGTAAAATGGTACCAATAATTAGGAACTTGCTCCATTCCTTATTTATTTATGAAAAAATATATGGGCCTATTACCCGTTTAAGGAGTAAGCGCAGTTGTTGACGGAGGGCACTGCAGTCGTGTTTATGCAGGAATAGAACACGTGACACTGCTATCAATGAGGCCGAGGGGAATGGGACGTGGGATGCTGACAGTGAACACTGCCTTAGATGACGTCACGTGTAGCAACAAAGAGAGCTTCGCAATTCTTCCGCCTGCAGAGATATTTTGAACGACTAATACCTAATCAGACGTTTACGCTTTACTTACTGAGTGTTATTCCCTCTGGTTTTCCTACTAACAGTTTCCAGGCCCCTCTTTCATTCACCATTAGTGCTACATGCCCTGCCCATTGCAATATACAGGCCTTAACTGTTCGTATTACATTAGGTTTCCCACAAAGAAATATAGCCTACTGTTATGAAGTCTTCTCCATTCGCTTGTCTAATCATCACTCTTTGCTCTAAACATTTTCCTAATAACTTTATTCTCAAATACTTGTAATATTTTCTCCTCCCTTAAAGTAAGAGTCAATGTTTCATATCCTTGTAACTGGGAGAATAACATTTTATGTATTTTCAGTTTAACTTTTTTTAAAGGAGTCTATGTTTAATTTCATTGAGTATCTAATTCCTGTTTGTAATTATTGTTCCCAGGTATTTGAATTCAGCCTCTTCTTCAAAATTTCCCTCATTTGTCAATAACTCTCCATTTACATTACCGCATATAATGTGTTTCTATATGTGACGACATATTTAGTTTTATAGATGTTTACTTCCAGTTCCAATTTCTGCCTGTTACTCATTAGAGTGTGCGTATTGGCCCTTAGTATCTCCTCGCTATCGCCTATTAACACTACATCATCAGCATAAACTAACAGCTTATTAACACCATTAGGCCTAAGTTTTACATCTTCTTTATCCTCTAATGATTTTTTCTAATGCCACCGGTTGTCTTTTATGACATTTCTGGCTTTCTCTCTTGGCATTGGCGGAATTGTAATCCATTTATTAGGTTGGGGCACCTGGAATGCGGAGTTAGGTTGCCGCGATGATGTGATTGATGATAAATGATAATGAAGCACCTGCAGAGTTCTTAACCTAAACTTAATCTAAATTCCTGACCACATATATTTTTGTTGAGGTAATTTCTTACGATATGTAGGTTGGATGAATAATTGTAAACAATAAAAAAAATATTTTCATATGTATATCTATAGCCTTAATAGCTTAATACCTTCGGAATTCACCAAAATTCTGCAAAGAAATGAACAGTTTTGGTTAACATATAAATGTTCATTTCTGAAACTGTAGTTGTGAAAAAGTGTAGTCAAAATAAATAGTGAAACAATTTGTGAAACAGGGTGTATGTAGTGCCTCAGATTTATTCTATTTTTCTGCTGAAAGCCTCGCGTCTCCCCCCGCTCTCCCGCCTCTTTATCATCGCCAAATAAAAGAAGCGAGCGAATAGCGCCGTCTGTTTTGACGCTGATTGGATTTACGGCAGTCGTGCGGCAGAAGAGGGAGGGGAAAGGGAACGGCGCATGCGTCCAGGGTGTCTGCGTCGTCTTTAGGTGCTGGCTGTACTGGCAAGAAAGAAAAAACGAGCGGAAGGAAGTAAAAAGAAGGGAAAAGTCTGAAAACGAAATTTAAAAGCTTTCTGCTTCCGCTGAGGTCAGGTCGAGCCGTGTCACGTGGTTACAGAAACTCCCAGGAGAGGCGCTCTGTGCAACTCCCGTTCCATTTGAGACTCAACTCAACCGGAGCCTTTCTTGTCGAGCACTTACGGGGGCAAGAGATTTGATTTGGAGGGCTGCGTTCCAAACCCCTTTCCATTTCAACTCCTTTCTTGTGGCTTTATGTCTTATTTTCTGTTCTCAAAACTTCATATTCACTTTTGCACTATCCTGATGTTTCACTGAAACAAAACCATCAGTTTTCATATTTTATCGTTCTCATCAGGAACGAGGTCTGATGGTCTGTTACGATCTTATCGCTGGGTTTTCAATCCATCTATTCTTCGGCGGCCAAACATCTCTTTTTACGTGGACGATAGTGAAGCTTGGCTTTTGGGATTCTGTTCTTGGACATAGCCTACATTGTGCACGTTGTTTATAAAATGTATAACTGTTTCTAACAGAAGTTCTCTCTGTAATATTATATTATATAATATACTGGTAATTGTTTGTAAAATTAGCCTATATAATGGAAATGGACAGTTAATAACAAATGAGGGAAATTTTGAAAAAGTGACTGAATTCAAATACCTAGAAACAATAATTACAAACAGGAATATGCTGTACAAATATTATTAAATATAGGCTCAATTGTGGAAATGTGACTCTTAAAAAGGCATTAAACTGAAAATATATAAAACTGTTATTCTCCCAGTTATATTATATGGATTCAAAATGTGGACTCTTAGAGATCAAAAGACTACTAGTATCTGAGAATAAAGTTCTTAGGAATGCTTTTGAACCAAATAGAGATGAACAGACAGGTGAATGGAGAAGACTACTTAACAGAGAGCACATGTATTTATAGGAAATGAGATTATAGGCCCCAATAAGAACAGTTAAGGCTTGTAGACTGCGATGGGGAGGAGATGTGTCACGAATGGGAAATGAAACATGGGGAATGCAAGCTCCTTGTAGGAAAACCAGAAATGAGGTGCAAAGATGTTACTGCATGCTCTAGCACAAAAGTGCATCTCCTTGCTTTAAACCATTGTGAATTATAAAGTATCCGAATAGTGTTTACCTATACGCACCGAACTCTTTGTCGCCTTTAGACACATTCGAATAATCTAACTTTTTAAGATTCCGAACTACAGCAGGATACTATGTAAGTTCTCCCTCTTAATTGAATCGTACCCCTTTTGAAGTCTAAATAGGCCTATAGTTGGTGCACAGTGCCATTATATTCCCAATTATTTTCTAAAACCTGTGTCTTAAACAAAAAATCTGATCCACTGTAGACCTGTTTCTTATAATTATCTAACATTATTAAGAAATTGACATTAAAAAGTAATGTATTTTTTCTTTACTTCTTCTTCTCATAGTAGACTAACCTCTCACTTTAGAGATTCATTTTTCATGCTCCACTCCTCCCGGGTCTTAGGGAGACATGACTTGTGAGAGGGAGCTTAAATTTTGGATCACATAGCCTACATCTTTTTTGACCAATCAGGCATATGAAGGGTTTCCCCAAATGAGTGATCAGCACATGTAGGCCTATTTTTATAGGCTACATCTTTAATCATTGAGTCTAAATTAACTTATTAAACAAAGGAATTTTGACCATTATCTGTACTAATGTACAGTTTTTTTTCACATTTTTTGTATAGGCCGAAATAAGAAAGTGAAATTTCAACGCAAGTTGTTATTTTATATGAAAATCAACGCTAGCATTTTTATTGTTATAGGCCTAACTATCGTATTTTGAATGTAAAATGTAACTGAATTTTAACTTTGAAAAGTGATATAGGTTTATATATATATATATATATATATATATGCCATAGATAAATGTATGATTCGTAAAGAAGTAGGCTACTTCAGTAAGGAGCAAACCCTCAAAATTTAACAGCCGGACATTAAGAATATAAACACTTGATATCCGAAAAATAAAAATAAGTATTGTACATCAAGTAGTTGTTAACAAGGTCCGTCATGCAGGAACTACGAAATCTAAGGAACTCCTCACCAAGTCAAAATTGTGGCCCAAATTTTGCAGGTTTACAGAATATAAATTTATTTACATACAGGCTTATTGGAAAAACACCTTATAGCCTATATAAGTGTCGGGCCGCAGCAAAAAAAATAAAAAATTAAATAAAGAAATAATTTCGGGTTTCAGGTAAATCCTCATTTTTAGTGTTGGATTTCGGTGATTTATAGAGAATACTTTCATCGTTTCATTTTATAATTTATGTAGGCTTGCGAGTTTTGTGCAGAGACATAAAATTGCGACTGCAAGAACTATTTTTAAATTTTCATTTCAGTTCAACTCAGGCCTACGCCTGTTGGTCCGATTTTATTGTTTAACGAACTCGATTTTACGTCTATTAGTTGATTGCTATACTATGCCAAGTTTGGTTCTGATGAAACAAAAATTGCACCCCCCCCCACACACACACATACCCTTAACTTATAAGTTTTTGACATCACAATTTTTGGCGTCTAACTTACTAGATAAGATCGGTGAAGATCTGTGATTTTTTCAAAGATGTTTTCACGAGAAGAACCTTAATAGCTTCATTGGTTTGAATTTCGATAAAAACTGTGTTATACGGGTTTTAAAGGAATTGTTTAATTTTTTTTTTACCTAATGGTTTAAAATATATGAGATGCAAAAGCAAATATATTATAGGTGAAAATTGTAGACCTAATAAAAAATCAGCTCAACTCGTGCCCAACTGAGGGTCCGGTAGAGGGATGAGATGTGATGGAGGTCTGTGAATAACAAGGATGTCTGGCACCATCAGAGAAGCGATGTAATGAAATGAAACCAAATTTGTGAGATGAGTATGGACAAACGGTGGAATGAAAACGGGAGAAACACCGAGAAAAACCTATCCAGACTCCATACCGTCCTCCATGAAACCCTATTGGAGTGACCGAGATTCGATATAGACCTGATATATGCATACGCTCCATATGCCCCACATGTGCACAGGGTATTCCCTAGCGGGAGTTTCTTTACCAAGCTAACTTAGTTAAGCTTATTTACCTACATATGTCAACGAGTGACATGTGATTAGCACATCGCCTCAACGAAACTCTAGTTAGCAACTAAGTATTGCTTGGGTGAAAGAAGGTCGGTTAAATTTTGCACAGAGGCCTTTTTATTCAGGCTTTCGGTTCTTTAACGAGCTTGAACATCTTCAGACTAGGGTCCAATGTTTTGAAGTCCCTCCCTGAGGACTTGTATCTTGGAATTTTTCATTCTAAAAATTCATCGTCCCCTGTAGGATTCCTCTTCGTCGTCTTCTTCTTCACTTCACTGGCTAGACAAATTGCCTGTTCCGCCTCACATTTGTTCTGTCCATCTTTTCATGGCCTTCATATATTCCTTGAACCTCTTGGCTTGTAGTTAAATACTGCTTATGGCAATCATGTTACATTCATTCTGTTTACATGTCTAAACCATTTATCTCTATATTATTTGATTTTATCATTCAGTGAATATATATATATTTCTGTTCTTATATAGGCCCTATGCTTTCATTATCCGATCAAATCTTGTGCAGCCTTTTGTTCTTCTAAGTAAGTCCATTTCTACGTTTTGTATTCTACTTTGTAATTTTTTGGTCATTGTCCAAGTTTCACTCCCATAAAGTAATGCAGGAACTGCCAATGTTTTATAAAACTTCAATCTAGTATCTCTTCTTGTTTTATTCTTTAATGTTTTATATAGGCCTATAGTTCCGCATATCATTTGAAATTTCGACAGTTTCATATTTATGTCTCAGTTTTTGTATCTATAGTGAAATTACAATCCAAATAATTATAATTTGTTACTTGTTTCAGAGTTTTGTTGTCTATTATGATTTTTTATCTTAGGTCTATATGTTCATTTCCCCAAATGCCATTTTTTCTTTTGATATTTTAAAATTATATTACCGGTCAGGTTTATATACGTAATAATGCAAGGTGGTTAGAATCAGATATACATTTTTTATTACAAGATATTTTTACCCGTCTTAAAAAACCTTCTTCCCTTAAGAACATTCTTTTTTGAGTTAGTGAGCAGAAAGAAATAAACATTTGTTTTGCTAGAAAAATCTCTTTTTCGAACGCAGCCAAAACTCCTCTCCTTTTTTATCGGAGTTTGCTTGTAATGTTGGTAGTACTGGTAATAGAATTCTGTCGTTCTCTTTACATCCCAGCCAAAGTCCCAGAGCGTCCGGCAATTTCCCCCCGTCCTGTAACTTTCCCCTTTATCATCCGTTTGGGGAGGATCCCGTCCGATTTGAAACAGCCCTGACTGTCGCAGAGACTCACCGTCAACAAATAGTGTCGCCACCGACTGAGTGCTTTTAATGTTTCCATCCCCCCCCCCAAACAATGCACTTCAAGTTTTAAACTTTTATCTCACGATTTATTGCAAGGAAATTTGTTTGTCCGTTATATCATCTACATAGTCTTTACAGCACATAATGCAATATGGTTCATTGTTTATATTATCATCCGTGATGCAGTGAGGAAGTCCGTCATTCAGGAACTGCGTAAACTAACCTAATTCCTCAGCAACTTTAATTTACGGCCCCATTTTTCTTTATTTTCACTATTTAACTTATGCCCCAAATGGAAATCATTGACCAATCACATTTCAATGAATTTTGTTTTACACCCAATGGCAGTTGTGTTTCACCTCGCTCTTTATCGATATCCCTTTACCAGCTCCTACTTTTCTGATAAAGAAAGCTCCTCCTCTTTAATATTCTGAACTAGTCAGAGCATTATTTTGCTGACTAACTCTCCAACAAATAGGCCTACATTGAATATAGCAAATAATGAACAGATTCCTTCGAACTATAGCTACATTTGATATTTTTTTTTTTTCAAATGCCTCAGGTTTGTCTTTCGACATTCCTGGTTTCTCTCCTGGCATGGCGTAGGCCTACTTGTAACCCACTTCTGAGGTTGGGGCGCCTGGAAGGCGGTGTTACGTTGCCCCGATGATATGATGGATGGTGATTATAATGGTGCGCCAGGAGAGTCCCTAATCCTAAGCACAACCTAAGATGAATATGAATAGGCTAATGATGATTGCGATGGCCATATGATTTCGGGGACAGTTTTGGCCTTAAAGTTTTCCTGACATTTGTCTTACAGATGAGGAAAAACCCCGATAAAAACCTCACCCAGAAAAACTGTCCCGACCGGGGCTCGAACCCGGGCCCGCTGCGTGACAAGGCAGCACGCTACCCCGAGACCACAGCGGTGGACACATTTGATAAATTGTGCGTTCAATAATTATGTTTTAAATAATGATTTTACTGAGTTGCTTAGTAAGAAAATAAATGAATAACCTAGCCTATAATGTTGGTTATAATAGGCCTATACAGTTTTATGTGTTTCATTTTTTTCTCCATTAAGGTGTATTCTTACAATATTGCGATCCTATTTGACAATAAATAATATTAACAAGTTTCAGTGAATAAAGCAATGACACATAACCACAAATTTCTGATTTGTTTTCAAACATCGCCATTTACATTAAATATATAAATATTTTAAAATACCGGTATTTTTTTTTTTGAGGAATTAAACCCAATGGGTACAACTTGGACACCACACACACCCAGTCCCAAGGTTGAGATTTTTTAAAAATCCCTTACCCCGCCAGGAATCGAACCCGGGTCGCCGGAGTGGAAGGTAGGGACTCTACCGACTACGCCACAGCGACGGATACCGGTATATTTAAATAATGATTTTTGAGGAAACAGCTTAAGTTTATTCATTAAATTGTCCTATGAAATGCCACTCTTGATTACCAAATCCTCTAGATAAATTACTTACGATAAATAAACCGTGTATATATATAGGCCTATTATAATTAAATGTTTAACATTGAGCAATGCAAGCTTAATATGGTATGATAAGAAAAATAAATGCCTGGACGGGATTCGAACCCGGAACTCTGAGTCTGTACCTCAGCGTGATGTCCATTACACCACCAGGCGAATCCAATTCAAACACTTATTTTTCTTATATATGTATTATATTCTCCATTATTACTAGATGTCGCGAGAACTCGGTATTCACTGCCATCTAGTAATAATGGAGAATATAATAGTCTACATATATAAGAAAAATAAGTGTTTGAATTGGATTCACCTGGTGGTGTAATGGAGAACACGCTGAGGTACAGACTCAGAGTTCCGGGTTCAAGTCCCGGTGGGGTCAGGATTTTTAAACTGACCAAAACCTTCTGGCGGGACTATGGCCCTGGGGTCGACTCAACCTCTAACGGAAATGAGTACCAGACACTTGTTCTGGGGGTAAAGGCGGCCGTCACGCGGGGCTGACAACCCGGCTGAGATCAAGTGCCGATTGTCTAGAAAAAGTGGGAGCCTTAACCTCCTACTACTCCAAAGGCCTCCCGAGGCCTGTAGTGGGATTACTTTACTTTAATTGAGGAAGACGGACAGAATAAAAGGTACTATATTATTATTTATAACGTTTTATTACATAACTTCAATTGTGATGACAATGAACAATAAGAATATTGGTCTAGTAACTCTCAACAAAGGATAGGCTAAGGCCCAACTTTGGGCTGTTACACTATTGTAGATAGGCCTATAGATTTTCCCTCCAAGTTGAGCGACCAAGACTCGAGCTGGGAACCCAGAACTGAAGAGTGATTATCAAACCACTTAAAAAGTAAGGAGCCGCCTTTATAACAATTAATTGTATCATAAACCAAGGATACTCGCCCAACATGGAGACCTATAATATTAAAGCAAGTAGGCGTAGGTAGAAAAGTCTGGTAAGAAATTGAGGCCATCAGATGTAAGTGGTTATTAAGAAAACATGATGCTATGGAGAGGGGATCCCCTCCCTTCGTAATAAAAACTGGTAGCTTGTTTATATTTTAGTTTGCGTTGTGATTGGGGTTAAAAAAAGAAATGAAACTTATTAATCGCGCCCCGCCCTTGTTCCGCCCCTCCAGTTTCCCAAAGGGACGGGGAGTTTGTTCTAGAAACATCGATCTGCCAGTAACAGTACACTCGCACAACTAAATGAAAAAGGAATTAGTGAAACAAGATAAGTTACTGTATCATGTAACTTAGTCTAATAAATGGATTACATCTGGGAAACTTAAGGAAAAAAAAGAGAGCAGTTAATAATACACAAATGTAACGAGGGGAAACATAATATAGCAGACATGTAATAAATAATTAATGGAAATGCATGAAGACAAAATGTAAAAAAGTAAGAATCAGATAAAAAAGACTAAAAATGAAACACAAAATATATAAACGCAATTTCGTCTTTCGACATTACCACATTAAATAAAAATTAATACTAAAGAAAAGTCCGTCACGCAGAACTGCGAAAACTAAGCGAATTCCTCTAAAAGTCCAAACCCAGCCGAGGTCGATAGATATTATATATATATATATATATATATATATAATTAAGGATTGCAATTTTTGCTCTGTATTTATGTAAAAATAGTATTTTATATTTTCCTCCGTAGGCCGTGATTGACTAATGGTTATGTTTCGTTGCCTCTGTTCCCGAGGGTCGCTGCCTAAACCATAACTAATACACCAAATTAATCTACACGAATTGGATATCTCAAAAAATTCTACAAAGAAAAATATGCTTACAGCATATGGCCATCTTCTATGAATAACTCACAATAACAATTTTCGTCTTTCAGCTCATTGATGCCAAGAAGATTGGGATAAGTAGATTCCTGGGTAATAAACACGGGGTATCTAAAATAATTACGATATAAATTTATAACTATATTTCTTTTTACTTCTCTACTAAACATTAAAACACATTTCACTTATTTAGGCGTAGCAGCTTACGCCTGGTATTATTATTATTATTATTATTATTATTATTATTATTTATTTATTTATTTATTTATTTATTTAATCTCTAATATCTGTAGGCCTATTTTACAAACGAACGTTAGTGCTGTAGTTAAAATATAAAATAAAATTGAGAATACACATAGTTACAAAATTGAAATTAAACAAAAACAACAAATGAATGAAATATGAACTTAGGTCTGTACAATTAAAACTTATAAAGTAAGTACTAATAAAGATTAATTGTAATGTGGTGAAAATAGCATTTACAAATGTTTTAAATGCTGTGTAACAACATTTCCGTTTTAAAATAACAATTATTGGATGACGTAATACTTGATTACATTCAGTTAAATGTATATCTAGAATGTATCGCTTATATCCATGAGATGGACAGTCTAAAATAAGGTGTTTTACAGTTTGTTCATCATTACCACAGGAGCAGATGTAGGCCTATCCATTTTGAGATGAAATATGAAACCTTTTGAGATAAGATTTAAACTTTCCATGTCCAGACATAAATTGTGTCAACACAAAGGAGGATTATAATGTTTCACTGACTACTTAACTCATGCCCCAAATGGGAGTCAATGACCAATCACGTTTTAATGAATTTTGTTTTACAACCAATGACAGTCGTGTTTCACCTCGCTATTTATCGAATTCTGTTTACTAAAATAAAGAAACCTACTCCTTTTTAATAGTCTGAACAGGTCAGAGCATTTGACAGACTCTTCAACAAATACCTTGAATATAGCAAATAATGTACAGATTCCTTCAAACTATTCATTTGATAATTGTGTATTCAATAATAGGGTTTTTAAATAATGATTTCACTGAGTTGTTTCCTAAAAAAAATAAGTAACCTGTAATGTTGGTTGTAATATACAGCTTGACGTGTTTCATGTTTCTCCACTAGAGTGAATTCTTACAATATTGCGATCTAAGTGGGTTATCGCTGATTAGGTGATTAAGATCCTATTTGCCAATAAATAATATTATCAAGTTGTAGTCAATAAACATAACTAAACATTTCTAATTTGTTTTCAAACATCGCCGTTTACATTAAAAATATTAATATTTTAAATTACCGGTAACTGAGGCCTATATTTAAATAGTGATTTTTGAGTAATCAGCTTAATTTTATTCGTTAAATACCTAATATATAAAAATGTTTGTTTGTTCGTTTGTACTTTATGCGCGGCCATACCATTGTTCCGATTGTGATGGGGCTTTTTGCAAAATGTTCAGGAGATTCCCGGGATGAACATACGATATAAGAGAGTTGTGATACTTAACTCCTACACCCTTAAAAATCGCCCTTTGCAGTGGAAAACGTGAAAAAAGTAGCTCTATGGATGCTTAAATGGCTTACGCTGCCTAAACTATAACAAATAGGCTACACAAAATTAATGTACATAGAATTGAATATCTCTAAAAATTTCTACAAAAAAGTCCGCGACTGCATAGCATATGTTTATCTCTTATGGATAACTCACAATAACCATTTTTGTCTTTCATTGATGCCAAGAAGATCATGACAAGTAGGGCCTACGTAGATTCCTGTGCAAGTATAGCAGCACATGGCGGGTAATCATTTATGCCAAGAAGATCGAGTTAAGTAGATTCCCGAGCAACACCGGGTAATCAGCACGGGGAATCTTAAAATAATTACGATAGCCTATACATTTATAATTATTTTTCATTTTATCTATTCAATTAATCATAAGAAGTACATTTTTTTCCCTTACAGCTCATTTATGCCAAGAAGATCGGGATGAGTAGATTCCCGGACAACGCCGGGTAAACAGCACGGGGTAACAAAAAATAATTATGATATAATATTTCCTTTTAATCATTTAACTAAACATAAAACACATTCATTTCCGTAATTCAGCTCATTTATGTTAAGAAGATCGGGATAAGTAGATTCCCGGGCAACGCCGGGATATCTAAAAAATATAAATTTATAATTATTTTTCCTTTTACTTATTCACTAAACATAAAAGCACGATAATTTTAATTTATTTAGGCGTAGCAACGCACGCCGAGTATTAGCTAGTTCCAAATAAATGCCACTCTTGATATTCAAATTCTCTAGATACATTCATTCGTCGCTTCGAGATTCGTGAATTTATTGATAATTTGGAAATCACTTGTGGCATTACTTATGATAATCTAGCTTGTTACTGCACCATTGACACTACTTGTCCAAAGAGTAGACCAATTATTTAAGATTTCAATTTTCAGCTGGGTATTAGCTAGTGATTAAATAAAATGTTCATTTTACAAGGAGAGAATATGTTTACATTAGCAAGATTTTCCTTCTTGAATATGAATGAGTGTTTCGAGCTAAATATGCTAATGCAGCACACAACGTTACCGACTTAACTAGTTACATTATTAGCGACATCTTAGATACCAACATTCACCGGATATTCAACCACTAAAAATTAGAAAACGTCCATCATGCAGGAACTGCGTAAACTAAGCGAATTTCTCAGTAAGCCGAATTTATGATGCCATTTTGCTGGATTACGGAATATATAGGCCTATATAGGCCTATGCCTGTATGACATGAAAAGAAAAATAAATGCCTGAGTCGGGATTTAAATCCGAGATCTATAACTTTATACGTTGGCGCTCTAACCAACTGACCTACTCAGGAATCCTAACATAAACATTTATTTTTCTTTTATATATATTATTCTCGATTTACGCGGATATTGTTCCAATTGCCATCGACTAGCTACTATAACAAGTAAGCATTTTTTACTTTATAGCAGTAACGCTTGTATATTTAAATGTTATAATTATATTTTTTGACATTTAGCAATGAAAACCAATTATGACAAGAAAAGAAAAATAAATGCCTGAGTCGGGATATGATGGATGAGTCCTAAAGTTATTTATATATATATATATATATATATATATATATATATATATAGGGTATATATATACATGTAGTGTGGAAAGCAACGGGAAGCTACCACACCTACACAATTCCCTAGTAAAGCTGCAAGCATAGCATGAAAATGCTATGATTGCAGTGAGGGACCTGCCTTCGGGCAGAATTACTATGGATGGATACATGTAGGCCTATGTGTGTTTTATTAAATTGAAGGGATTCAATTTCTGATGACAGCTTATTTAAAAGTGTCAGACTGCAGTGAAAACAAATCATGCATAATCGTAAGTTATTACCTGCGTATTTTATATTATGTATTGTAGGATTATAATTTGACACCAATTTAATAATAAAACTAAATCCCATGGCGCGACAGGCCTAGAAAACCTTTTGCCTACCAACGAGCTGCTGGCCTCACATGTGTTAATGACAGAGGTAGGCGATCATCCAGTCAGTATAGGGTGACCGTAGTCAGCATTTAGGATCCCCCAGCCGTTATAGCTGGTTTTCTCAACCTGGAGCCGCTACTCATTGTAGCTACCCAAATGCTTCACGATGCTGGATGGTACCGGTCGTATACTGGCTGAAATTTCATCTCCCATCGAGACTCGAACCAGCGCAAGTCTCATAGCTCTGCACGCAAGGCATCTTGCCTCTACCACTCGGCTACGGCGCGGGAGAATTTAAATAATATAACTAACTAATTAACTAACTGGCTTAATCGAACTTGTAAATTCATCGCCGTTGAGACATAAGCTCTCCATACATCCCTATTTTCTTTGCCTGGTTACTGTTCGCTTTCCTTCTGGTTTTCCTTCAAGGAGTTTCCATTGACATTTTCATTCCCCACCTCTTTCTTTGCCTGCTTACTCTTCGCTTTCCTTCTGGTTTTCCTTCAAGGAGTTTCCATTGGCATTTTCATTCCCCATTCGTGCCACCTGTCCTGCCCATCGGAGTATACGAGAATTAACTTTTATTATTATGTCTGATTTCCTATAAAGATCATGTACCTCACTGTTATGAAGTGCTCTCCATTCACCTGTCAGTACTCTCTTTGGTCCCAAAATTTCCCTAAGAACCTTATTCTCAAATACTCGTAATCTTTTCTCATCCCTTGAAATAAATGTCTATGCTCCGCTTCCATATCTATCGATTCATTTTACACGCTTTATTACACGCTTTATATTAGCTTGAACTGTATCTATCTATCTATCTATCTATCTATGTTACGGAATCTTTCAACGCGATTTTCATCCACTTAAAATCATTGGATCGACTTGAAACTTTGTACATTTGTAAAGGACCCGTGACAATAAAATAATTTCATTTTTTTCTAAAATCCTGGCCAGAATCATCAGAAAATAAAAAAAGTGTCTTTGTATCTATGTAACGGAATCTTTGGACACGATTTACACCCACTTAGAAAGGTTGGATCGACTTGAAACTTCGTATAGGCCTACTTGTAAAGGAACCGTGACAATACAATAATTATATATTTATTTTCTAAAATCGTGGCAAAAATCATCAGAAAATCAAAAAAAGTGTCTTTGTATCTATGTAACGGAATCTTTGAACACGTTTTTCACCCACTTAGAAACATTGGATCGACTTGAAACTTTGTATACTTGTAAAGGACCCGTGACAATATAATAATTTCATATTTTGTTTCTAAAATCCTGGCCAGAATCATCAGAAGATCAAAAAAATGAAGACTGGTATAATAGGTTGCAGACTTGACGACTCTTTAGTCAATCGTTGTAAGCGCTCAGTTGGTAGAGCGGTGAACTCTAGTGGTATATAATTTCAGTAATCCATAGGTCGCTGGTTCAAATCTGGCTGGGAGGATTTTTTTAGAAGGGTATTACTTTTAGTTCATACTACAATAGTATCGAATTTAAAGATATTTACATTTTTATCTTATTCTATAAAATATTAAAACTAAAAACTAAAAAATAAAGAATAGTTTTAAAAAACTAAAACAACACACTTTATTAGAAAACCGAACTGAAAAATGAAAAATAATTATAATTTCCAACTCGCTTGGGACAAAATGGAAGTGGTCAACAAAAAAATCATCTCCAACACATATAGAATAAAACTAGAGTTATCAAGAAAAAGAAAATCATTTTACCATCAAAAGCGTGGGGTGCTTTTTATGATTTTTACATTTTCTTCTTAGATACTTTACTTTTACCAATTTCTGTTTATTATCAAATATATTAATTGATATAGAGCACCTCACGCTTTTGATGGTAAAATTATTTTCTTTTTGTTGATAACTCTAGTTTTATTATATATGTGTTGGAGATGATTTTTTTGTTGACCACTTCAATTTTGTCCCAAGCTAGTTGGAAATTAAAATTATTTTTCATTTTTTAGTTCGGTTTTATAATAAAGCGTGTTGTTTTAGTTTTTTAAAACTATTATTTTTTATATTATAAACATTGCATGTCCACCGCTGTGGTCTCGAGGTAGCATGCTGCCTGGTTACGCAGGGGGCCCGGGTTCGATCCCCGGTCGGGGCAGCTTTCCTGGCGAGGTTTTTATCGGGGGTTTTCCTCGCCTGTAAGACATATGTCACGAAAATTTAAGGCCCATATGGTCCCCGAAATCATATGGTCATCATCATCATCATCCTTATCGTTTTCATCATCATCATCCTTCACCGGTGTGGAAAGCAACGGAAAGCTACCACACCTACAATTCCCTAGTAAAGCAGTAAGCATAGCTTGAAAATGCTATGATTGCAGTGAAAGACCTGCCATCGGACAGAATTACTATAGAATAGAATAGGACTATATAAGTTATTACTCCAATTTTTTTGGTATCCTGTACCTTATCTTTTTAATCAATTGATATACGCCACTTTTGGTTTCGATTAAATAAAAAATGTGGCCACTGGAGCATAACGGGCACACACCTAGGCCTATATGTAAGCCCATATATATACATTTTTGAGTCCACCGCTGTGGTCTCAAGGTAAGCGTCGCTTCCTCGTACACAGCGGACCCGTGTTCGATCCCCGGTCTGGACAAGTTTCTTGGGTGAAATTTTCTTTTCAGGGGTTTTCCTCACCTATAGGATATTCTCCACGTTTAGTATGAATGTGTATGTGAATGTTGTGTTTCATGTTAATGTTGAGTTATCTCGGAGGAAGCCTTGACATGGAACTAATCACTCCGTGTCCTCTGAGGTCAAAAAATTATGTGTGTGATCCATAGTTAAAATGCCTCTTCCGATAGGTCGTGTCACTGTAAGGCTCAGGTGACTTGTGGCACGCAAAACTACCTATAAGGTGAGAGGTAAAACTGCGTTAATAGAATGGAGAATCATTGGGTGTAAAAATAATGTTCATAAGTAATGCCACGAGTGATTTCCAATTTATCTAGAGAATTTGGAAATCAAGAGTAGCATTTGTTAGGACTATTTAACGAATAAAATTAAGCTGTTTACTCACAAATCATTATTTAAATATAGCTATTTTAAAATATTTATATATTTAATGCAAACAGCGATGTTTGAAAACAAATGAGAAACGATTGTTACGCTTCATTTGCTCCTTTTGTTCGTCACTGCAACCAGATCATATTATTTATTGTCAAAAGAACGCAATATTGTAAGAATGCACTCTAGTGGAGAAAAAATGAAACACATCAAACCGTATATTAATTCATTTCTGATGTCCTATGATGCAAATATGACAATTATATTTTTCTGGAAAAAATACATTTAAGAAAGTGCAAACAGTGGTTTCTTTTTTTAGTGGTATAATCAATTGCTACAAATGTTTTTATATTAACTCCCGCATGCGGTATGTGTTGGCATTCATGCACTATATATACAATCTGGTAGCCGTATTTTTTAGTGAGTCAGCCACTGCAAAATAATGCTATGAACTATTCAGAATGTTAAAAAGGAGGTGCTTTCTTTATTATGGTAAATTCTAGGCGAAACACGAATGTGATTGGCTGTAAATAAAAAATCATTGTAACGTGATTGGTCATTGACTCCCATTAGGGCTTGAGTTAAATAGTCATTTTTATTGAACACCCCGCGTATTTCAAGAAAACATCAACGTTTTTAATAAACAGTAATGCCATTGTTGCATAAATCATAACAATTATAGGCCTCAAATTAGAACCTTGACCTGATCTAAGTTTGTTTGAAACGTTTAGATTCCGAAATAGAAAAGGAACACATTAAAGGCAATGAAAAAAATATTTATTTAATGTATGACCTTTAGTTGACTTACATTCAACGTTTGATTGTGAAGTGGCGTGATTTTTATCTTAACACAAAGAAATAAAGAGAGAACGTATATTTTTTTACGTGAGTTTTGTACTGTGGACGTGTGGCAATTTGCTCTTTCCACTGTTGATGACCAATATCTACCCTTTCAAACATTAGCCTATTATAAATAATGTAATTATCCCTTATTCTTCTTCAGTACTGGATCTTGGACTATATCTAGACCCAAATTTAATACAAGTGAAACACATCTCTAGAAATACATTCTACATCTTACATTATTTTAGACGTTTAAAGAAATTTATCTACTGCTATAACAATCAGCATTAAATATGCTAAATATACAACATACACTAAAATACTTTGAACGTAGATAAAATCATTTATCATATCTTTTTTTTTACAAGCCCACATTACTCTTTCCCTAAACATATCGTTTCCGCAATAAATAAATTTCATAAAATATGCTAAACATACAACATATACCAAAATACTTTGAACATAGATAAAATATTGTAGACAACACGTTACAAAATTAGGTTTAGTAACTCGCTGCACTTCTTTCGGCCGTGTTCTAACTTGAGCAACCCGTTACTAAAACTCTACTTTTCCAACTAGTCGTCTAAATAGGTATTTTCCCAGTTTCATTAAAATCGACCCTTGTGCACAATCTTGTGTTGCCACACCTTGATTATTGTGACGTTATATTCACCATGTACTGGATCAACACCCATGAATAAATTGTTATAAATCAGTAAGTAATAAAGATATCGTAATGTCGTTTGTTGCAAAACATAGGCCTAGATAAACTCTACAGATTGTATTGTGACAACAATGAAATTACGTAATTTGTCTTCCAACAAGGTGGAGCACCCCCACATTATGGATGGAAGCTATGCTCAGGATTTTTAAGCTGTGAAAAATAAATTACCGTAATAAACTCTAACCGTGTTTGAACTTGCGAATCTCGAAACCAGAGGTGTACATGAGTGAATGTACTGATTACCATACAAACTTGTAGATGTCTTGCAAAAAACTGCACTGCAATACATTTGTTAGTTTGTGTATCAGGCCTATAACGGTTTGTTATTGGGAGTGTTGGTCCCTAGCATGCTGTATAATTACCTAAACTTGATTCGACGCAGACATTGCAGCGTGTTCATAATGCTTGAGTTCTTTTTAATTTTCAACATTTGCCTTTATGATCATATTTCCGAACACTTCAGTAATCTCTCTTGGCTCCGTCTTACCGAGTGATATAAATTGAACTCTATTCCACTTATTTTCAAGCTTCTGAATTCTTACATTCCTAGTTACCTGGCATCCAGATTTGAGAAGTTATCTTCTCACCATAATATTGACACTAGGTCACAAGATAATATTTTGCTAATAATAGCCTATCTTATTACTCTACTTCTTTTACAGTAGACTATTCCGCTCCTAAAATTCCCTCCCTCAAGATATCAGGGGTTGCTGCACACTTGACACTTTTAAATCATGCTTATACAATTACTTGTTGTTAAATAATTAATTTTTCACCATAATTAAATGTATTCTGTGTCACTAGTCTATGCCATTTTAATTTTCCTATCTTGTACATTTTATATTTTATTCGTTAAATCTAGAGTAAATCAAAATATTTTGTAGGTAATAATTGTATTGTAGTTATATCATGTAATCATTTATGTTTATTGTAATTCAGATAATTATAAGATTAATATTTCTATTTTTTTCTAACCTGGTGAGTGGTAGACAAGGCCTTAACTGTGCCAGCTAATATAAAGCTATTATTATTATTATTATTATTATTATTATTATTATTATTATTATTATTATTATTATTATTATTATGGAGGCGGTCCGTGGCGAAAGCGGTTAGACGCTCGCCTCTCATCGGTTGGGTACCGAGATCGAGTCTCGGTCAATCCATGTGGGTTTCGTGGCGGTCGGAACGGAGCTTGGGCAGGTTTTTCACGGGGTTTTGCCCCGTTTCCCCTGCCACATCTATATAAGGGGCTTCATCTCATCTCATCCCTCAACCCGAGGGACACGAGTTAAGGATATTATTATTATGACAATTATTATTTTTTATTGCGAATGAGCCCTTGTAAGACTACGCAAAGTACTTAGATGCGTTTCCTTTTACTCCATAGGCCTATGACCCTTTTTTGACTATGGGCTTTCTTTCTCTCTTCTGTGCATGATATTCCTGTTTTTTTTTTTGTCCTCTTGGTCATCCTGCCAATTGTGTACCTTAAATCTAAAAATGCCTCTGTTTATGATATCTTCTTGAGTAATTTCTACCAATTTTAAATCCTTTTTTACTTCACCAGTCCATTTTATAGTAACCAATTGTGCTTTACTTCTATTTTCGTAGTTCTAATTATTGTTATTATTATCATTGTTTTAATAATAATAATAATAATAATAATAATAATAATAATATTATTATTATTATTATTATTATTTTGCAGAATGTAAGTTCTCTAGGGAAGTGTTTATTTTAAAACTTTGAAAGAATATAGCTATAAATTTTATTTTTTAGCATGTTGGTACGAATCGCATTTGTTCAATACACGTGTTAGAGATAAGGGACATTAGTGTTTTAACACAAGTGGGTTAATTTACTTTTTCTACGAAGCCCCCAGGATGGTGGGGGGACACTTTCTTGAGGGTGATTAATGTTTTGTTACCATTTTGATAAGCGGCTTGCGTGCCGATGTGGTAAATTAGCGGTTAAGAGTATTTTGTTTCTGTTTAGCCGCCACTACGGTGATATGAGACACGCATGTATGTACAGTCCCACCTACAACATTGTCACCTGCTCCATTATTCGACTGGAGGGCACTTGGACGTCCCTCTCAAAGCAAAACACTGAGCGGAAATCTAAAAGGCAAAGCAGGCTGAGGTCTAGTATTTGTCGATACGATTTTCCATTCAACATTTTTATGACACTGTTGTTCTACACACTTCTACCATTCGTAATACCGCTTCATACTATTGGAACGATTCAATAAACATTTCTACGATTTTTAAATACATATTCATAATTGCGCTAATTTTGTGAAGAGTTCTATAGACGCGCAAATGCTTAATGTAACTTCCGCTAGATGGCTCTCAAATCGGTATTAGACCTACCAACATTCGCAATTAATTCCAAACCATGTTTCAAGAGACTTTGACGGAAAAAGAAAAAAAAAATATAAATTTCAGGCAGCGGAATGAAGATTCCTAGGGGGTTGTACAAGAGAAGAACATATTATAAATGAGATTATTAGAGAGGAACTAAAAGTACAATCACTTCTTCAGGAAATAGAAGAACACAAGAACAATTGGATAGAACATCTGCAAATAATGACAAGGATAGAATACCAAAGATGGAACTGATGTATAATCCTGTCGGTACGAAGACCAAGAAAGCGCTGGGCTGAACTGATGTGAGATCGGAACAGGCAAAGACCTAATCCGTGAAGGATGATGATAATGATGATATTTCAAGAAACTTACTTAATTTTGTTAGGTTCCAATGGGTACATAAGATTAGTTTATAGTTTATTAAATAATATGCATGTAACTTGTTTTGTTAGGTTAGGAAATGTGGTTTACGTCCATTTTTATAAACGTTTGGGAATTTATTCTTAAAAATTGGTAACTCCGATTTGAGAGCCATCTAATGGGAGCTACATTAAGCATTAAAACTCGCGCATGCGCACTGCGATTCTGTAGAACTCAGAAGAATTCATGGAGTAAGAGATCGACTAATAGTAGACTTTTCCAGCATATATTTTACCTTGGAACAAATCTTAAGATATTTTCTTGCAAGCTGTCATAAATCTATCTTCCGCTCTTAATGGAGAGATCATAGAACAAATGTGACATGCCGGCACCTTTCGGGCAGAAATACTGTGGTTGGATTATTATTATTATTATTATTATTATTATTATTATTATTATTATTATTATTATTATTATTATTATTATTATTGTAGCAGCACTTTATTTGATGTCACTTGAGACATTTGAGTTGAAGTGTTCAGAGGAGATGCAAATTTGATTAGGTGGACAAGAAGTTGATTTAAATTTGATTAGTCACCAGTGGGTTTGAGACACGTCACGTCAGATGAAGCTATGAACTTTGGGTTGGAGGTGTGTTGTATAATTCAGGTCGCGTGATTGCGGGCTCCCCTGTCTCATTCTTAATTCATCTCTAATTACACACAGATGTGCGCACGAGGTGGCAACACAAATATAAATTAAATAAACACGATCAATAAGGATGGGCTCACAGGTGGCCAAATAAAATTAGTCTTCCCAATCACTTGCTCTTCAGGCTGAATACACTCCAGAGCTCATTTCAAGACAACAGGGAAACAAAAAATTAAATATTGGCATGTAGTAAAAGCCTACAAATGGTTTCCATTTTTTAAAAATTGGGGAATTATTTATGAATAAAACTAACGTATACTATTGAACCGTAAATTCATGATCATGCGGACGTAAGATCCTATCCTAAGCTCATTATCATCATCATAGTACATTCACGAATTAGGTAATTTGTTGACCTGTTTCGGCCTCAAGAAAAACACCATCTAAAAGTCTTTTGAGTGGACGTCCTGGTCTTCTTCTTCCTGCAGGTG
Source organism: Diploptera punctata (assembly GCA_030220185.1). Lineage (NCBI taxonomy): Eukaryota > Metazoa > Arthropoda > Insecta > Blattodea > Blaberidae > Diploptera > Diploptera punctata. The sequence continues at coordinate 1,585,393 of JASPKZ010001957.1, read as the reverse complement.
GATAGCTTAACATTTGTTTGGGTATCCTGTGATCTTCCATTCGATGAACATGTTGCATCCACCTTGATTTATAATCAGAAATTTTGTTTTCTGAAGGTTCCATGTGTAATTCTTCTAATATGTCTTAATTTTTTGTGTTCCAGTAGCGTGTATCCTGACCTACGTACATAAATTCAAACAAAACACAACAAAACGCACAATTTATTGTTACAGTAGGCCTATGTGAATAATTATCTGAGAGAAATATATATGTTCATCCCCCCCCAAAAAAGAAAACCTTAAAATGAAGTGAGAAGTTGAGCTCAAAGTAACCTAAAATCAGCATATTTACAATGTAAAATATGTTATATAGTTCGTCCGGCTTAACTTTGCAAGAAATTTGTAGAAAGAGACAACTGTGCTCACCTCTCTCACTCGTACCTATGTTCTCGAAGTTTCTTCAACAGATGTTAATAGGGGTTAGGGGGAAGACGAAAACTGACAACAGGGTGGGTTCTTTGTTTTGTGTCTTAGCGAAAGCGGCCAAAGATCTACTGTTGTATCTACATTTCTTTCTTTGTCAAGTTAAGCCAGATATATTATAGTCATTGCTCAGACAGTGTAGTCAACATATCACAAAAACCTGCTAACAAACAAGTGAATGATAAATTAATCTGGTGTACATTAACTTGCCAATTTTCTCACCCTGACCTTAAGTTAACAAAACAGTAGTTTATAGTATCAGTTATTTAAATGTGGCGGACCGCACTGAAAATGAAATCGTGCATAACTGATATTATTAGGTATTACCGCCTCACTATGATGGCTGTCCGTTTATATTAAAGCGAGTGCCGCGCGACAAAGCTTGGCAATGACTAACACTACGAGTTATTATAGTGGCGGTAATCGGAGGTACTCGGCATCTTTGTATTTAATTATATGTAACAGCTGCGGGGAAACAAATCGAGCGGTTGGACAACCATCATAGTGAGGCGATAAATATATTGTGCCAATGCCACACACATTTCAGTAATTTCTTATCATTAGCTTTCTTCTGTTTTATTAAAACCATTAGTTATATTAAAACAATTAAGAAGTGCTTTGTGTGGAGTGTAGCATTGTATGGTGCAGAGACTTGGACGTTACTACGGAATGAGGAAAAGCGACTGGAAGCTTTTGAGATGTGGATATGGAGAAAAATTGAACGTATAAAATGGACAAACAAAGTGAGAAATGAAGATGTGCTAGACAGAATGGGTGAAAGAAGATCAATGCTGGAACTCATAAAGAAGAGGAAAAGAAATTGGATTGGCCACAGGCTAAGAAGAGACTACCTGCTGAAGGATGCGCTAGAAGGAATGGTCAACTTAGAGGCAGTAAAGACATCAGATTATAGACAATATTAAAATAAATGGTTTGTATGCAGATACAAAAAGGAAAGGTGAGTTAAGGAAAGAGTGGAGAATGCTGAGTTTGCAGTGAAAGACCTGCTTTTGAGCAGAACACTATGAATGAATGAATGAATGTATTTTATAAGATACATTGCGAATTTAAGGGCTATCTTGTCCAAACTAACATTAACTTGCCCATTTTAACCCTAACTTGCCCACTAATGTAAGAATTATTTTATATGCCTATGTGAGTAAACATGTTGGCAATTGGCTGAAGTGGGAACATGTGTTATCATATTGACAAACATAATGCATCAGCCATTGTTCTCCAATCGAATATTCACAAGTGTACTGCGAGATAGAATAATTGTAAAATATTCGTTTACTGAAATCCTAGGTAAATTTTTCATAAATTGTTTATCATCGCCATTCTTTGCGTTATTAGACTTAGGAGTCAATTATAGTCCCTTTTCCAATACTTGAGATTAAACTCTTGAAAACATTATTTATTATTTAGAGAATTTCGTAGGAATGATTGTTCTAATGAAAAGTTTTTTTTTCAAATTTTTTTAAAGATCTTCGCCGATCCTATCTAGTAGAGACTGAAAGTGGCTATGACCTAAATTTATATAGGCTATGTTAACGCTCTAAAGGACACAATTTTTGTTTCATCGGAACCAACTTGGCATATCTAATATATAACAATTGTTTGTTTGTTTCTATGTTTGTTTGTTTCTATGTTTGTTTGTTTGTATTTTTATGCACGGCCACACCCTTCGTCCTATTTAGATGGGGCTTTTTGAAAAATGTGCAGGAGATTCCTGGGATGAACATAGGCTATAAGAGAGTTGTAATACTCAACCCCTTCACCCCTAGAAATCACCCTTTGTAGTGAAAAACATGAAATAAGTTCCTATTTTGACGCTTAAATGGCTTACGCTGCCTAAATCGTAACAAATATACCAAATTAATGTATACAGAATTGAATAGGCCTATCTAAAGAAACTCTACAAAAACGTCCGCGACAGCATATGTTTATCTTCAACGGATAACTCACAATAACCATTTTTGTCTTTAAAGAATATCGCGATAAGCAGATTGCCAGGCAAGCATAACAGCGCACGGCCGGTATTAAAAAAAATAGTAAAAACACATTAACATTTATTTAGGAGTAGCAGCGCACGCGGAGTATTAGCTAGTAGTAATTATTTAAAAAAAAAACTTGTATTTGTGGCATTCGTCTGTAGAGGATACAGTGTATCGAAACAGCTGTTACGAATGTTGATTAAAATAAATATTTATGAAAAATCATATAAAACTTTGACAGTTTTATCTAATAAATAAAATAAAGAAAGAAAGGTTGAGTATGTTAACCAGCAAAATCGGATCACTAGTTTTAGGAGTTCACCCAAAACGAAAATTTAAAAATCGCTCTAGCTGTTGCACATTTCGATATTTCACAAGGAAACTCAGTATATTCTAATTTTTAAAAAATCCGATCATTGAAAGTAGGAGTATACCTGAAATTCGAATTTAAAAATTGGTTGTAGCAACCGCCATGTTTGGTCCATCCCAATGTAGAGGCTACAATTTCCTTAAATAGGCCCCATAACCTGTAAAATGCATTGGTTTAATTTGTTCAATATTTTAACATAGAAACAGAAAAATGAATTGATAGATATTTAAATTCGTATAAAATTATATAACAATATCTAAATAAGTAATAAGTTACGATTATGCATGATTTGTTTTCACTGCGATCCGACGCTTTTGAATAAGCTGGCATCAGAAATTGAGTTCTTTCGATTTTTATTTGCTAGAGAATTTAAGTTTGGGAAGGGAAGGGTAAGAGAGATTACGCAGTGATTCGTTGTTAAGTTTGAATGCGTTGCTATGACAACACAGGCCAACAAATGGTAAATTGTCAGAAACCAAACATCTGTTAATTCCACTGTAATGTTTTTAGAATAGTTAATATGTTGAGTAACAGATGTCAATGGGCTCCCACATTTATCGCAAAGCTAAGTACAGTAATTAGCCTATAACATACTAATTTCCTTCAAGTATGTGGGCAGTCAAGCCTTTACACAATGTTAAGTTGCAAGTGGTAAAAAAATAAATTATCTCTTGCGTACTCACACAACCTGCCATGTGTATCAAATTATTTATTTTTTTGAGGTTGGTAATAGATATAGGAACCGGTAAATTCCATCGTAACACGTAACAATTGCAACAGAGAAAACTCCTCTAGTATTATTAGTGATAATGAGGAGACACTAAGGGACAACACGCACACTCTATTGAGTAACACTAAGAAATTGGGACTGGAAATAAACATCAGTAAAACTAAATATATGTTCACACGTAAAACTACATTATATTAGGGCCTAATGGAAATGAACGGTTAATGACAAATGAGAGATATTTTGAAGAAGTGGCTGAATTCAAATACCTAGAAACAATAATTACAAACAGGAATGAGATGCACAAGAAAATTAGGCTCAGTTCTGGAAATGCATGCTATTATACATTACAGGAATCTTGTTGTCCCAACTTCTCCAAAAAAAAAAACGATAAACTGAAAATATATAAAACTGTTATTTTCCTAATTACGCTATATTATATGGATATGAAACTTAGACTCTTACTTTAAGGGAGGAGAAAATGTTACGAGTATTTGAGAATACAATTCTTGGGGCAATTCTTGGACCAAAGAGAGATGAACAGACACGTGACTGGAGAAGACTACATAACAGTGAGCTACATGATCTTTATAGGAAACCAGATAATAAGAACAGTTAAGTTTCGTAGACTGTGAAGTAAAGGGCGTGTGGAACGAATGGGGAATGAAGAAGAGACACAGAAGCTTCTTCTAGGAAAACCAGAGGGAAAACGTCCAGTTGGTAGACTAAGAATAAGTTGGTAGAATAACATTAACCATGGTTTGAGGCAAGTAGATTATACAGGGGATGATCGGAAATAACTCCTCCTGGCGCGACAGGGCTAGAAGGCCCCTTAGCCTACCAGCCGGCTGCTGGCCTCATATCCACATGTGTCAGTCACAGAGGTAGAAGATCATCAGCCAGTGTAAGGGTGACATGTGGTCAGCATGTCGAGTCCTCCAGCCGTTATAGCTGGTTTTTGCTCAACCTGGAGCCGCTACTTATTGTACCTACCCAAATGTCTCACGATGCTGGGTGGGCACCGGTCCCATACTGGCCGAAATACCATGATACAATTTCTTCCTCCATGGAGACTCGAACCAGCGCAAGTCCCGTAGCTCTGCGCCAAGGCTTCCTACCTTAACCACTCGGCTACAGGCCTACGTATATTAGACAAGAAATGGATGCACAAGAAACTGTTATCGATATGATAACAAAGAGAGCTTTACAGTGGTATGGGCATGTACAACGGACGTCGGAAGAACAGTGGCCTAAACGGGTGTTAGATTGGATGTTGCCAGGCAGAAGAAAGAGGGGGAGAAGCAGGAGAACATGGTATGAGGTAATATATGATGCCATATGAAGAGGGGTATGGAAGAAGGACAATGGGAATATAGGAATCTCTGGAAAGCATGAATTAAGGGCGAACAGCTGGTTAGTGGAAAGCCTTTATTAAGTATTAAGTATGATTGGAATAGATTACATCAGGATAGGGATGTGTGGACAGCTTATTTCTACGTGGTCATGAACCTACGGTTTCGATAGTGCCAGTGAGGTAGAGTTACTTGAGAAAAACACTCTGCACGGAAAATATGAGCCGATTAATGAAAGAAAAAAAACTGAGAGAACTGCTAAAAAAACCGACGTCCCTCACACACATTGTCAATTCATTTCTCCAATGAGTTTTTTCCCCCCCCCGGAGTATTTGGGGCCCTTAATAAGCTTTTAGTGAGAAAATGTGTGATTCAGATAAACTGAACAAATGTGTGGTTTCTCATGACCAGTGCTGTAAGAAATCACACTTAGCCTCCATTAGCCTTCAGCAGCGACTAATGACGTTTCTTTTCTCGCAAATTGTACTCGACCGGTAATGACAAGTAATAAAACACCGCCTAATGATTTAAAGCTCGCCACTTAATAATCTAACTCTACTACCATTAACCGTAAAACCTTTCCGCGAGGGGTGCCCATTTTCTACTAAATTACCTTGTTGTAAATCTTTATTGTCTCTGCTCAACCACTCGCCCAGTTTTCATTAAAATAAACAATACGCGTGAGTTTGTTCATATTCTACAATAATTTTGGATGTAGGCACTTGAAAATGTTTTGGTGATTCTATGCCGCTATACCACCTACATAAATTCAAATGAAAATAAATAATAGTTTCAAAAAACTAAAACAACACGCTTTATTAGAAAACCGAACTAAAAAATGAAAAATGATTTTAATTTCCAACACGCTTGGGATAAAATTAAAGTGGTCAACAAAAAAATCATCTCCAACACATATAGAATAAATCTAGAGTTATCAACAAAAAGAAAACAATTTTACCATCAAAAGCGTGGGGTGCTCTATATCAATTAATATGTTTGATAATAAACAGATTTTGGTAAAAGTAAAGTCTCTAAGAAGAACATGTAAAAATCATAAAAAGCACCCCACGCTGTTGATGGTAAAATTATTTTCTTTTTGTTGATAATTCTAGTTTTATTCTATATGTGTTGGAGATGATTTTTTTATTGACCACTTTAATTTTATCCCAAGCGTGATGGGAAATTAAAATTATTTTTCATTTTTTTAGTTCGGTTTTCTAATAAAGTGTGTTGTTTTAGTTTTTAAAACTATTATTTATTTTTTTAGTTTTAATATTTTACAGAATAAGATAAGCATTTAAATAGGCCTATCTTTAAATTCCATACTAATTGTAGTATGAGCTAAAAGTAATACTCTTCTAAAAAAAGTCCTCCCAGCCGAATTTGAACCAGCGACATATGGGTTACTGAAATTATATACCACTAAGAGTTCACTGCTCTACCAACTCAGCTCTTACAACGATTGACTAAAAAGTCGACAAGTCCGCAACCTTTTATACCAGTTTTCATTTTTTTGATTTTCTGATGATTCTGGGCTGGATTTTAGAAACAAAATATGAAATTATTATATTGTCACGAGTCCTTTACAAGTATACAAAGTTTCAAGTCGATCCAATGTTTCTAAGTGGGTGAAAATCGCGTTGAATGATTTCGTTACATAGATAGATAGATATATACAGGTCAAGCTAATATAAAGCGTGTAAAAACGGAAACATAATTTATTTTTGCAGTATGTTAATCATTAAATGAGAAGAATATACTGGGAGCACATAAAAGAATAGGCCTATAGCGATTTTAAAGGTGTTGAGTTATACGCCTACTTTAACTAACTATAACAAAAACAAAACTCATGTTAAATGAAAGAGTAACATCTCCGTTTGCATTATAAGTTCATAGGTATTCAATGTGTAGGCTAATTCTTCCCATACATTAATAAGCATGTCTGGATTGATGACAGCAACAGCTTCTCGAATCCTTTCTCTCAACTCGGGCAGGTTAGCCGGCAATGGGGGCTAACCTGCCTGTCCTTTACAAAACCCCCAAAGGAAAAAAATAGCATGGGTGAGATCCGGTGGTCTAGGAGAACACTGGAGATAAGCCCTGTCATCTGGACCATTACGACCAATCCAGTAACTATAGTGTGATAGAGCTTACGGAAACGCTTATACGCTCGTATATGCGACCCTACCGTTTACAATTGTTACAGGCTCTAAAGCTGACTCTGCGCTTGAAATGTTGCAGCAGCACCAACATTCTCCTCAGGCACTCTTGGTCGTCCCACACTTTTGCCTTTACACAGATAACCGGTCGTTGCGAACTGATTATACCATCGACGAATGTTGTTGACATTGGGAGGGGGGTCACGATTAAACTACCTACGAAACGCACCTTGAACTGGCATAACTGAATTACAACTCTCAAACTGCAAAACACAAAACGCTTTCTGTTGAGGAGTTGCCATTTTTGTTATTATCGTTGCCATAGAAACAGAACAAAAGAAAGCTATCCGCTCACTCACACAACTAAAACTATGTTCTTTCATGTTTCATTTCAGTCTATACACAACTTTCTATCCCTCATCTGTGTGATAATATTATTACTTGAAACTACTATATTATTTTATGTACACAGTGTATATGTTTGAAATGAGATACCTTCGGAGGACTGCAGGATACACACTACTAGTTCATAAAAAAACGAAGACATATTAGAAGAATTACACATGGAACCTTTAGAAAACAAAAATTTCTGATTATAAGTCAAGATGTATACAATATGTTGATCGAATGGAAGATCACAGGATACCCAAACAAATGTTAAGCTATCAACCTGCAGGAAGAAGAATACTAGGACGTCCACTCAAAAAACGTTTGGATGTTTTTTCTCTTGAGGCCGAAACAGGTCAACAAATGGCCTAAATTCGTAAATGGACTATGATGATGATGAAATATGTATGTTGATTTTTACTGCCAAAAAGTAAGAGATGCCTTAATATGAAGTGAGAAGTTTGAATTCAAAGTAACTTAGAATCACTATATTTACAATGTAAAATAAGTATTAGTCATTGCTCAGGCAGTGTAACCAACCTATCACAAAAACCTACAAATAAATAAGTGAATACTAAAGTAATCTGGTGTATTAACTCGCCCATTTTCTCATCGTAACTTGCCAAAACTAATACTAACTTGCCCATCTAACACTAAATTAACCATTTTCTCACCCTAAGTTGCCAAATAATATAGGTGGGCTCCTGGGATAGAATCCCCTTATAGGCCTATATGAGTGAATACGTTGGCAGTTGGATTTAGCGAAACGTGTGTTATCACATTGGCCAATATGATATCAACATTCTCTTGTTATCCATTCGAATATTGCATGTGACACAGTGACACTGTAGAATAGTCAGCCATTTTAATAGTCAATATACTCCTTTGGAAAGTAGCGAAAAAACTTTAATTTCCATGTATTACTAGGGAATAGATGACGTGCGCTGCTACGCCTAAATAAATTTAATATTGAGGGTTAATTAATTAATAGTATACACTGCGACAAACCAAACTTTGTGGTTGCTAGAATAATTTTTTTATTTAAAATTTCAGGTAAACACGCATTTCTAACTGTCGGATTTCGCTGATTTTTGGATAATACATATCTCGGTTAATTTTAATAAGATATTCCGAATTTAGTTGTAAAACATCGAAAATTGCAATCGCTAGAGCGATTTTTAAATTTTCGTTTCAGGTGAACTCCTACACCTAATGATTTTAGAACATAATAGATAACGGATTAACACTCGCCGCATCTGAAACCCTATATAGGCCTATACAAATTTTCACGAAGCTCAGTTGAACGGTTTAAAAGTCTATAAAAGACAAACAGACACATTCGTTTAGGCCCTATATAGGGTAAAAGTTTATTATTCGCGGTTTAAAAAATTGCCACACAGTTCCTGTATTCGCGGCTAAAAATGTTCATTATTCGCGGATCCAGTCAGTATATTAGAAGGATTAGTGTCCTTTATTAACCACCAGCAATTTCTTTCTTTCTTTCTTTTTTATTTTTTACTAACCCTAAAGTTCACTGTTAAAAGCTGTTGACGTATTTTACGTGCCGATATGTACTTTGATAAATGCCTGCATTGCCACGGTCGGTATATTATTGTTTCAATTTGTCATTCGTTGCAATAATTTTGATTGAATAACACATGTCTCTTGTGCTTTGTTCCCAGTTTATAATGTCGAGTAAAAGGAAAGAAAAATTATTAGCTACCGAAGAGAAAAAAAAAAATAGTGGTGCCGCTTAAAGTAAAAATAAAAATGCTTGATCGTTTATACGCGTTGGCGAGTCGTTTGCGTCTATATCACGTTGTTTCAATGTTAATGAATCAAGAAATCCGAAGATAAAATAATGAATTCTAACTCAGAATTCACAGCTGAATAACAGTCTTAATTGAAATACCTTTTAAAAGCGGCAACACAGGGGGAAGAAAAATATTAAGTTATTTAAGTCCTTGCCTAAACCTGACAGTAATAATTAATAGAAATTGTTCAAAATCTCTCATTCATTGATTTTATTTTGATAATTTTTATTTTTTTCTGTAACCTTGGACCATATCCCTATACACCCATACAAATTACCATTCGCGGCATATTTGCGGAACATATCCCCCGCGAATAAAGAGATTTTACTGTATGTGTGTGTGTGTGTGTGTGTGTATATATTAGGGTTATAATTTTCTGGACTTTTGTGAAATAAAATATTTCCTGTGTGATAAATGGGTGAAATTTTACTTAAAACCATCGAAAAAGACCTTAATTTCACTGAGCTTCAAGAAAAGGTCACCCCCCAAATCAATATTTAGCTTCACAATATTTATAAAATTTCTATTAAATCTACTCAATCAATATATTGTGTAGTAGTGGTATATAATGATGTGTAGTGCTCATACTCATTACATTTAGTATCTATGATTGCTAGTGAATGAAAACATTAGCTTGTTTAATTTACTGGGAATACATGATGTCACACAAGAAAAGTTATAACACCACTCAGAAAAATAAAGGGACTTGGGCGAATAATCTAGTGATATTTTAGCAGTTACATAGAAGACAAAATGCGCCTACAGTAGATTCTTCACTAGAAGAAAACTGCAAGATACCTCTTTAACTTCAAATTATTGGAAGGTATCAGTTTCTTGGAACAGAGATCAAAGGAAGAAATGAGATAATAGGAAAATGTCTGAAGAAGTGACAAATTTGTGGCAAAAAATCTTAATTCTCCCCATGTGTCAAATCAAGTAATGCATACAAAGCCCAAACAAATACTGAAGACCAGATTTTGATATTACAAAAGTAAATGGCCAATGGTTATCTACTGAAGACAAAATATTGTATCAACTACAATTGGAAAGCAAAGGAGAGGTTGGTTACTCAACAAGTAAAGTAACCCGAAAGGAGACAATTCACTCTTCAAAGAGACAGAAACTCCCTATAGAATCAAGTTCAAAAAGTGTTGTCAGATTGCATAAATAATAAATCTTCTTCTTGTATCTTGTAGGCCCATGTTTCCCTTAACAGAGATTTAGGCGCTCTCCCCCTACAGGGAAGAATTTGAACCATACTAATTTAGTTACGGTACTTGTTTTCGTATAGATGTCATTTGAGTGTTCCTCATACTGACATCTAGGAAACCAAGGTAGTACTAAATAAATAAAAAATAAAAATAGAAGAAAAGGGTGTTGCTGTACCTCAATTTATCGGTTATCAGCATCATATTCTGCACAGAATACTATGTTTAGTGATGGATCAAGAAGTTGCTGATAATACAAAGCCTCCAAACATTGAATACACATTTGTATCTAAATTGGTGAACGAGTATGAGGGGATAAAATCACAATTTGTGAATGGAAAAGAAGATATTCTAGATAAATCGGGGTGGAGAGAAGACATGAAGTTCCTGTACCATCTAACACGTCCTTCATATTATTTGAGGAAATTAATACGCTTTCCATTCATTAGGTTCCAGAAAATTCCAAACATTAGTAATGCAAGATGGAATTCAAGAGCTATTCTTGCTCTATTTGCATTTATACTTATACCTACTATAAGAGTTGCTTTGAAAAAAATGTGCAGATTTATTTCAATTGACTGGACAGACTGTTGGTTTATTAATCAGATGTACAACATGAATGACTTCAAGAACTTATCCAACATAATAAGGCCTTTTAAAAAAAACACTGCACTCATTGGAAAATCATTGGAAGAAAGAACCATCTGTATATAGTATCTCAAGAAGTAATCAGTGCGGCGAACATGCAATTAAAGTCATGCAAGAATTATATGCTTCCTGTAGAAATAAAGACAAACTGCATGTCCGATCCTTTCTAAGCAATCAACAATAATGTACAATGATTGTACATGCGGTTGAACACTTTTATATCTTTTGTTGTTTGTATTACAGTATATATCTTCTGTTTCAAAATAATCAGCCAGCAGTGAAATATTAATTTTGATTTCGGGTGACCTTTTTTAAAGGAATATTGAAATGACTAGTCGATTCTTCGTACAGAGGTAAAAATTCATCAGTTTATGATACAGGAAAGTGAGGTTGTAAAAAAATATATAACCCTAATATATATATATATATATATATATATATATATTTGTCAAATGTTATATGGATTTCTCCTTCTTAAAAACTGGTACAGTATGATATATTTGCGTTGTGTTAATTTATGGAAAACAAAGACATAATCAATGACTTTACACCAATTTATCTTTAAACCGATCAATTGAATAATTTGCATTATCCGACTTGACCAGCCTTATGGTCTTGTGGACAGAGCTTTTGACTAAACGTCGTGAGTCCTGGATTAGATTATCGCTCAGATCACAGAAATATCTCCTTAGAGAAGAATTATTGCTGAGTATCTCCATGATTTGGAATTCAGCTTCTAGGACCCTGGAAATTTATTTAAGCCCTTATCGCCCATCACATCGTCGGAGTAACGTAACATAGCCTTCCAGGCCTAGCCTAGTATCATCTCGGAAGTGGGTTACATTACCGACAATGCCAGGAAGAATAACAGACATTTTCATAAACACACAAAGGTGACACTGGACGAACAATTATTATAAAAAATGCCTGTCTTAATAATCTATTGTAGTTAGCCTATGTGAAACAAATGATGAACAGCATTAGAAATGTGAGTCCACACTAAGTTCCCGTTGTACTCTAAAAAACTTACATAAGGTTTTACCCCACCGACTCAGTATATTGGGGGAACTGTGGTGTCATTTTTAACTGTCATATGACTGAATTATATACGGAACAGCGATCGATAGAAATGTTGTTCTGGGCTACATTTTACGGGGAAAAAATTGAATCCAAGGTAAGATGGTACCAATAATTAGAAACTTGCATTTATTTATTTATGAAAAAAATGTATATGAACCCACCTAATCAGACTTTATGCTTTTCCCTGGTGTCGATAGATATCATTTACTTACAAATTTCATTGATCCATGCTGACTCACCTGTAAAATTTGCTGTTATTTCATTACATCCTTAATGACTAATTTTTTTTAAAATCTGTTTGAAAACATTCAAAATAATTTGTTTCTCTCCGCTTTCCATAGGCCAAATTATAGAGAAGCGGCCTTTTTGAAACAATTGAAATTCCTACTTATTCTGCATTGGGCATGCGTAAGACTAAAATAATGCTTATTTAATATATTGTAATTATAATTATATATTTTAAAATACTCCCATATAAGTTACATATACATGTGCTAGATAATAACATAACATCTTTTTGTCATTTTTATTTTCTTTACTTCAAGTGTTAGATAGCGAACTACATTTTCTTACACGCTGACATTAAAAACCGTTGTTCGACCAATGAAAATGTTTGTTTACATTACAACTGGAACTTAGCTCGGAATTAGTATAGTATTTTTGTGATTTTTTGTAAACATTTAGAATATAAATGCATACTGCTTGTAGAAAATTTGAAGTGGCTTTTTGAAATGCGTGAATATTCGGTCTCCGTTTATAATAATGGTTAAAATTAGTATAAGTGGCAGTCAACAGGTAGACAATCGATCCATTTGGTTGCCATGACAACCCATTGTTGGTGTGTCAGACGTGTTTTATAAGACGATTACTGCGACATCCGATCCAAGATGGCGCGGCTAATCCGATGAAAACTGTGGAGCGACAGCAGTGGTACAGCGCTGCGCAGCTGTTTCAAGAACAATGCTCCAGAGGTGAAAACTCTCTTTTCAGAATTCACTTCAATACCAGGAGCATAGATAGAGTCTTCAGCATTTAGCCTATGTTAATAATTCAAACTTGTTAACCAAATTGAAAAAAAACGAAATATATATTTTTATATGTATTCTCTACCAATAATGTACGGTTTGACCGTAAAATTAAATGCGACACATTCAAATATGTTGTTAATATAAACAGAAACTGATGATTGTGTCTTGCTGTTTACCATTCATGCTTTCTGACAACTAACTGCTCTCCGTTCTCGTTATTGATTTGCATTTACATAGAGTTCTTTTAGGGAAAATTAAGGGGGAAAACCAAAGAAAAGGTGCAACAGAAACTGATACAGTCAAATGAAAAATGAGCAAGTGCAAAAAAATTATGTTTTCAAAAAAGTAAAACTAAAAGAAATTGTATAGCATTCAGGCTTAGTTGAATCCATCCATCCATAGTAATTCTGCCCGAAGGCACGTCCTTCATTGCAATCATAGCATTTTCATGCCATGCTTGCAGCTTTACTAGGGAAATGTAGGTGTGGTATCTTCCCGTTGCTTTCCACACCGGTGAATGATGATGATGATGATAGGGATGATGATGGCCATATGATTTCGAGGACCGTTTGGGCCTTAAAGTTTTCCTGACATTTGTCTTACAGGTGAGGAAAAACCCCGATAAAAACCTCACCCAGAAAAACTGCCCCGACCGGGGATCGAACCCGGGCCCGCTGCGTGACAAGGCAGCACGCTACCTCGAGACCACAGCGGTAGACCTTAGTTGAATAATAATCTGAAAAATTTAACAAGTAGGCCTACAACCTAAGGATATTTAGTTTAGTTAATACAATTAAAGAGAAAAAAGTCTGTCTAAACCGGGATATGTTAGTTCATATGATATTAATCATTTAGGAACATCAATCACGGAATGAGATACACATACAAATAATTAAACATAAGCTCAATTCTAGAAATGCGTGCTATTATGCATTACAGGGACTCCTGTCATTATTTATGTCAGCAACAAGGAAATGTCACCTTGAGATTTCAAATGTGGAATATTTACAGATTCCTCAAATAAAGGTTCTTTTCAGTTTTGCAGTAAGTTCTATTATAATTCACAATTACCATAATCGGGCTCGGTGGACATTAGTTTCTTGCCTTTAGTCACGAAGGTCGAGGGTTCAAACTCGGCAGGGGGTTGATAGATGCTTAGGATGGAAAAATCCAAGTGGCAAATACCGTAGTTCTGCACCAAGGTATCATGTCTTAAACCACTCGGCTACGGGTCTACATGTGGGAAGAAATTTTCTCATGGAATTTCGGCCGTATGAGACCGGTGCTCACCCAACATCGTGAGGAATTTGGGTAGCTACATTAAGTAACGGCTCTAGGTTGAGAAAACATGCTATAATGGTTGTGGGCTCGACATGCTGACCACATGTCACTCCTGTACTGTCAATGTGAGTTTAGAAGCCGACTTGTAGACTAAGGGCCTTCTAGGCCTGTTGCGCTGTGGAGAAACGTGTAACCATCCATCCAATGGCTGATTGGCTCAAATTCTAGCTTAGGCCCCCCTTAATTTCTGCCTCCAATCATTTCTATTTTGCGCAGCAAGCCTCCAGTTGCGACACGTAAGTAGGTTTGCAGCATCTTATTTAATGCCATCCTCCCATCGTTTTTCGGCCTTCCAACTCGTCTATTCCCCATAAAACTTTCTGTAAGCACCTTTTGGTGCTCGGTCTGTTGAGAGCCTTTGTACATGGCCAGCCCATTCCAATTTCTTTAATTTGATTAAAGTGACAAGGTCAGGTTCATTGTATTTGTCGTACAATTCTTTTTGTATCGTATTCTCCACTGACTATTAGTATTTATCGGTCCAAATATTTTTCTCAAAATTATTTAGGGCGACCTCTGATCTTTTAGCAAGGCTCCATGTCTCACTACCATAAGTCAAAACTGTTCTTATTAAAACTTTATATAGCCTTATATTACTAGCTGAGTGTATATAATTAATCTTCATTATTTTATGAAGCTTTGTTGGCCAGTTTTAATCTTCTTTGTACTTCAATGTGTTGGTCGTTATTATCTGTAATACATGAGCCAAGATAGTTAATTTTTTTATTAGGATTATTCCACAATACAATGTTCCTACTTCAACCCAAAGTGATTTGTCGCCAGAGGTTCCTGTCTAGAGCATCTTCTTCCCTCAAATCTCAACTTTCCATACTTTTCCTCACTCCATCTATCCAGTGTTCTTTATGTCTGCCTCTTCCACTTCTTCCATTAGTTTTCCAATTAAGGATCTTCATTGGTATTCTCTCTTCTTCCATTCTTATGAGGTTTCCATACCATTTCAAAACGTTTTTCTTTTCAATTTTTTCTATTTTTTTAATTGCATAATTTCCCTCATTGTGCTGTTTCTGACCTTATCACTTCTTGAAATTCTTGTTGATTGCCTCCAAAAATCCATTTCAACCGCTAACAGCTTGTTGGCTTGTTTTCTACTTACTATCCAAGTTTTCGGACGCTAAATTAAAATGCTTTGCAACAGCACTTGAGAATTAGTTTTCTTCGTTCTGTACATTATATTTCTATTTCAGAGCGCTAAGTTCAACATACCAGTGATTCTTCTTCCATCAGTTATTCTTCTTTCAATTTCTGTAGTTGAAGTCTCATTTTTATCTAAAATAGATCCTAAATATTTTTTTAATTACGCATTCTTCCTGAATTAATTTTTTTTACAATGTTAAAATCTAATTATTTTATACTATGAGATTGAGAAACCTGTAACAGAGAGTGTAATGTTGTCAATCTCTGACACTGGACCATATAAAGACAACGGTATAGTCTCCCACGCACTAATTTCAAATTAATGGCAAGCTATAAAGATTATTATTGTAATAACCTCTGAATTAGAACACAATGGGACGTGCACTTTCTCGGAGGCAGCGAGCTGGAAATACAAAGAATATAATTGTTATTGTAGCTACTGGGGACATGCGCAATAAACATTAACATGGAGTTGATGAGCAGCCAAGATACCGCATTGTTTACAGTGAAATTAGGAAATGCATCGCTTTTAAACTCTTTTTAAAATTCTTCGTGTGGAGGAAGTGCTCCCGTTCTCTTTATTGAAACATTATCATTCTCTCCGTAAACATTTTATATCCGCATTTCATAAATGCATAAATACATTAATTTCATAATTGTCATGCCTGTTGTAGCTTTGTTACCAATTTTGAAGTCTGTCTAATTGGAATTCTTACTATGGCATCGACGTATGGGGGTTTTCACGTCTATAAAATAACATTCTTCTTACGGAGCAATTCCTGTTAGTAAACGTTTCCTTTTATGTGAGATTGATTTATTAGTTTATACGAAATAAATATTGTTAGGAGTTAATAGACTGGATCGCCAAAGAAACACAATTATCGGAGGAAGACTTGGAGTAACAAGTTTAAATGAAGATATACAAAGATACCAACAAGAATGGAAAAATCATCTGAGGAGAATGGCAAGAAATAGACTTCCAAAATTGGCATTCCAATATACCCCAACTGGACATAGGGACCAAGGAAGACCAAAACATCGGTGGAAAGATCAAGACCATCTTCGCTAGGTTTACCGTACAGGCCACATGGCCTAAAACGAATTTGTTCATGATGATGATGATGATGATGATGATGATGATGATGATGAAATGAAAATTTAGGAACAATAATTAGGCTACAAATAGAAATGAGATGCACAAAGAAAATAAACATAGGCTCAATTCTGGAAATGCGTGCTATTATGCATTACAGGGACTGTTGTCCTAATTCCTTAAAAAAGAGATACATTTAAAATATATAAAACTGTTATTTTCCCAGTTACGGTATATTATATCGATGCGAGGCATGGACTCTTACTTTAAGGGAAGAAAGGAGATTACGAGTATTTGAGAATAAAGTTCTTAGGAAAAATTTTGGACCAAATAGAGATGAAGAGACAGGTAAATGGAGAAAGCTACATGAACTTTATAGGAAGCCAGATATATTAAGAACAGTTAAGTCTCGTACACTGACGTGGGCAGGACATGTGGCACGAATGGGAATGAAAGAGGTGCATGGAAGCTTCTTATAGAAAAACCAGAGGGAAAACGCACAGTTGGTAGACCAAGAATGTGATGGGAGAATACAATTAACCATTATTTGAGGGAAGTAGATTATACAGGGGATGATTGTAAAACATTAGCTCATGCTAGGGATATGTGGAGAGCTTATGTCAACGCGGTCATGAACATACGGGTTCGATAGTGCCAGTGAGTTAGTTAGTTGGTTAGTTAGTTAGATAGTTAGATATTTTAATTTATCCACTTCTTCAAAATTTCCTTATTTTTTATTAACTGTCCATTTTCATTATAGCTACGTATAATGTATTTGTGTATTGAACATATGCCTATACTTAGTTTTATTAATGTTTACTTCCAGCCCCAATTTCTTAGTGTCACTCGATATGAAATTGAGGAGAATGAATATTACAAAATACGTTGAAAATAATTTGAGAGAAGCATTCTTATGTACGAGTGCGGTAGGAAATGAAATGGTTGGCTTCACGCTCCGACCGGCTTTATCCCCTGACACTGAAGATAGATAAGCGCTAATTGCAGTTAATTTAAATAAGTTAGTCAATTATTCGCTCCACGGCAGCTCTCCCACAGTAACTTCCGTCGCGTCCGGCGTCTTACCTACACCTGTTAGTTTATTACACGATTCGCATTAATATTATCACCTCACGCGCAGGAATTGCGTAAACTAAGCCAATTCTTCGATGACTCCAATTTATGTTCCGATTTTACTGCTTTACGGAATACATCTTTCTTTTGTTCATTAAATCTATGTATCCAGTTGCATTGCGAGAAAATAAACACGACACCCGCTAGAGCTATTTTAAAATTACCGCTTTCTGTAAACCCCCATTTCTAATGCTTGGGATCTTGGAGAATAGAGTATATGTTGATGATGTAGTATTATTATGCTATAGCGAGGAGATACTAAGGGCCAACACGCACACTGTATTGAGTAACACTAAGTAACTGGAGCAAGAAGTTAATCATCGATAAATCTTAATGTATGTTCACACATAGAAATATACTATATAATGGAAATGGACAGTTAATGAGAAATGAGGGAAATTTTGAATAAATTGCTGAATTCAAATTCCTAGGAAAAAAACATTACAAATACGAACGAGATGCACAAGGAAATTAAACATAGTCTTAATTCTGGAAATACAAGCTGTTATGTATTAAAGAGACTCTTATCCCAACTTCTCTAAAAAAAAGTCAAACTGAAATTATACAAAACTGTTACTTCTAGATATATTATATGGACGGAAAACATGCATTCTTACTATAAAGGAGGAGAGAATATTGCGAGTATTTGATAATAAGGTGCTTAGGAACATTTTCTGACTAAATATAGAGAAGAGACAGGAGAACGGAGAAGACTGTGATATTTATGGGAAATCAGATATACCTAATAAAACAAATGAAGTTTCGTAGACTATGATGGGCAGGACATTTGGCACGAATGGGAAATGAAAAGGGACATAAAAATTTTTGCAGGAAAACCACAAGGAAAGAGCCAATTTAGAAATACAAGAATTAGGTGGGAGAATAACATAAACCATGATCTGTGGGAAGTATATTATACCGGAAATGATTGGAAAATATTAGCTCAAGATAGAGATGTATGGAGAGCTTATGTCCGCGTGGCTATGAACCTAGTGCTAGTGAGTTGTTAGATAACCTACTTTTTCGTTTTATTTCAATTTCATAGGCTATGTCAAGTTCCGTTGCAAAACAAATTTAAATTGAGACAGCTACAGTAGAGCGATTTTTACATATTCGTTTCAGGTTAGCCCCCTTCAAAATAATGATACGAAGTTGAAAGTAATTGAGATGCCTCTGTAGTTATACCAATTAGTTTTATCTCGTTTCTTATATAGGCCCTATTGGTATGATAATCGATTCTTTGCATTTATTTGGAAGAGCCTTTCCCCCTCCAAAATCATACTAAGTCTATTGTCCATCCGTTTTTCTCTCGCCATTTTATCAGTTGTGCAAGAATCCATAGCTTACAACGTATGAATGTAGTGACTGGTGAACTGACCTCGTCAACACTAGGCTATCGGTGTAATTAATCGCGCAATATGACTCGCACAATACGTTTTGTGTCAACTTCCGCTCTATCTATTGTATCATCTCGCAAAACTGTCATTAATTTCGCTGATTAAACCGAGATGATTCAATACCATATAGTTCTCGTTTTACATTGCTGATCTCAGGCCAGTGAAATATTAAACAAACAGTATCATATCTCATCATTCCTCTTTTTTAACTGTCTCAACCTCCCTTTGTTGAAATCGATAGGCCTATAATGGAAAATAAGGGCTGCATCAATAGCTTCTTTCAAACAAATTGACATATTTCCTCTACCTTAGTGCCACTTTTATCACAATATCATAACTTTCTTCATAAATAACTTATGCAAGTAAAGAGAAAAACTTTTTTCTAAACAGGGATTTGAACGCAAGATCTCCAGATTTACGCGCTGGCGCACTAAACCATTGTGCAATACAGGAGCAGACACAAATATTTCTCTATTTGAAATTCCATTGTACCCTGGTAGTTAACTTCTATTTTCCTTACAACAGGGTCGTTTTTACCAAGAAGACTATATGATGGGAATTTATTCTGTCCCATATCACAACATTAAAACGAAACACACTATTCACACACACTTAATACTAAACATAGCGAATATCATTATTTTTATATTCACACAATTGACGTTATGTATTAAATGTTTTAAAATAATAATATAGTGCTTTTTTTTATTTTTACCCGTCTTCCTCAATTAAAATTGATTTCTATTTAAAAAACCTTCGTTAAATTATTAATTTCAAAAACATGTTTCATCTTCGGTATACTAATTGGTAGTCTACTGATGTCGGCGTATGTTAAAACATATAAATTATACGCCGACATCAGTACCAATTAGCATGCCGAAGATGAAACATGTTTTTGAAAGTCCTTCATCATCATCATCATCATCAACAAGGATTAAGCCCAATGGCCTGTTCCGATCTCATTATAGGTCGAATTGGTCCTTCCATCTCTTCAACGGTCTTCCCAACGATCTTCTCTCTTTTGGTTTATAATTATACATTCTTAGATAATTTAATCGTTGTATTTTAGTGTGTTTATCTAAGTTTCTGTCATTACATAAATGACATCCCAAAAAATTAAAGTTCTGAACTTGGTCTGTAATTACATTGTTTATCACTATTTTTGTTCTTATTGGCCTTCATGATTTAATAATTTAACGAAGTTCTTTTTTAATAAAAATCAATTTTAATTGAGGAAGACGGATAAAAATAAAAAAAGGTACTAGGCCTATATTATTATTTCGAATCATGGCGAATATGATAATGATTATTATGATGCCCAGATCATGTTTGGAACCGTTTGGGTCTTAACTTATCCTGACATTTGTCTTGCAGGTGAGGAAAAATGCCGAAAAATACGGACCTCACCCAGGAATTTATCGAAAGCTTAATTCTGCTAGTTTAAATACAATTATTATTGTTACTTTTTCATTATTATTATTATTATTATTATTATTATTATTATTATTATTATTATTATTATTATTATTATTATTATTATTAATATAGCAAAAAAAATATCCAGGCAATAAAAAAGTTGTATGACGAATCTATTTCTAGAATAAAAATGGGTAAAACTATTAAATCAGGTTTTGGAGTTAATAAAGGTTTAAGACAAAGGATGTTATTTATCGCCGATCTTTTCCAAAACGCCTTAACATAGTAGAAGAACATATTTTCACTTATGGGAATAAAGGTAGAAGGACGATAAGATGTAGTTCGTTGCCATATTGCTGATGAGCAAGCTGATGGTAGATAGAAGAGTGTGCAGAAGATATAAGTGAGTTAGACCTACCTAGACACGATAACTGAAGGAGGAATACGAAAAGGGGGATTAAATATAGGCTAAGTTTCGACAAAACCAAGTATATGGTAATAGGATGTAGGCCTAATTCAAAAGATTTGATTTTAGAAGACGGCATGGAAAAAATAAAAGTATATGATGAATATGTATATTTGGGAACGAAGAAAAATAGTATAGAGTGAAGTCATGATGCTGAAATTAATGAGAGGAGAAAAAGCGCAAATCTGCAATATCAAAACTAAATTTTAATTTTATGAGACCAATATGTAGGTTCTAAAACAAAAACAAAAATGTTAAATACAACAATAATGAGTAGAATAACTGAAACATGGGGATTAAAATCTAGAACAATAAGTAAATTACGTAAATTCTCCAGAAATTGATTTTTTAGAGGCGTTCAGCTGGAATTTCTAGAAGAGATAAATTAAGAAACAGTGCAATTAAACAAAATATGAATGTTCAAACTTCAATTGTGGATTTCATTAAATAAACAAGCAAACATTTTTTTTTTTCAAATGCCCCAGGTTTGTCTTTCGACATTACTGGTTTCTCTCCTGGCATGGCGTACTTGTAACCCACTTCTGAGGTTGGCGCCTGGAAGGCGGGGTTACGTTGCCCCGATGATATTATGGGTGATAATGATGATAATGGTGCGCCAGGAGAGTCCCTAATACTAAGCTTTGATTGCGATGGCCATATGATTTCGGGGACCGTTTGGGCCTTAAAATTCTCCTGACATTTGTCTTAGAGGTGAGGAAAAACCCCGATAAAAACCTCACCCAGAAAAACTGTCCCGACCGGGGATCGGACCCGGGCCCGCTGCGTGACAAGGCAGCACGCTACCCCGAGACCACAGCGGTGGACACAATTAAAATTGTATGGTCATGTAAAAAGAATGACAGAAAACAGATTTCCAAGAAGAATACTAGAATGGGTGCCACTTAAAAGGAAAAGATGAGGACGGCCAAAAATAACGTGTATTGATGTTGTTTTGAGCAGCATGAAGGAGAAATAATTGGACGATGGAGATTAGAATGACAGAGAGATGAGGAGGAGAGTGACAGTAGATTAATTGGGTGCAGGAAGATGTGAAGCATTGTGAAACCTGCTAAATGAATAAATAGAATATTGGAGCGTATATATACATTAAGATAAGGAACTTAGCTGTTGAACAATTTAGATAGGCCTGTGTGCTAATAAGAACTGGGAAAGTCCTATATTTGTTTACAATATACAAGTAATTCTCTTTTAATGGATAATTTAATGGAAATTGCGCACTTTGCTACATTAGAAACCTGCAGTTTTCTTGCTGTTAGTAAACTGTATTAACAAACATAATTTCCTTATTCATAACAGACTTATGTTAAAATGCATTGTGACAGTAAATCTAAAAGTCCGTCACACAGGAACTGCGTAAAGTAAGCGAATTCATCAACGCTTCTAATTTATGTTCTGATTTTGCTGATTTATGGAATATGTCTCTCGTTTGTTAAATAAATTGTACCTATGTATCCTGTTATGTTGTGAAAAAATAATCATGGCGGCTAGTGATTATTATATTCTTGAGGTGGGCCTAAACCCCCATTTCTAATGATAGCTTTCGATGGTATTTGGGAAATAGTTTTCTAGTTATATTCCAATGTCACATACAGAGTTTCGTTGCAAAAAATCGAAAATAGTGGCCGCTATAGGGATTTTTAAATTTTAGTTTTAGTTGAACGCCCACTGCTAACGGTCCGATTCTTCTGGTTGAAGAAATTGGGCTTAATTTTTGTATTCAGTACGGTACACTATGCCACGTTAAATTACCAAAAAGTGTTCATTAGAGCATTTGGACACACGCACACACGTGTATATATATATATATATATATATATATATATATAATCACAATTGGCACAACAACCCTCTGTGGGCCTCTGAATTTTCTTCCAAGCTTCTCTATCAAGATCCACCCTTTGCTAATTTCTTTCATCCAGTGCCTTTACATCGTTCAGTATTTCATTTTCCCATCTTAGTTTAGGTTTTCTTTTGGGTCTTTTCCCTCCTACATTTCCAGTATGCATACGTATTTTATATAATGGTAAGTGTTTACTAGATCTTACCACATGCCCTGCCCATTTGTGTCTTTATTTTTTATATAGGCCTACGTGGCAATGTCTACATCTTTAAATAGATCATATAGCTCCTTCCTGTATCTATAAGTTCCCATGCGCCTCTTTCATTCCCCATTCGTGCCATATGTCGTAATCTTTTCTCCTGCCTTAACGTGAAAGTCCATGTTTTGCATCCATATATATATATATATATATATATATATATAGGGCCTATATATATAACTGGGAGAATGACAGTTTTATATATTTTCAGTTTAAAGTTTTTTGAGAGAGTTGGGCGACAGGAGTCTCTGTAAAACATAATAGCATACATTTCCACAATTGAGACTATGTTTAATTTCTTTGTGCACCCCATTTTTGCTTGTAATTATTGTTCCTAGATATTTGAATTCAGCCACTACTTCAAAATTTCACTCATTTGTCATTAACTGTCCATTTCCATTATATGGAAGGTAAAAGGAAAGAACCATGTAGCTAATCACTATTTTTTTCGTCCAAATAGAGTTTGAAGTGTCATTAGATTCTCCATTGAAAGCACTATAATTTAAAAATATTAAACAGTATAAAGTATAGTTTATATATGGGTTTATTTAGCTCTAAAGTTTGGTATGGTGGTGTAAGGAAGTATGGGTGTTGTACAATTAAACATATGCTTTCTATCTTTCAAGGAAAATGTGACTTATCTAGGGTTTCCTTGCATCCTTCATATAATATATTAGATACTTGCGAACATATATTTAGTTTTATTGATGTTTACTTCCAGCCCTAATTTCTTGGCGTTACTCAATAAAATATGCGTGTTGGCTCTTAGTATCTCCACCCTATCTCCTCTAAGCATAAACTAACAATTGAGTACCGATTTTTCTAATCTTCTAATGATTTGTTAATGCACAGAGTATTACATATTTATTTAAAGGAATAGTAAAAAACATAATATTTTTCTGTAAGAGTGGAACTAAATTGTAAGATGGAGAAAAAGTGTGAGTTGGAACGGTTTTGCAGCTACATTATGAGTAATAAAAACATTATATAATAAGCCATGACAGAACGGCCTTGATAACTGCACGGTGTAATTTGAAATAACATCTGCTGCCCACTCGTTTAGTTACCTAAATATAAAAGAAACATTTTATATCTTTACATCCTGCAAATTCACATTCTGTCAGCCATTTTCTTCGGATGTCAAGACGTAAGCACGCCCAGTGTGGTCTTGCTTTACGTACACACAGTAGTCCGTGTCTTGGAGCTTGCGCTCTCAAGGGAACTGGGTGTTTCCACACTCCTGCATTACAATCTTTCTATACATTAAACTTATTTCTACCATCTCCCTTCACACTTAACGATAATGGTATTAGTATTTTTTTATTTATTTATATACAGATTTTTAATGTTTACACATCTTTCTGTGCCTATAGTATATTACAATGCTAGATTGGGAAGTTGTTTTTACGGAAGTGAGGAATCGCTCGGTTTTTTAATTTCCGAGATTCTGTAAAACACTTCACGAACGTGCGCTGTACACACACACACACACACACACACACACACATATATATATATATATATATATTCACGATGGCGTTTTCAAAATAATAATTAATAGTGAAATAATAACACCTTTGTTGGAAATATTTGCGTTCATTATAAACAATTGATTAACGTTAACAGTGTGGCCAATGTTTATATGGAAAATGCCGAAAATAAATTAGTCGAGACTACCAGCAGGCCGTGACACCAATCAGACACAAAATTACGGAAAGTAGTATTTGTTGTTTTATATTGTTTCAAATAAAGTTCAGTTCATTTAAACTGCAATGATTTGTTTCGTATAATATAGGCCTATATTAACACTACCTTTTGGATATATTTTTGTATATAGGCCTGCATTGTACGTAGTATAATAAAGGACAGTGGTTTTACTTCCCGCACGAGGTAGGTAATAAGTTATATTACAGTATAGTTATTTAGTTATTTATAGGTTGGCAACCTCGGAATGTAGGAAATTGAACTTTCAATCATGGTCGCCATTACTGTAAGTCCGATAGAACGCACTATCGTGCAAAAAAGTTTTATTTTCCTTCTTCACCCGTCTCTATCCATCCACTCCGTGTCCTCCAGTTATCTTGTTCTCATTCCAGTTCTTATTTCTTGCATCCACGAGTTTCGAGGTCTTCCTTTCCTTCTTGTTCCAGGTGGACACCATTCCAATGTTTTTTCTGGGTAGCCTTTCCTCTTGCATTCGTCGTAAATGCCCATACCAATTTAATTGCTTGTAGGCCTATGCAATATAATCTACTATTGAATATTTAATATTCATTTTTTCTCGTATGACAGTATTTATTATTTTTTCTCATTTTGAAACATCGACATAAGTTTTTGTTCTAAGTTTTTGTTGAATTTCCAAACTTCAGCTCCATATGTGACAGTAGACTACTTCTCACTATTGAATTAATTAAATATTTGTAACTTATTTTTTCTGGTTATAGCCAATGTCTGTTCCATAAGACTCCATTTATCCGTGCTGTTATTGCTCTACCTTTATTTAGGCCTATTCTGTTCTTAATATCACTTTTTTGGTAGGCCTATTAGTAATAATAGTAGGTAATAATAATAATAATAATAATAATAATAATAATAATAATAATAATAATAATAATAATAATAATAATAATAATAATAATAATAAATAATCTTTATTGGGAATTTCTCTACAATACAGTGATTTCCCTACAAGTTTTTTTCTTCTACTGATTCTACTTTTAATTGTTCTGAAATGTTTCGTTCATTTTTCTATCTAAAAGAGCGTATCCTGCTGTCCTTCAGTGAAATTTCATTTCCGTTGCTTTGATTCTGCTCCTGTCTCTTTTTTCTTTATGTTCAAATCTCGCTTCCGTATAAAAGGGAAGATAATGCTAGAGTATTATATATTTTTATTCTTGTGGATTTTTGTACAAATTTATCTTTTAATGTATTATTTATTACTCCTAGTGTTTGTGTAAATCTGGTGATTTTCTTTTTCACATCTTCTTCATTTTGATAAGCTAATAATAATAACAATATAATAATAATAATAATAATAATAATAATAATAATAATAATAATAATAAAAGTCGCCTGAACAAAGTTTGTCTTGCAGATTTGAATTACGACGCTGATGATCTGAGATGTTAAATACAATAACACCATGACTAAAAAGGAAAAACACTTACTTAGTGTTATTTGAGTGCGCATTGTCTTAGCAAGTGTATGGTTGGGTGAACACGTTTACATTCCAGGAGATGGCGCACTTTCTTGTTTAATTGCGCTTAACAAAGCCTACAGTATTTATATGCAAACTTAACACATAACTCTGTTTATCCGGAAACACGTCCTTTAAACAATTAGGTAAACCCGCTTACCACTGCCTAAAAATCATTACACAGTGTCTGTCCTAATTCATCAATTAATTAGATAATATGCAATATCACAAGAAGAAATAAGCTACATAAACCAAATGACACAAGGACAGGGTGCCTGTAGGCCAACAATTTTCGAATACTTTTGAAAATCACAATGGGTTGAAGCAAGAAAATGCTGTATTTCCTCTACTATTCAATTTTGTATTAGAGCATGCCATCAAATCTTTAGAGGATGAAGAAGGTCTATATCTCAATGGTATTAATAAACTGTTAGTTTATGCTGATGATGTAGTACTATTGAGCGATAGCGAGGAGATACTAAGGGCCAACACGCACACACTATTGAGTAACACTAAGAAATTGGGACTGGAAGTAAATAGCAATAAAACTAAATAGATGGATACACATAGAAATGCATTATATAATAGAAATGGACAGCTAGTGACAAATGATGGAAGTTTTGAAGAAGTGGCTGAATTCAAATAGCCTACCTAGGAACAATAATCACAAATAGGAATGAGAAGCACAAAAATATTAAATGTAGGTCCAATTCTAAAAATGTGTGCTATTATGCAATACAGGGACTCTTGTCGTCCAACTCCTTTCAAAACATGTTAAACTGAAAATATATGGCACCGTTATTCTACCAGTTATATTATATGGATGCGAAACATGGACTCTTACTTTAAGGAAGGAAAGGAGATTACGAGTATTTGAGAATAAAGTTCTTAGGAAAGATTTTGAACCAAAGAGAGATGAACAGACAGGTGGGTGATGACTACATGACAGTGAGCTATACGATCTTTATAGGAAACTGGATATAATATGAACAGTTAAGTCCCATAGACTGCAATGGTCAAGACATATGGCACGAATGAGAAATGAAATAGGGGAATGAATTTCCTTGTAGGAAAATCAAAAGGATGCGCGAAGTATGTAATCCAGGAATCATTAACCATGATATGAAAGATATAAATTGTACAGGGGATGATTGGAAAATATTAGCTCAGGATAGAGGCGTATGGATACCTTATGTGTACCCTGCCATGAACCTACGCTTTATATAGCTATTTACTGACAAGGGAACTGAACCATTGTCTGTCGAAACCTACCTTGAAATTTCTCCAAGATAAGTGTTGTAATGTTCTAAAGCCGTGTCCAAAAAAATGTTTGTCACTTTTAACTGCATGGTACTGAAATCGAAGCCAGAATCCAGTAATGGAAACCCACTGTTCGGAGTACATGGACTCCCTGTTCGAGTAAGAAAGGAGTGGAGTCGGGGACTGCATGTAGTGAGGGTTACGAAGTATACAAATTTGGGTGTTGTAGATGAATTTCGGGTAATGTGGATTCCTATTTTGAATTTGTTGTTTTCTTCTTTTAATTAAGGAATATGAATTTTGTTTAATTACAGTGATTATCATTAGTGTTATAGCTATGGTTATAGCATTGTTATTTTATTCAAATATGGAAACATCTTCAAAATTTATAAACTTTTTTACTTTAAAAGAAAGATCCACTTTAACCTCCACATTCGGGTAAAGTGGCCCCAGAGTCCACTCTAGCTTTTAGAATATTTTTTTAATTTATTTACTCTAATAATTTATAAATAATTAATAAAATTAATCTGGAAGTATTTATGGCTGATTATTAAAAAAGTTGATATTTATTTACTGTTTTCAAAAATTATTGTTGATTATAACATTCACATGTAATTAATCTGCAGACAGTGACGGTCTTTGGGTTTAGTAAAATTACAAGTATATTAAATAACATTAATTAAGTAGGCCTACATGGTTTTACAAATAGCATCCTCATTGATAAAATATACTTATTCGTGTAAAGTGGACCCAGGTTTACTTTGACCGCCTTGTGGAGGGTTCACATTAACCGAATTCCTTTGGTATGTTTAATTATTTTATACAGCAGCCATGTCACATAATATCAAACCAAACCCATCACTATATTAAAACAGATTCTACATTATATAGCCTAATATATTTTTAAAAAAATTTAATATTAATTTTATAATATTCAGTAGCAGAAATTAATAATTAATTCTTAGCTTGAAAAACTTTTAAAGTGTCGTTTTCATAAATAGCCTATCACAAATAAACCCTTATTCTTGCAAAGAATAAAATAAACTGGCCTTCATGAGGGGAAAAAGTTAAAATGTTTTTTGTTCCAGAGCAGCACCAAATAAAGAACATATTAACAGGGTCCACTCAAACCGAAGGGTCCACATTACTCGATCTTTATCTATTATTTACCTATAGTTTAAATGAGAGATTAGGCGCTTGATTTTCGTGCCTTGCAGTTAAAACCGCAGATATTTTTTTGAACACGGCCTTGGTGCATCAAGCGCATCTCTGGAAGAATTGTCAAGGTAGATTTCGGCATGCAATGATTGATATTTCCTTTGTTAGTTAGATATTAGTTAATTAGTTATAGGAGGGTTTCTGTTTGCAAGAAGAGCGAATGCACAAAAAGAAACTTAGAAGATGATAAACATAAAATAGAGAGAGGCAAAAAGGATACATAAATCGTAATAGAAAGCTTAGGAAAATAAATTAGATTCGAATTAAATAAATTCCCAAAAAAATGTAAGCGATAAAAAATAAGAAGGAATAGCAATAAAGAAAAGGAAGGAAACGCAAAGCGAATGAATGACAAGATAAAAAAAAGTATTTGGCACACAATGAATAACCTTGGCAGTAATTGGGTTTAATGTGAACCTGATTGCTGCATGACTTGACATTTTTCAAGGAGCTTGATCAGAGAAATCTTGTCGATACTTTTCACACTTCCCGCGTCACAATCTGTCTGTATATCGAGCGGTGACTTCCTTCAAAGTGACACTCTCCCCTCACAAGGTAATAAGTCATCCTGCCATCCACATATCACTTATTTATATTACGGTATTTCTCCTCAAATTCTGTTGGTTTTTACGTCAGTTATATTATTAATTTGCTTATACCCGGCGTGCGTTGCTACACCTAAATAAATTAAATGTTTTATATGTTTAGTTGAATAAGTAAAAATAAAAATAATTATGGAGTAGGAATATAATCAAGAGGACTTCTTCTTCTTCGGATTTCCCCCACTTATAGGTTTGCCGTCTTCAATTTGCATTTATTTCTATCATTCCAATCTCCTTCTACCAAATTCCTATCATCCATTGTAGTTCTGACATAGGCTAAGTTTTCCATTTCCATCTTGGACTGCCACATTTATTTCTTCCAGGGGGTGACCATTGGTATATATTTTTTGGCCATCTTTCATTTTCCATTATTTTTGTACATGGGCCATTTAAGAGTTTGATTTTCAATCCTCTTAACAACAGATGTGGCCACATTCATTTTTTTCCAAAGGAATTCATTTCTTATTTTATCCTGTCCTGTTTTTTGAAGGCTTCTTCTAAGATAATCAAATTCAACTGTTCTAATTGTATTATTTTGTAATTCCGTCAAATACCAAGTTTCACCACCATATGACAAAATATTCTGTATTATGCTCTTATAAATTTTCATTTTAGTTTCCTTCGTAATATTTTTGTTCCAAATTATTCCATGTAATGTCTTAGTTACATTTTTTGCCATTGCTATTTTAGTTTGTACATCTCTTTCACATGTACCTAAACATGTAATTATTGACCCAAGATGTTTAAAAAATTTCACATTTTTTTTTTTACCTTCCCTGTTTCGAGTATGAGTAATAATTTAGTCCTCTTGATTGACCTCATACAATCAAGAGGACTAAATTATTAATATATAACACAATTGTGATGAGTATTTTATTATATGGTGCGGAAAAATGGACGTTGAAGCAAAACTACAGAAATAAATTGTTAGTCACATAATTTAAATGGACTTATTAAGAAGATTGGCAAGAATATAAAAATTAGACAAAATAAAAAATACAATAAGAGGAATAATGAATGTAGAAAAGGATATTGTACAAGAGATTGAAGCAATCCAACTAAGATGGTATGGACATATAATGAGAAGAAGGGACACAGAAACAAACAAAGAAGTATTGAAATGGATACCTCCTGGAAAAGGGAAACGTGGTAGACCAAAGCCAATGTTTTAAAGGGAATTCAAGACATCACGAAGAAGAGAAATATGGCAGAAGGAGACACACAAGATCGGGAAGTGTGGAAAAAAAAAAATATATATATATATATATTTTTTTTTTGGGTTGAGGATACCTGTGTAAATAACAGAAACAATCCTGAATGAAAACAAAAATATAAATTTATATCGTAGTTATTTTTTAGATATTCCGTGCTGATTACCTGGCGTTACATGGGAATCTACTTATCCCGATTCTTGTCTTAAGTGAGCTGAAAGACAAAAATAGTTATTGTGAGTTATCCGTAAAAGATGACATATAATGTCGCGGACTTTTTTTGTAGATTTTTTGAGATATTCAATTATGTGTGATTAATTTGGGGTATTTGTTATGGTTTAGGCAGCGTACGCCATTCAACCGTCCATAAAGTTATGAAAAACACGCTTTTCTCTACAAAGGATGATTTTTAAAGGTGAAGAGGTTGAGTATTACAACTCTCTTATAGCCTAAAATCTTCCCGGGAAACGTCTGAACATTTTGCAAAAATCCCCATCACAATCGGATGAACGGTATGGCCGCGCATAAAGGACAGACATACATTCACTCATATATATATATATAAATTATGGTTAGTCCACCTCTGTGGTCTCCGGTTAACATCGCTGTTTCATGTGTGGAGGGACCCGTTATTTATTTATTTATTTTACATGATTGAGTTAAAACCACTTCACCAGGTTAAATTATACATATAAAAACAACTATGATTTATCTAAAACTTGATTAATAATACATAATAGGCTAGGTTACACTATGTAGAGTCGACAAAGAAAGAAAACAATTAATAATAATAATAATAATAATAATAATAATAATAATAATAATAATAATAATAATAATTCAAACACGGCCGAGATCGAAGTTTTTTAATGATGGAAAAATCCAACGAGCAAGTCCTCCGGAAGAGACTTTAAGCCCTGGAGTGGGTCCCGATTCTGAAGATTTTCAGGCTCGTAAAAAATCCTCAAGCCTGGCTCTAAGCAAAATTTACGGAATTTTCCGATTGTAGTAAGTTACTACCTTGGTTTCCTAGATGTCACTATGAGGCGGAACGCTGACCCCGGGCCACTCAATGACATCTATCCGAAAACAAGTGTAACTAAATTTATATGATTGAATTTCTCGCCTATAGGGGGAGAGTGCCTAAGTCTCGTTGAGAGAAACGAGGGCTTACAATAATAATAATAATAATAATAATAGTAATAATAATAATAATAATAATAATAATAATAATAGGCCTAATAATACTAATAATAACCTAAAATTATTAAATTCGATCCCCGGTCGGGAGAATTTTTTTGGGTGAGATTTTCGGGTTTTTTCCTCACCTTTAAGGCAAATGTCAAGAAACGTTAAGCCCAAAATGGTCCTCGAACATCATCTGGCCATCATAAAAATTATCATATTCGCCATGTTTAGTATGAATGGTGTGTTTCGTCATAATGTTTTGTTGTCTCGGAGGAGGCCCCGACATTGAGCTGATTGCTCATTCGGGAGGCCTTGTCTTGTGTGGTCATAACATTATATAGATATATGATCCATAATTAAGATTTTACTCAACGATGGCACTACCGGTGGCGATGTATGGAAGTGAGGCCTAGATCCTGAAGGAAAAATAAAAAACAAAATTCAGGCAGCGAAAATGAGATTCCTACGGGCTGTGAAAGGTTGTACAAGATAACATATTAGAAATGAGAATATTAGAGAGAAACCTAAAGTACAACCACTTCTTCAACAAATAGAAGAACACAGGAACAATTGGATAGAACATCTGCAAAGAATGACAGAGGATAGGATACCAAAGATGGCACTTATGTATAATCCTGGTGGACGAAGATCGGTAGGAAGACCAAAAAAGCGCTGGGCTGAACAGGTGTGAGATCGGAACAAGCAAAGATCTAATCCGGGAAGAATGATGATGATCCATAATTAAAAAATCCCTCTCCCGACAGTTCGTGTCACTAGTCGTGTGGGTTATAAAATTACATGTAAGGTGAGAGGTTAAACTGCGATATATATATATATATATATATATATATATATATATATATATATGCTATATAAGTTAACAGATGCATGGTCGGCTGAAGTGGTCTAGTGGTTACGTTCCTTGCCTCTAGCACCGAGAGTCGCACATATGTAGTCAGAAAAAAAAAATATATATATAAGGTGGACAATTGAATTAGGTGCTTTGTTTTGTTTAATTCTATGATCTATTCATTTTGTCGTAATGTTATTATAAATTTATTGAAATGTATTGTTGTATGAATTGTAAACGTGATTGTAGTTGATAAAAATACAATGTTCAACAAATTATTATTATTATAAAAACGAATTATATAACATTTTAAACAAAGTTGTATTTAAAGTTTCGCTATTCCGTGACATCCTGGCATTTAGTGTGCTGCCAACTGGAAAACAATCAAAGTACTAACTTGGTATGATATAAATAAATATTGCAACATCTAAAAATAATATTTACTTAAAGCCGTTTGTCTGTAATGTTAAAATTTTGTATTTTAAGTGTCGTCAAAATATAGCCTACATCACAGCATAAAAATTAAACGATGATCCGCCCATGTAGGCCTATAGGCCTATGTGGGTAACCCTTAAATTGGCGTAACTATTTTATTAATCGTAGGCTACCAATTATTTATATGTGTCGAACAGCTTTGAAAACAAAATCATGTAGGCTAGGCCTATAACTGTAAATAATCAGTTAGGACTGAGTTATTCTATATAAGCCTATGTAAATTCTACACATTCTTTTAGCGAATTCCACTGGAATGAAGATATTCAGATTGTTTTGATGAAACTATTTTTGAGAAAAAAAGTTTATAGATCTTCACCAATCCTATCCAGTAGACATCGAAAATTACCATGATCGAAATTTATATAGGCTATATACTTGTGGACCTGACAGACGTTGTCCTGCCTGAACGTTCAATTATCGTATCATGGCCGGACGATAAAAATATAGGTTTTTTGTACCGTATACTCACTAATTAATAAGTTCGCAAGAAAACTCCTCACTGCCAACAGCTGTGGCTCAAGAAGCGTGCATTATGACATCACATTGTTGTTCGCGCGGAATATGTCGGAAATGCAGAATGACTAGACATCTCACATAAAAAATCCTATAACCCAAACGCAGCGCCACCTACCGGGCCGAATTGTAAATCTAAACTATACAGGAACCCACTCAAATACACACAAAAATTTTAATCAAAATAGGTTCAGTCGTTTAGGCAGTTTTTTATTTCAGATTTCAAGTAAACCTTCACTTCTAATTGTCTGATTTCGCCCATTTTTGGACAATGCCTACCTCGGTTCGTTTTAATACGATATACTGAGTTTCATTGTAAAACATCGAAATTTGTGGCCGCTAGAGCGATTTTTAAATTTTCACAACAGGTGAACTCCTACATCTAATGGTTTTAGTGGATCCAAATTGTGAATATAAACGATCGAGGGACCCAATCAGTCATACACAAAAAAACATCAAAATCAATCCAGTTATTTAGGAGTTCAGTGACAAACACGCGTACAGAAGAATTATAGGCCCTATACATATAAATAAATAAGTTACGTGTGTGTGTGTGTGTGCATATGTGCGTCTTTAACGCTGTAGCGACAGCAATTTTTATTTAATTGGAACCAAACTTGTCATATATATAGCAATTAACTATAAAAAAGTAGGCCTACGGTCAAGTTTATTAACAGTAGGCTAATATCGGACAAGGAGTAGGCCTACACCTGAAATGAAAATTTAAAAATCGCTCTAGCGGTCGCAATTTTAGACGTTTCACGGCTGAAGATCAATATATGCTTTTGACCTTTCAATCGTATTCTCCATTCGCCTATCTGTTCATCTCTCATTGGTCCAAAAATGTTCCTAACAACTTTGTTCTCAAATACTCGTAATGTTTTCTCCTCCATTATAGTAAGAGTCCATGTTTCGCAACCATATAATCCTAACTGGGAGAAACAGTTTTATAGCCTATATTTTCAGTGTAACCTTTTTTGAGAGCAGTTGGGACAACAAGGGTCCCTATAATGCACAATAGCATGCATTTCCAGAATTAAGTCTATATTTAATTTCTTTGTGCATCTCATTCCTGCTAGTAATTATTTTTCGTAGGAATTTAAATTCAGCCAGTTATTCAAAATTTCCCTCATATATCATTAACTGTTTATTTTCATTACATAATGTATTTATATGTGTGAACATATATTTAGTTTTATTGACGTTTACTTCCTCAATTTCTTAGTGTTACTCAATAGTGTGTGCATGTTGGTCCTTAGTATCTCCTCGCTATCGCCTAATAGTACTACATCATCAGCATAAACTAACAGCTTATTAATACCATTGAGCTGTAGACCTTCTTCATCCTCTAAAATTTCATGACATGCTCTAGAACAAGATTGAGTAACTTCGTGTCTAGGAAACTCTTGTTCTACTTTAAGATTACCAATGGACGAGAGAAGAACAAGAGGAAGACAGCCAAGAGATTGATAGACAGTGAATTCACATCCAATACGTCTTCCTCCGAGGAGTGATTTTGGAAATAAACAGGATGAAAATCCTACAAATTATGATTAAGAAGAAGAAGAAGAAGAAGAATCTTTATATAATCATACTTTTGTGTTCTGACTTCCAACAACCATAATTTTCGTCTTTTTGATTTTTTTTAAATTATCTTAAGATGTTTGTTAATATGTTCAACATATTTTGCATATATTGCTCTCTGTCTGCCAATATAACAATGCCGTTTCAAATTCCTACGCAGTGGGTATTTTTCCATTTATCATAAGTAATGTCATTTCCAAATTATCGATACATTTACGACTCACGAAGTGAGGTGTGAATTTATCTAGATAATTTGGAAATCAAGAGTGGCATTTGAAATTAAGCTCTTTACTCACAAATCATTATTTAAATATAGTTATTTTAAAATATTTATATATTTAATGTAAACGGCGATGTATGAAAACGAATGAGAAACGTTATGTTTCACTTGTTTATCACTGCAACCATATCATATTATTGCCAAAGGATCGTAATATTGTAAGAATGCACCCTAGTGGAGAAAAAAGGAAACCCATCAAACTGTTTTATTAATTAATTTCTGATGTCCTATGATGTAAATATGTCAATTATATGTTTCTGGAATGTTATTACCTGGGAAAAAATACGTTAAGAAAGTGCATAAGTGGTTTCTTTTTTCTTTTTTAGTACGTACAATCAATTGAAACAAATGTTTTTATATTGTCTCCCGCAACCACGATAAGGTTATATTCGTGCTCTATATATACAATCTGGTAGCCACATGCGGCCACTGCAAAATAATTCTATGACGTATTCAGAATGTTAAAAAGGAGGAGCTTGATCTTACAGTGATAAAATTATAAACTGACAAAATCGAGGTGAAAAACGACTGTGCTTGGTTGAAAATAAAAAAATAGCCCTAATTGAAATGTGATTGGTCATTGACTCCCATTTGGGGCCAGAGTTAAATAGTCACCATTATTGCTTTCCACTGTTAAATGGTGTGTAATGAAATAAAAAATAACTCATATAATTCAGTAATAACAAAGACGCTCTATAAAAAGTTTCGCAGCAGTATGAAGAGCAATGTGAAATAGAAGTCCTAAATTACTAACTTAGACTAAGAATGGACACTTAACAAGAAACAAGAGACATTTTGAAGCGCCTGAATTCAAATACTCAGGAATAATAATTACAAACAGGAATGAGGTGTACAAACAAATTAAACATAGGCTCAATTCTGGAAATGCGTGCTATTATGCATTACAGGGACACTTGTCGTCCCAACTTCTCTTAAAATACGTTAAACTGAAAATATGGAAAACTGTTATTCTCCCAATTATATTATAGCCTATGGATGAGAAACGTGGAGTCTTACTTTAAGGGAGGAGAAAATATTACGAGTTTTTTTTTTAAATAAAAGGTTTAGAAAAATTTTGGAACCAAATAAAGACGAATTCACAGGCGAATGGAGGAAACTTCTTTAACAGTCAATTGCATGATCTTTATGGGAAACCAGAAATAATAACACTTAAGTTCGGTATCATAGACTGCTATGGACCGGACATGAGGTACGAATGAGGAATGAAAGAGGGACATGGATATTTCTAATAGGGTATCTAGAAGGAAAGTGGGCAGTAGATAGGCCAAGAATGAGATAATCAACATCATCACCATCAGCAGAACAACAACTCTGGGTGGATGAAGGCTTTCTTCAGAATGTTTTTCCAGACTTCTCTATCTCTGGCAACCGTCAACCAATTCTTCAATTTTAAAGATTTGACATTCAGCAGTATTCCATCCACCCATCTCAAATTCGGTCTTACAGTTCTCCGTCTTCCTTCTGGGTTACCATTTAAATAACTAACTAACTCACTCACTGGCACTATCGAACCCGTAGGTTCATGGCATTGCGGACATAAGCTCTTCATACATCCCTATCCTGTGCCAATGTTTTTCAATCATTCCCTGTATAATCTACTTCCCTCAAATCATAGTTAGTTATTTTCCCACCTCATTCTTGGTCTACCAACTGGACGATCTCCCTCTGGTTTTCCTACAAGAAGCTTGTATGCACATCTTTCATTCCCCATTCGTGCCACATGTCCTGCCCATCGCAGTCTGCGAGACTTAACTGTTCTTTCTGGGTTACCATTGAGGCCTATAATTTTTCTAACTACATAATTTTTGGCCTTCCTCTGAGTATGCCCTGTCATCTTAGTCCGTTTTCTTAAAATTCCAAGAATGAGGTAGGAGAATAGTATTAATCATGATTTTAAGAAAGTGACTTAAACAGAGAATGACTGGAAATATTACCTCAGGATATAGAATGGATAGAATTCTGACAGTGTCTTAGTTCTAGACTGTACCCTAAAAGTAATGTTCCAGGTTATTATTTTCTAGATGATTTAATGCAGTGACTTCTATAAATGCAAATAAATGCTTTTAGGATGTTAATGTATTAATAATATAGTAGGATAATGATGTCGCCCTAACGGCTCTCTAAGAGCGAGGTATAGAGGCGATTAACTTTTTCTCACGGTGCTTGTAGAGGGTCCACAATGTGTATCAAGTTGCTTCCACCTCATTAAAATGAATTAGTCATCTTAAAACACATCCCTTCTCTGCCTGGCCGACATATTGCACTTCCCACTCCTCACATACTTTTGTGTTCAACTATTTTTTTCGTAAAAAATAAGTTTTTAAACGAGGTATAAAAGATTAGTAAAAAACTATATTTAATCAGCAGATCCAATATTTAACATTGTCCAATACTTTTATTTTAACACAGTTCCAATAATGGATCATATATAATATTATAATGATATTGTGAAAAGAAAAATTAATGTCCGAACCAGCTGCACACTAGTACGGAGAACTAGAGGTCCACGGTTCGATCCCTGGTTCGGACATTAATTTTTCTTTTCACAATATCAATATAATATTATAATAAGATCTAATATGACAAAATACAAAAGAAAGATATAATAAAAATACAAGAATTGTTAATTAATTATTTATTTAATTTTTCTCTAAACTGTTCCTTTAATTTAGGTAGCATTCATCAAATCCCTTTTTTTCGGCTCTTTTTGGCGCATATTATTCCCAAGTATAGACTACTATATTATAATCCTGCCGGCGGTACTTTAAGCTTGTAGTGTATTGTATTTTTATCGTGAGGAGTGAATTTATCTAGAGAATTTGGAAATCAAGAGTGGCATTTGTTAGGACTATTTAACGAATAAAATTAAGCTGTTTACTCACATCTCATTATTTAAATATAGTCATTTAAAAATATTTATCTAACGTAAACGGCGATGTTTGAAAACAAATGAGAAACGATTGTTACGCTTGTTCATCACTGCAACCAGATCATATTATTTATTGCCAAAGGATTGCAATATTGTAAGAATGCACCCTAATGGAGAAATTTATAACCAACATTAGGCCTATAGGCATTAATTAATTTCTGAAGTCCTATGATGTTAATATGTCAATTATATTTTTCTGCAACGTTATTTCCTGGGAAATAATTCGTTTAAGAAAGTGCAAACAGTGGTTTCTTTCTTCTTTTTTTTTGTGGGATAATAAATTGCTACAAATATTTTTATATTATCTCCCGCAAGCACTATGAGCTGACAATCGTGCTATATATACAATCTGGTAGCCGTATTTCTTACGGAGTCAGTCACTGCAAAATAATGCTATGACCTATTCAGAAAAAGGAGGAGCTTTCTTTAATATGATAAACTTCTTTGATTTCGAGGTGAAACACTACTGTGATTGGTTGTAATTAAAAAATCATTGAAATGTGATTGGTCATTGAATCCCATTTGGGGCATGAGTTAAAATAGTCCCTGTAATATAATGTAATAGCATGCATTTACAGAATTGAGCCACGTTTAATTTCTTTGTGCACTTCATTCCTGTATGTAATTATTCTTCGTAGGTATTTGAATTCTGCCAGTTCATTAAAATTTCCCTCATTTGGCATTAACTGTTCATTTCCATTATATGATATTTATCTATATGTGACCGTATATTCAGTTTTATTCATTTTTTTCTTTTTCTTTTTCCCAATCCACTGCCTTCAGTGACATTTAAAGGGATAATAGGTTATTACTTAGTATTATTAAATTTTATAAAACTGAGGCTATTGTCTGATAAGGTAAAAAGTGCACTTTACAAAAAAAAAGAACGTAATTATTATGTAAGTGTACAGAGTTAATTATCAGAGTTAATATTTGCAGTGAACTGAATAAGTTATGAAGAAATATTGGTAGTTATGAAGACATTCCGTGGTAATTTGATTACGTGTGAGTAAAAATCAATTACCAGAATTGCAAAACAGCGCAAGAGAAACCTTTACTGCACAGTGTTTGTAGTCCGCTCCTTCTCTAATTGATTCTCTCATCAAAACATATTACTTCATCCATTAGTGTAACAACAGACTATGTAAACTACTATACAAACTTTTCATTAGTAATGCAATGTAGGCTACTAAAACATAAATCTAATACTCATTTTAGTTAGAGGACGATTCGACCCCAGGACAATGAACCACCAGAAGGTTAAGGCAGTTAAAAAACAACCCCATCGAGAATCTAAAACCGATCTTTCGGATGTAATGTATCGCATTAATCCTTGAATTGACTATACATCATCTAAGATATATTACATGCACTAATGATCTTCTTGGTGATAAAATGGTAAAATGTGCAGTCAATATGCCCAATTCACCAATTAACAATTAATATAGTCAACATGTTTCAATAGCGAAGTTGTCAGTCGATAATTAAAATAGTCAACATGTTTCAACAGCGAAGCTGTAGTTTTCAAGACTAAATATTGACTGTGTTGACTATTTTAATTATTAATTGGTGAATTGGGCATATTGACTGTATATTTTAAGATATATTAGTTTCCATCCATAGTAATTCTGCCCGAAGACAGGTCTTTCACTGCAGTCATAGCATTTTCATACTATGCTTTGATGATGATTGCGATGGCCATATGATTTCGGGGACCGTTTGGGCCTTAAAGTTTTCCTGACATTTGTCTTACAGGTGAGGAAAAACCCCGATAAAAACCTCACCCAAAAATACTGTCCCGACCGGGGATCGAACCCGGGCCCGCTGCGTGACAAGGCAGTACGCTACCTCGAGACCACAGCGGTGGACTATATTAGTTTAATTTACCTAATAATTTAATAAAACAGTACAAAATGCCCGTCACGCAGGAATTGCATAAACTAAGCGAATTCCTCACAAGTCGAATTTATATATCAAGTTCACTGGTTTACGGTAGGCAAATAGTTGTAGTTCCTGTCACTCCTCTCGGAAGCATAGGAAGCATTTTATCCTCTCGTTGCAACTGCAAAACTTTTTACGTCCTTTTTTTTTTTTTTTTTTTTTTCCAGTTTTAGGTCTTTCTTTAGGTTACTTTAGGTATTTTTTAAAGGTCTTTCATAGGCATTTTATAAGTCCTCAACTCCCGAGAAAATATTTCAAAGTGTTCAAAATAATATGAAATGTTGGTAAAGACGAAAAAAGTACGCAGAACAACAGTATTACAAGAATGTGGTATGGTAAGTTATAGGTCGAGGTATTCTTATGATAAAGTGAAATGTTTGTTAATAAACACCCTGTAGAAAGATTTTAAAGTGATTATAGAAGAGCAGTTTAATATTTGGTCAAATTAAACGGCGGCTCGTTGAAGTGGGGATTATCGAACTGGATGACTTGCGAGACACTGGGGAGGTGTAAATTGAACAAACAGGGGCAGGTAGAGCCTGACTTGCACTTTCTTTACATCCCCAGGAAGTCTGTGTGTTTAGTTGAAAAAGCCAACACTTACAACTTAACAAGCACCGACCAAAATTAATTACCGCTCCTGGGTTCGTATAATTATCAATTATTACACTTCTCGTCGAGTGGTGAAAATTATTTTATTACAAAATACGGAGTCAACCGCTGTGATCTCGGGATAACTTCCTTGACTTGTATGGAGGAGGCTTGGATTCGTTCCCCGTTCGAGACAAATATCCTGGGTGACTTTTTCATTGCTTCTCCTCACTCTTAAGACAAATGATAAGCAAGCTTTAAAGCCCAATTACTCCCCGAATACCATCTGCCCATCACAGTCATTCGTATAGTCGGCTCAGACATTTAGCTGGAGATTTTGCCTTGAAATCCTGGCTGAGTTCCAAAAAGTTTCACTCTATTTATATAACTATGGGATAAAGACGGCTTGTCTAGAAAAATTAATTTCTACCTGTAATAGGTCTATATGTTATTAAACGACTATTCTATTATAATACGTTGAACGGAAATAGTGACACAGCGAAACCAAACGGATGGGTAGCATCTCAACAGTTGGCAAATGTAATAATTTACATCACAACTTGACGCGTATCATCAAGAAAGAGAACAGAGAAGCAGATGGTACCATTTTAATTAGGTCAGTGATATTAATTTACCGTTTCGATAATTAATTAAATTTAGATACGATTTATAAAAAGAAAGTTATGCGAATTCCTCAGCAGTCAAATTCATGGTCCCATTTTACTGGTTTACGGAATCTATTTTTCATTTGTTAAATTATAGACTGAAAATAAAAACCGTGCCACAACAGTCGATTAACATTTTACTGCTAAAATATTGGCTATGTGCTTATGCCAGCGAGAAAAAAACCGGGCTAAGTTAAGGATAGCCTATTCAGTCTGCAAGTAGTTCAAACTTAGCCATAAGAATGCGCCTGGCTTAGCAATAACTGTGATAAGGACAATGCTTTTTTCTTCTTTTTTTCTCAGTAGGCCTACTTAAATTTTGGCATTTAACAAACTAACTAACTCATTGGCACTATCGAACCCGTAGGTTCATGGCTGCGCGGACATAAGCTCTCCATACTTCCATATCCTGAGCTAATGTTTTCCATTCATTCCCTGTATAATACTTCCCTCAAATCATAGTTAATGTTATTCTCCCACCTCATTCTTGGTCTATCATCTGGGCGTTTTCCCTCTGATTTCCTACAAGAAGCTTTCATACACGTCTTTCATTCCCCATTCGTACCACATGTCCTGCCCTTCGCAGTCTACGAGACTTAACTGTTCTTATTATATCTGGCTTCCTGTAAAGACCATGTAGTTCACTGTTATGTAGTCTTCTCCATTCACCTGTCTGTTCATTTCTCTTGGGTCCAAAAATTGTCCTAAGAACTTTATTCTCAAATACTCGTAATGTCCTTTTCTCCCTTGAAGTAAAGTTTCGCATGCATATAATATAACTGGTAGAATAATAGTTTTATATAAGTATTTTCAGTTTAAATTTTTTTGAAAGGAGTTGAGACGTTAAGAGGCTCTATAATGTATAATATCACGCATTTCCAGAATTGAGCTTATGTTTAATTTCTTTGTGCATCTCATTTCTATTTGTGATTATTGTTCCTGGGTATTTGAATTCAGCCACTTCCTCAAAATTTCCCTCACTTGTCATTAGCTGTCCATTTCCATTATATACTGTATTTCTATGTGTGATCATATAGGCCTATTTAGTTTTATTGATATTTACTTCCAGTCCCAATATAGTTCAGTTTTTGTTTTCAGTCTACAATTGTACTATCCTATTATGTTGCAAGAAGGCAAATAATTGTTTTTTTTGTAACTAGTCGTTTATATAACTATTAAGAACAGACACTGCTTCAACATACGAAAATCAGATCGAATCAATAGCGCATGCGCATCTACATCATATGCCAAATATATATTATTGGATTATTTTGGGACTCAGAA
This sequence comes from Diploptera punctata, assembly GCA_030220185.1. Lineage (NCBI taxonomy): Eukaryota > Metazoa > Arthropoda > Insecta > Blattodea > Blaberidae > Diploptera > Diploptera punctata. Next base: position 1,542,217 of record JASPKZ010001957.1, on the reverse strand, counting down.
AAGAAGAGCAGCCATAAGTCCAGGTTAGTCATCCTTCTATGGGAATGTTTGTATGTATAATTCATACGTCCCTCGTAGAGATATGGGATCTAGCTTAATTTATATCCATCTATAATGACGTAGCCCATTATTGAGCCATAGTCTTTCGTTTGTAAGGAGTTACTAGACCAAGTTAATTTACATTTACCTTATTTACTCATAGATGTCATGCGGTCAACACACCGACCCTATGAGACAACTAACAGCAACTATGGTATTACTAGGTCGTTGAGGTCAGTAAATTTTATTTAGAGGTCTCTTTATTCAGGCTTAGGGACCCAAGGCTTAAAGTCCCTTCCGGAGGACTTGCTCCTTGGGTTTTTTGTCTTCTAAAAATCCATCGAACCTGGCCGGGTTTGAACCTGCGATCTTCGGAACTAGAGGCAAGGAGCATAACCACTATTCCACCGACTTTAGCTTAATTTAGTTACGCTTATTTTCATATAGATGTCAAGGAGTGACATGTGGTCAGCACATCGCCTCAATGAGACATCTATTATACATCAAATGTATTACTTGGATAAGGAAGGTCGATTAAAATTTGCTCAGAGGTTCTAATTTAGGCTTGAGGTTATCTTATAATTTATCTTCCTCAAATTATGGTTTATGTTATTCTATTTGGTCAGTTTTCTGAGTGCTTTTGCTCTGGATTTACTATAAGAAGTTCTGTCCTCAATTCCCCATTGTGCCAAAAACTCTATCACAGTCTAATGAGACAATTTTTCTCATTACATATGGTTTCCCGTAAATATGAAGCTCACTGTAGTTTTCTCCATTAACATGTCTCTTCGTCCCTCTTTGCTGAAAAAGGATTCCTAGGAACGTTATTCTCAAATGTTCATAATATTTTCTCCTCCCTTAAGGGGACTGACTGGTGAATTCCACTTTTTTTTTTTCATCTGGTTGTGTTGAAAATTTTAGGACTTACTGTGCTTATAGAAGTGTTTCTTTGAAGTTTGGTGTTTATAAGTAGAACAGTTTCAGAATTATGATTTTTTAAATGTTTTTAATTATATTTCTGAATAAAAACTGCTTATGATGCATTTTTAAATATTCTCTCATGCAATTTGAGATTCAGAGTCTATGATTCCACTAAGCACATTTGCTATGCAAAAAAAAATCATAAAGGGAGCATACTGCTTATTTTTAGTTTTTTGAAAAAAATTATCTACTGTCATGCATTTCCATCTCAATTTAAAAGAACACAAGTGTCTTAGACTAGTAACTGCATTGCAAACTTAAATTAGCAAATATTGGGGAGTTTACCCACAAATTTAATTTTGATAGCATAAAAATTCCATCGAAAAGAGCATTTTAAGTTTTGGAAAATGTAAAAAAAAACAAAAAAGCACGTAATTAAAGTTTAAGTAGTAATTCTGACCACACATGCAAGGGTGTATAAACTCTGATAGGAAATCCAGAGGAAAAACACCCAGAAAACTAACCAAATAGAATAACATAAACCAGGCTTGTAAAAAATCCTTAAGCCTGAATGAAAAGGCCTCTAAGCAAAATTTACCGAATTTTTCCGTCCTAGTACTACCTTGGTTTCCTAGATTTCAGTATGACACGGAAAGCTGACCACGTACCACTCAAAATGACATCTATACGAAAACACGTGTAACTAAATTAGTATGGTTCAAATTCTTCCCTGCAGGGGGAGAGCGCCTAAATCTCTGTAAAGGGAAAACATAGGCTTACAATACAATACATTACAATACAATACAATACGTCACGGTACTCAATTTTGCTCCTACAATAAAACATTTTACATGAAAATTATCCTAAAGAACCAGAGTTATCAAAAAGCAAATAAACAAAAAATGCATTTTTTGCATTTTTTTTAAACATTTTCACTATTCGGTGCTCTTAAAGCAAGAGTCCATGTTTTGCTTCCATGTAATGTAACTGGAAGAATAACAGTTTTATATTTTTATTCCACATCTTTTATAGAAGTTGGAATGTATAAGTATGTGTTTCCAGAGTTGCACCTATAAAACGTTAAATGTATTCCATCAGGATATGTATTATAAGATATAATTTTAGTTGTGTTTTTAAAGCACTTCTTGCTTGGCTTGATAACTTGAAAGTCGCAATGAAAATAATATTTTAATCTGTGACTGTTAAGGGGATATTAAGAATAATTTCCCAAGGTCTGTGATGAATCATCTTCCGGATCCTGAATGCTTGTAATCATTGGAAAGGAACGGAGAACAATTTGCGAACATTTATAAAGAATTACCCAACCACAGAATAAACAGTAGGTGAAGCGAAAAATACTGTTAAATTGAGGCATTTTGACTCTATCACAGTGTCATATAACCTCCCGTCCTCAGTGAACTGTTCAGCGGAATACTCAATGGTATTAATAAGCTGTTGGTGTATGCTCATGGTGTAATCTAGCATTTATCAGGCGGCAGCACGAGTAGACTAAGAGGCCAACACACATACCTATTAAATAACACTAAAAAACTGGGACTGAAGTAAATATCAATAAAACTAGACATATGGCAATACATATAAATACATTATATAACGGAAATGTACACGTAACAACAAATGAGGAAACATTGAAGTAAACTGAATTTTATTTTATTTTGTAACATGGAATAATGACATTGCAGGCATACTTTGTAATAAGAAGGGTTCGGAAGTTGAGAAAAAAATATTTTTTTAAATTTTATTGTATGTCTGAAGATGAGGCCCGACATAATAAATAAATAAATAAATATATATATATATATATATTATAAATATATTTTTGACATTTGGCAATGAAGGCAAATATGATATGAAAAGAAAACAAGCGTTACTGCTATAAAGTAAATATTCTCTTTAATAATTTGCTTAACTGTTATGTTAGCCGCTAGATGGCAGTTGAATGATATTTCCGCTACCTCTTGTGTGAATTGAGAATACTACATGTATAAGAAAATTGTATGCTTGTATTGGAATTCTTGGGTAGCTCAGTTGGTTAGAGCGCTAAAGGTACAGACTTTAGAGACTCGAGTTCAAATCCCGACTCAAGCATTCTTTTTTCTTTTCATATCATATATATATATATATAGATATATATATATATATATATATATATACATTTTGGGTCAATGTCCCCCCCAGTCAGAAGAACGAGGTGGGTTTTTATCGTCCTTTTTGTCCTTTTTCGACTTTTTTGGCTTATTCGTCCTTTTTTTAGCTTTTTTAGGTCTTAACGGCTTTTGTTTGCAACTTTGACTTCTTTTGACTATATTTATATAATTAAAGAATATGCAGAGTCTAACCTCAATTCCAACTTCGTTAAAAACAATGTCTAGTTTTACTTTCTATAGACTTTACATATTCCAAACACTTTTGTTCCGCTAGAAACTATTCCAACCTCATAAAATAGCAGAATATTTTAACCACCAGCCTTCTCACCACCTGAACGATTGTATTTTGATTTCAAATTGTCTAACAAGTTGCCACTTAGTGAAAATTACCTCGAACAGACGGCGAAGGTAGCGAGGTTGTGTCTATTCACTCGTTAGCAACTGCAACACTTTTTACGTCCTTTTTTTTTTTCTTTCTTTCTTTTCTTTCAATTTTTAGGTCTTTTATAGATATTTTATAGGTCCTAAACTTCCGACCCTTAGTAATAAGTTATCTTTATTGTAACTTATAAGACAATTTTTTGTAAATTTCATCTAATCTATAAGACCAAGTTCTTGACTGTACCGGATTAAATAAATATATTATTATTTTATTTATATTATTATTATTATTATTATTATTATTATTATTATTATTATTATTATATTAAACTAACTGACTTGCACTGTATAACTCTAAGGTTCATGTCCGCGCGAACATAATCTCTCCATGTATCCCTATCCTGAACTAATGTTTTCCAATCATCCCCTTATAATCTACTTTCCTCAAATAATAGATAATGTTATTATCCATCTCCGTATGACCTACCTACTGGGCGATTTCCTTTTGGTTTTCCTACAAGAAGTTTTCATATCCCCCTTTAATTCCCCATTCGTACCACAAGTCCTGCCCATCGCAGTCTGCAAAACTTAAGTGTCCTTATTACATCTGATTTTCCATAAAGATCGTGTAGCTCACTGTTACACAATCTTCTCCATTCGCCTTTCTGTTCGTATCTATTTGCTCTAAACATTTTCCTAAGAATTTATTATCAAATACTCGTAATTTTTTCTCCTCCCTTAAAGTAAGAGTCCATGTTTCTTATCCATATAATGTTACTGGGAGGAAAACAGTTTTATATATTTTCAGTTTAATGTGTTTTGAGAGAAGTTGGGACAACACGAGTCCCTTTAATGCAATATAGCATGGATTTCCAGAATTCTGCCTATGTTTAATTTCTTTGTGCACCTCATTCTTGTTTGTAATTATTGATCCTAAGTATTTGTTTTCATCCACTTCTTCAAAATTTCCCTTATTCGTCATTAACTGATCATTTTAATTAGGCCTACACAATGTATTTCTATGTGTGACAATGTACGTATTTAGTTTTATTGATGTTTACTTCCAGTCCTAATTTCTTAGTATTACTCAATACAGTGTGCTTATTGGGCGTTATTAATTATTATTATTGTTTTTATTGTTGTTGTTATTGTTATTATTATTATTGTTTTAATGTTTTTTTGTTCTTTCCCTGTCATCTATAATCCTATAGGCCTATTGTGTAGCCTATCCCTATTATGTATTATTAGTCAAGTTCTAGATAATTAATAATTGTTATTATATGTGTAATTTAACCTGGTGAAGTGGAAGAGAAGACCCTACGGTCCTAACTCCATCAGGCAAAATAAATAAACAAATAAACAAACCATTAATTATGCACCAAACTCATGTTTTATGAAAAAAAAAATGCTTACACTCCTTTGCCTCTAACTGCCTTAAAATGAGAAGTATATGCCTTTACCATCAGGTAAGATAATAAAACAATCTACAGAAATATGCTGTGTGTGATGGAAATATTATATTTCAAGTTCTGTTACAAAGCATTTTATTATATGGGCCCGAAACTAGAACAGTAAGTAGAAAACAAGCCAATAAGCTGTTAGCAGTAGAGATGGATTTTTGGAGGCAATCAACAATAATTTTAAGAAGGGATAAAGTCAGTAAAATCGCATAAGGAAAATTATGCATGTTAAAAAAATAGAAAAAATTGAAGAAAAATGCTTGAAATGGTATAGGGTAGTTCCGGGTGAGATGGCCATACGGGTGTGATGGCCATAGCTCCTATTTTATGTTGGAATGACCGGATGTGAAAGCAACTCTGTAGGCGGTATGCTTTTGACTCTAGTAACCGATTGTTGAACACGTGTGGCAGTTTCGTGTTACAAGTCGGCGACTTTTTCCTAATTATTGTTTTGTAACTGCTCAGATATTTTGTGACCGTCAAGAGAAGTGAACATAAGTGCGACGTTCCTTCAAAATAATTCTCAGCAGCTTATTGTACGAGTTAAGTGGATCTTCTGTGATTAATATAAAGTTAATATTTCTTATTTAATCATCTCCTGATTTTTTTTTCCGCACTATGGCCATCTAACCCTTAAACATGGGGGAGATGGCCACCTACTTTTACGGAGAGTTGGCCAACTGTTTAAGACGCATTTTCGTTGATTTTGTTTTTAAATATTTGTTTACTGCCTCAGCGGTATAGTGATATAGTATTTATTGTTAGTTTAATTTTATTAATTTGTATATTAGTGGGAGTTGGCCTTCTGTTTAGCAAGTCTACCATCCCAAAGATCCTGGTTTCGATTCCCGGCTTTTCCTTAGAATTATTTCAGGTAGTTGCTTGGTCCCTTACAATCCCGATGCCATTCCTGACAATGCATTCCTTAATTCAACTGCAAGTGAATCTACAAATGCAGAGAGAAAACAGGGCGATCAATGTCAGGACACGAACGGGAATAACGCTGAGGATTCTAATTCTGCTACCCCTGGAAATCTTGAGCCACAACCGAGCACTTCCAAGTCTAACATGGACTACACTTACACGAAAATTCTGGAGACGATGTCACCAGCATCATCCTTAAGCAAATTGCAAGCAAGCAAAAGGCTAAAGCTTCAGGCTACTCTCTTGACTTCCCCTGAGAACATAGAAAAAGCGAGGTTTAATTCTATAAAATTGGCAATGGGCGTAAATCCTTCAGTAAGCAAGTTCCGAAGCTAACATTTCTTAGAGAACGATCAATTTCTAGCAGCAGCTGAAGAAAGAATCGTAATTAACGACGAGTCCAGCAATGATGAATTTATTGATCTCACCAACGAATGTGTTGGTTGTGGCGAAGACTACGACAATACAAAGAAGGTAGTTGACTGGATTCAGTGTATCCGTTGTCAAAGGTGGCTCCATGAAACGTGCACTACTTTTATTGGTGTTTGTTTGCCTTGTGGAAAAGTGATAACTAGGAAAAACTTAAATAATTCACTTGTTTATGGAAACATTTTCTCATAAAATGATTGAAGATATTTTATTTGTATTTTAATGCAAGAAAAGTTTTAAATTTTATGAAACAATTAGTTTTTTTTAAATTTTATATGTAAATGTAAATGCAATAAACAAATAGATATATTTTAATAACTTTTTGAGTGTATTTAATGACTTCAAAACTGAGTAATCATCACTCTCTACACTATGGCCATCTCCCCCAGGCAACTAGGGATAGATGGCCAGTGTATTGTTTTTCAATAAGTTGGGTTTATTACTCTGAATGGCAATATTTTATCATAAACACAAGGAATTATGTAGATTTACCTTCAGTAACCCCATTAAACTTCTGTTCACGTAATTATCTTACAAATCTTCGATATTCTGAAACATTAAATAAATTATGGCCATCTATCCCGGACTTACCCTAGTCACCTCCAAGAATGGAAGAAAAGTGAATACCAAAGAAGTTCCTTGATTGGAAAGCTAATGGAAGAGGCAGATCTAGAGAACGTTGGATAGATGGAGCCTATGGAAGCTAGAGATTTGAAGGAAGAAGATGCTTTAGAGAGGGACTTCTGGCTACAAATCTCTTTGGGCTGAAGGAGAAACACTGTATTGTGGAATATTCCTAATAAAAAAAATAATGGAAATAATGTTTGATGAAATATTTTGAATAGCGTTAATCGTCCGAGATGTATGATAGAGTGAAGAGAATACACTGATAGTTGATATTTAACAAGCTAAAGCTTGCTCGATATTATCAAATTAAAAGCGTGTGAAATTTTGCAGCCGGAACAACGCATCAGCTGATGGCTTCCGGTTTGATGCTGTGGTGGACAATAAACTGTCCGAACGTCGTTTATCGACCCAATCTACACACAGTACTCATACATTAATATTAATCACTTTCACAGGTAAACAGTGGCGGCTTGTTATTAAATAACCATTGCCATCATTAATATCAAAATAATACGCAGTGACAATTTTAAATATGCATTGCAAGGACTCTTGTCCTCCCAACTTTTCTCAAAATACGTTAAACTGAAAATGTATAAAAATGTTACTCTCCCAGTTATATGGATGCTATACATGGACTCTTATTTTAAGGGAGGTCAAACGTGAAGTTTCTAAGACCTCAATGTATTGGAGAGCAAGACTGCTAATGACTTCAGTTAGATGTTAGATAACAACAAAAACTTTAAGGGAGAAGAAAATATTACGAATATTTGACTAGTAAAGTTCTTTGAAAATATTTTGGACCAAAGAGAGTTGAACAGACAGGTGAATGGAAAAAAACTGCATAACGGCGAGCTAGTGATCTTTATGGGAAACCAGATATAATATCAGTTAAGTTTCGTAGAATGCGATGGGCTAGACATCTGGCACAAATAGACAATGAAAGAGGGACATAGAAACTTCTTGTTGGAAAACCAGATGGAAAACACCCAGTTGGTAGGTCAAGAATGAGGTGAGAGAATAACATTAATCATGATTTGAAGGAAGTAGATTATATAGGGGGTGATTGGAAAACGTTAGCTCAGAATAGGGATGTGTGGTGATGTTATATCCACGAGGTCATGAACAGTCAATTAGTTAGTCATGTGTTAAAATCAGTTAGTTGTAAAGAGCAATAAAAAGTAGGTTAACTCGAATATATAGGGGGCCTATATATATATATATGGCATGATAAGAAAAATAAATGTCTGGACGGGATTCGAACCCGGAACTCTGAGTCTGTACCTCAGCGTGTTATCCATTACACCACCAGGCGAATCCAATTCAATCACTTATTTTTCTTATATACGTATTATATTCTCCATTATTACTAGATGTCGCGAGAACTCGGTCTTCATTGCCATCTAGTAGCTGACTATAACAAGTAAGCAAATTAAAAAGAATATTTTTATTAATAAAATAATAAAAACATTCTCTTTAATTTGCTTACTTGTTATAGTCAGCTACTAGATGGCAATGAAGACCGAGTTCTCGCGTCATCTAGTAATAATGGACAATATAATACATATATAAGAAAAATAAGTGTTTGAATTGGATTCGCCTGGTGGTGTAATGGATAACACTCTGAGGTACAGACTCAGAGTTCCGGGTTCGAATTCCGTCCAGGCATTTATTTTTCTTATCATGTCATATTAAGCTTGCATTGCTCAATGTTAAACATTTAATTATAATATATATATAATATATATATATATATATATATATAATTTTAATTAACTAACATTGTTAAAAATATTTGGCTAATCAAGAATACATCCTGCACCACAATCGAGGTGTTTAAGACAGGGTGCTTTAGTGCAGAGCTACAGGTCTTGCGCTGGTTAGGCTCCACATGGGAGAAGAAGTTTTCTGACAGAATGGTAACCGGTGCCTACCGATATCTTATGGAATTTAGGTAGCTATAAAAAGAATCAGCGCAAGAACGAGAATTTTAAAAATTAAAATAATAAACCAACCAATTAAATTAATAAAATTATTAAACTCTATAGGGTCTTTATGATGATTTTTGTTAAGATCTTGTAATATGGCAGCTATAACGGCTAGAGGATCCGAAAGTGCTAACCACAGCTTGTTAAATCTGGATATCTGTGTACAGCACAAATCTTCTCTGTAAGAAATTTCAAGGTTGGTTTCGGCATGCAATGGTTGACAGTTCCCTTGCAAGTAAGATATCGAAAAAATGTCAAAAGAAAATGTATTTCATTTCACATGATAGGGTATATGTAGGGTTATTGTGGGAAATGATGCCAATATTCATAACGACTATAAAGTATTGCATGAATAAATATAGAGAACGTTGAAAGATTCGCAATTAGTTAGAGAAGGAGTGGAATTGCAGATAAATTGGCACTCGGACGGTCTCCCCCTTGTCCTCGACTTCGCTCTGTCAATCATGATTCCGCGAGTGTTTCATATTCATCTATCACTCGCCCCCCACTCATGTCAGGGTCTCTATACAACCCCAACTTCCCCTGACACACAGGCGTTACATCATTTAGTACCCAAGTCTGTTTCCAAAATATTCACACACCTCAATGATAACCAAGGCATTTAAATTATTTGTTTTAATTCATTTTACTTATAACAGCGAAGTATCCACGAAAATATGTTCTGAAAAAATAATAATGTTATGGCCTTTTGTCCCATTAAATGATTACCTCTATCGAACCTAGAGTTTCAAGGCCATGCGGACTTGATCTCTCCAAACATACCTATGCTGATCTAATATATTCCGATCATTCCTTAAGTTATATAATGTAATTTGGAGGTCGAAACAAATTTTCTTAAGACTTAAACTATGATTATTTATTTCAAATGTGAAATTGATTTTATTATATGGTTGTGAAACTTGGAAGGTTAGAAAACAAATATGAAAGAAATTGCAAATCTTTGTAAATCGTTTCCTGAGAAACAGTGGTAGACCAAGAATGAGGTGGGAGTATAACATTAACCATGATTTGTGGGATGTAGATCATATAGGGGATGATTAGAAAACATTAGCTTAGGATAGGGATGTATGGAGAGCTTATGTCCGCGCGGCCATGAACCTACGGGTTCGATAGTGCCAGTGAGTTAGTTAGTTAGACCTACATGGTGGCCAGAGATTATAACAATTAAAGAACTTTGGAGAAGAACGAATCAAAATTAAATTTGTGAAGAAATCAAATTTAGAAAATGGAAATGGGTTGATCATGTGTTAAGAAGAGAGAATAACATCACATTTGATTGGAACCCCCAAGGATTGAGAAGGCGAAAAGGAAGAGAGAATTTCAACAAATACATTTATCAATTGAATTTCTAAGTTAAGAGAATTATCAGATGACTACCTAGGGCAACATGGAGTAATACCGTCAGGGATGAAGCTAAACAGACAGGGATGAGTTGGAATCGAATTAAGGCATTGGCAAACAACAGAGTGCGTTGGCGAGTTTTTATCAAGGACCTATGCTTCCCAGTGGAGTGACCAGGGCTGCTACTACTACTAGTACTGTCGAACCTGGAGATTCATGGCGTGCGAACATGAGTTCTCCATACATACCTATGCTGACCTAATGTATTCCGATCATTCTCTATATAATCTATTTCCCTCAAATCAGGTTAATTTTATTTTCCCACCTAATTTTTGCCCTATCTACTGAACGGTTTCTCTCTATCTTTCCCACAACAAGTTTCCATGCATCTGTTTCATTCACCATTCATGCCACATGTCCTGGCTATCGCAATCTTAGATACTTAACTGTTCTTATTACACGTGGTTTCCAATAAAGATAATTTAGCTCACTGTTATGTAATTTTCTCCATTCACTTACCTATTTGTGTCTCAATGGTGCAAAATTGTTCATAACAATTTTTTTCTGAAATACTGGTAAGTCTATATTTTCTCTTTTCTTAAATTAAGAGACCACATTTTGCACTCATATAATATATAATTGGGAGATTAACAGTTTTATATATTTTTCAGTTTATTATTTTTTTTAGAGAAGTTGGTAGACAACAGTCCCTATAATGCATGCTAACATGAATTTCCAGTATTGAGCCTGATTTAATTTCTTTGTGTACATCATTCCTGTTTGTAATTATTGTATCTAGGTAGCCTATTTGTATTCAGCCACTTCTTCAAAATTTCCATCATTTGTCATTAACTCTCCATTTCCATTATATAAAGTATTTATATGTGTGAACATATATTTAGTTTTATTGATGTTTACTTCCAGTCCCAATTTCTTAGAGTTACTCAATAGTGTAGGTCCTTAGTATCCTCTCGCTATCGCCTAATAATACTACATCATCAGCATAAACTGACAGCATAGGTCTTCCATTGAGTTGTAGGTACAACATTTGTACTAGAGGTGCTTTAACTCAATAAATCGAAGAAGGCATTCTCAAAAAAAAATAGCGAAACCTGACCATTAGAAGTGGTGGTTTATCTCAGACCGGATTCAATAGAACTACTTTCAAAATTACATTTAAAATGTCGCTGTATCAGCGGCAATGTTTGATTTGTTTCAATATGCGAAACATGGACTCTTACTTTAAGGGAGGAAAGGAGATTACGAGTATTTGAAAATAAAGTTCTTGGGAAAATTTTTGGACCAAAGAGATATGAACATACAGGTGAATGGAGAAGAATACATAACATTGAACTACATGGTCTTTATAGGAAGCCAGATATAATGGGAACAGTTAAGTTTCGTAGATTGAGATGGGCAGGACAGTTGGCATGGGTGGAGAATGAAAGAGGTGCATGGAAGCGTCTTGTAGGAAAACCATAGGGAAAACGTCCAGTTGGTAGACCAAGAATGAGGTGGGAGAATAACATTAACTATGATTTGAGGGAAGTAGATTATACAGGTGGTGATTGGAAAACATTGGCTCAGGATAGGGATGTATGGATAGCTTATGTTCGCGCGGCCATGAACCTCCGGGTTCGATAGTGCCAGTGAGTTAGTTAGTTAGTGACTAAAATATATATATCTTACATAGAATTTAAGTAACAAGATAAATATATATATTCCGTACTTGCTGAGGAATTATGTTAGTTTTCGCAGTTCCTGAATTTTATAAAATTTATCTTCAAAATCCATTCAAGTACTTTAACTCGCATGATTGTCATATGATCTGTGAAACAGATATGTTTGAATATCATGGGAAAGGCAGGACCACACCTACACGGGCCTCTTCTAACATATCAGACCAACATTAGAAAGGCGAAGGTAAATAAATAGGTTTTTATTCTTATTGTAGGGCCTATGTCGTCCGCGGTGGTCTAGTGGTTATGTTCCTTGCCTCTACTCTCGAGGGTCGCGGGTTCAAACCCGGCCGGGGTTAATGGATTTTTCATCATCTTCATAGTACATTCACGAATTTAGGCCATTCGTTGACCTGTTTCGGCCTCAAGAGAGACACCATCCAAAAGTCTTTGAGTGGACATCCTGGTCTTCTTCTTCCTGCAGGTTGATAGCTTAATATCAATGTATTTTTAGGATGGAAAAATCCAAGGGAAAAGTCCTCCAGGAGGGACTCTAAGCCGTGGGTCTCGAGTCTGAGATTTTCAGGCTCGTAAAAGAACCGAGCCTGAATAAAAGAAGGCCCATATGCAAAATTTAAGTGACATATACGACCCAAGTAATATCTTAGTTTCCTACAAGACTCATTAAGGAGATGTGCTAACCTCATGTCACTCGTTGACATCTGTTGCTAATTAAGCGTAATTAAAATAGGGTGGTTAATAAACTACCCCTAGGGACCACCCATGTTGACCTGTTTCGGCCTCAAGAGAGACAAAAGTCTTTGAGTGGACGTCCTGGTCTTCTCCTTCCTGCAGGTTGATAGCTTAAAGTAAAGTAAAGTAAAGTATTCCCACTACAGGCCTCAGAAGGCCCTTGGGGTAGTGGGACGTTAAGGCTCCCACTATTTCTAGACAATCGGTACTTGATGTCAGCCGGGTTGTCAGCCCTGCGTGACGGCCGCCTCTACCCCAGACAAGCGTATGGTACTCATTTCAGTTAGAGGCTGAGTCGACCCCAGGGCCATAGTGCCGCCAGAAGGCTTGGGTCACTTTAAAAATCCTGACCCCACCGGGACTTGAACCCTCGACCTTCCGGCTTGTAGCGCAGTGCCTTAACCACTACGCTGAGTCGATCCCAGGGTCATGGTGCCACTAGATCGTTTGGGTCAGTTTAAAATTCCTGAACCCACCAAATCTCGAAGCCTCAACCTTCCAGTTTTTGCGTACTGCCTTAACTAACTACGCCTCGGCATGCTCTTATTATTATTATTATTATTATTATTATTATTATTATTATTATTATTATTATTATTATTATCATTATTATTATCATCATCATCATAACCCGCGAACCTTGTAACTAGAGAGAAGAATATAAACCACTAGACCACCGGGACACTCACTATCAGTTACACTAATTAATCTATCGAAGTATTATTTATTACTTAGGCCTATATAGATTAATTAATATTGCAATGGTATTGTTTAGATGTGTACAACTTGGGTGGTATAACGTATTCTGGAGCACCGTGTACTTGATGGCTGTGTTTGTGGTGAAGTGGAACAGATTGTGATTGTATCTATAGTGGAGTGCGTGTAACTGGAGAACACTTGATAGCGAGGGGAGAACTCCCCCAGGGGGGGCGCAATTATACACACAAGCCACACGTCTTCAATTGCTACTTAATTCGCGTCTTACATCCCATACGTCCCCCCTCCCTCTAATTTCATTACTCTAACTTCCTTTGTTTTCGAGAAAAATTAGAGTCTCCACAAATAACATTAGACTATCAAATTATTCTAACAGAGACTTTTAAAATGCTTTGGACATTGTTATTCCACTCCAAGGAACACAGAATTAATAGACCCCTCCACTTTAAGTCAAATAGAGGAGACAGCAAACATCCATATGAAGTTTAATAATTGCATTAGTGTGTGTGTGTGTGTGTGTGTGAGTGTGTGTGTGTGTGTAGGGAATTTTATCCCTGCAATTATGAATTCAGTCAGGGCTTGTCCCGCGAAATAGCCAGGCAGTTTAAGGCATGATGTCTTGATGCAGGGCTATGGGACTTGCAGTGGTTGGAGTTCACGAAGAGAAAAAATTCATGGAATTTTAACTATCTATGTGATCGGTGTCCACTCAGCACGTGAGGAATTTGGGTAGCTACATTAAGTAGCAGCTCCAGGTTGAGAAAACCAGCTGTAACGACTGGAGGACCTGATATTCTGATCATATGTCACTCCTATATTGGCTGGATGATCTTCCACCTCTGTGATTAATACATTTTGATGTGAGGCCAGCAGTCGGCTGGTAGGCCGAGAGTCTATACTGATCTAATTTTTTTCAATCATAACCTGTATAATCAACGTCCCTCTCAAATCATGGTTTATATTATTCTTACACCTCATTATTGGTCTATCAATTGGGTAATCTATTTCTGGTTTTCCTAAAGAAGTTTCCAGACCCTTTTTCATTTCCCATTCGTGCCATATGTCCTGCCATCGCAGTCTAGGAGACTTAACTGTTCTTATTATATGTGGTTTCCCATAAAGATCATGTAGCTCACTGTTATGGAGTATTCTCCATTCGCCTGTCTGTTCATCTCTCTTTGGTCCATAAATTTTCCTAAGAACTTTATTCTCAAACACTCATAATCTTTTCTCCTCCCTTAAAGTTAGAGTCCATGTTTGACATTCATATAGGCCTAAAGTAAAGTAAATTAATCCCACTACAGGCCTCAGGAGACCTTGGGGTAGTAGGAGATTAAGGCTCCCACTTTTTCTGGACAATCGGCACTTGATGTCAGCCGGGTTGTCAGCCCTGCGTGACGGCCGCCTTTACCCCCAGAAAAAGTGTCCGATACTCATTTCCGTTAGAGGCTGAGTCGACCCCAGGGTCATAGTGCCGCCAGAAGATTTGTAGCGCAACTGGGAAAATAACAGTTTTATATATTTTTAGTTTGACTATTTTTTATAGAGAAGTTGGGATGACAAGAGACTCTGTAATGCATAACAGCAAGCATTTCCAGAATTGAGTCCATGATTAATTTCTTTGTGCATCTCATTCCTGTTTGTAATTATTGTTTCTAGGTGTTTGAATTCAGCCACTTCTTTAAAATTTTCCTAATATGTCATTAACTATCCATTTATATTTATAATGTATTTCTATGTATCCATATATCTAGTTTTATTGATATTTACTTCTAGTCCCAATTTGTTATGGTACTCAATAAAGCGTGCGTGTTGGATATTTGTAGGCCTCCTTCATCCTCTAAAGATTTGATGGTATCTTCTAGTTCAAAGTTGAATAGTAGAGGAGTTGTGTATCTCCTTGCTTTAACCCATTGTGAAATTATAAAGAATTCGGAAACTTAAATTTGTATTTTATAAAATGTCCACCGCTGTGGTCTCGAGGTAGCGTGCTGCCTTGTCACGCAGCGGGCCCGGGTTCGATGCCCGGTCGGAACAAGTTTCCTGGTTGAGGTTGTTTTCGGAGGTTTTCCTCACTTGTAAGACAAATGCCAGGGAACTTTAAGGTCCAAACGGTTTCCGAGCATCATATGGTCGTCATAATCATCATTCATATTCACCTTAGATTAAGTTTAGGATTAAGGACTCTTCTGGCGCACCACTATCATCATCATCACCCATCATATCTTAGGAGCAGCCGTAACCCATCCTTCCAGGCGCCACAACCTCAGAAGTGCGTTACAATTACGCAAATGCCAGGAAGAACACCAATGTCAAAGTAACAACCTGGGACATTGGAAAAAATTAATAAAATTTGAAAATGTGAAGATGTGTCCATTTCCAAATAAGAGATTGCGTCACGGCTGGGAGAAATTGAGCCTAGCAATTATAAGTGACTCATTGACTGCTTGTTTTCACGAAGACTGATTCACGTAACGCCATTAAGGTGCTACGATCGATATCACGCGACGTCAAGACTCAGGTAAACCACTAACTGGGCGATTACCTGCCCACCTGACACATGTCAATTACCCACATATTTAGCCATTTTATTTTAATTTATTAATTTTTCATTCCTGGTTTATCAGTGGTTACCCCAAGGTTCGCATTTTCAAACTCTTAGGAGTCCAAGTATTTTCATAATCATCATCGTAAATGGCACATCAGACTTCTCTAGTCCACAACTTTCTTCTTAAATTCTGCCAAGATCCACTATGAAGACCCAACTTTCGCCAATTTCTTTTACTCAGACTTAATAATAATAATAATAATAATAATAATAATAATAATAATAATAAATAATAATAATAATAATGATAATAATAATAATCTTATTTATATACAGATTTTCAGTGTTTACACATCTTTCTTTGCTTAAAGTTTTATTTTCCTTTTCCACTTGTCTCTGCCCATGTCCTCCAGTCCTCTTGTTCTCATTACAGTTCTTATTTCTCGCATCCACGAGTTTAGAGATGTTCCTTTCTTTCTTCTTCCAGGAGGACAATATTCCAATGTTTTCTGAGTAACCTTTCTTCTTGCATTCGTCGTACATGACCATACCAATTTAATTGCTTGTATCTTATATATCCATTCATAGTAATTCTGCCCGAGGGCAAGTTTTCCATTGCAACCATTGCATTTTCATGCTATGCTATGCAGGTTTACTAGAGAATTATAGGTGTGATAGCTTCATGTTGCTTTTCACACCGGGGTGAAGGATGATGATGATAATGATAAGGATGATGATGATGATGATGGCCGGATGATTTTCGGGGACCGTTGGACACTAAGCTTCCTGACATTTGTCTTACAGGTGAGGAAAACCCCCGAAAAAACCCAACCCAGGAGCCTGTCGCCAACCGGGAATCGAACCCGGACCGCTGCGTGACAAGGTAGCACGCTACCTATATATATATAATATATATATATATAATCCAACATACACACTCTATTGAATAACACTAAGAAATTGGACTGGATGTGGATGTCCATCTATCCATCCATAGTAATTCTGCCTGAAGGCAGGTCCTTCACTGCAATCATAGCATTTTCATGCTATGCTTGCAGCTTTACTAGGGAATTGTAGGTGTGGTAGCTTCCCGTTGCTTTCCACACCGGTGAAGGATAATGATGGTGATGATGATAATGATAAGGATGATGATGGCCATATGATTTCGGGGACCGTTTGGGCCTTAAAGTTTTCCTGACATTTGTCTTACAGGTGAGGAAAAACCCCGATAAAAACCTCACCCAGAAAAACTGCCCGGACGAGGATCGAACCCGGGCCCGCTGCGTGACAAGGCAGCACGCTACCTCGAGACCATAGCGGTGGACATGTGGATGTCAATAAAACTAAATAGGTATATGTTCACACATAGAAATACATTATGAAATGGAAGTGGACAGTTACGACAAATGAGGAAAATTTCAAAGAAGTGGCTGAATACAAATACCTTGGAACAGTAATTACAAACAGGTATGACGTGCAGAAATAAATTATGCATTACAGGGACTCTTGTATTAACTTATTTCAAAAATCATTTAACTTAACCTAGCCTATAAAACTGTTATCCTCCCAATTATATTATATGGATGAGAAACATGGACTTTTACTTTAAGGAACAAAAAAAAAAAATAGTACAAGTATTTGTGAATAAAATTCTTAGGAAGATTTTTGGACCAAAAGAGACTAACAGACAGGTGAAAAAACAAGAAAATACTATATAACAGTGATCTACATGATCTTTATGGGACATTTATGGAATTATTGATTTTTTCAATGATTTTTATCATTATTTTTATTTTATATGTTAATATAGGCCTACCCTTATTACTATTGTTGGGGGAGGACTGGGGTATATTTTTGGATGTGATTATATCTCTTTTGGACTTATTTTATGAAGATTATGCATTTGTGTTTTAATAATTCTTGCTAGAGAGTCAATGTTTGGGGCAATTTTTTTTGGTAATAATTTTGTATTTATAATTACTGTCTTCTTGTTATTATTAGTCTGTACATTTAGAAGAATATTTTTTTTTTTTTTACTTTTTACTTATTTTTTGAAAGAAGTTTAATTCCTACTTTTTTTTTATTTTAGGATGGGGGTATCAGCCCGAACGGTTACAGGCAGGAATTTATCTTTTATTTTATACTTTGTTAGCTTCTTTAGATATAATAAGAAAAGTTGTCTCCTAGACTGCGATGGGAATTACATGTGGCACGAATGGGGAATGGAAGAGGAGCATGGAAACTCGTAGGAAAACCAGAAAGAAATTGCTCAGTAGGCACGTCAATAATGAGGTGGGAGAATAACATTAACCATGATTTGAGGGAAGTAGATTGTACAGGGGATGAGTGGAAAATATTTAATTCAGGATAAATATGTATGAAGAAGTTTTTTCCGCGCGACCATGAATCTACAGGATTCATAATGCCAGTTAATTAATTAATTAATTAATAATAATAATAATAATAATACTAATAATAATAATATTTATTTATTCTTGCAGAGTTAAGGCCATGAGGGATTCTCTTCCACTCAACCAGAACAAATATAACTTACAAATACAAATTTACAATAAAATTATATATAGGCCTACTAATTATATACAGATTATAATAGTTTTAGAAAGACATCAAAATTATATAACTCAACTTTAGTTTTTTTTTCTCAGCAACGAACTCTCCGTATAATAAACAATTACAAAAAAATAAAGTTGATTTTGTTAACTAACAAATTCGGGACATAAAAAATGGGGATTAACATTAAACAAACATTTTTAAAACACATCTGTCGGCCTCAATTTTCATTTTTTCGCTACGAAGCTCGAATTGCAAGTCCTACACGAACAATAAAACGATAAAAGTGTTCTTAAAAATTAAAGCCCATATTTGAAATCTGCTCTAGCGGCTCCAATACGCGTTTTCTGGCAACGAAACTGAATAGGTTTACATAAGATTTAATTAACAAAAGATGGACACATTCTGTTAACGACTATAAACGGAATATAAATTCTATTTGCTATACTTTGTTTAGGCAGTGCCTGTGCGACGGTCTTATGTTGTGTTATCTCTTGGTTGCCGGTTTCCTGTCCAATTTGTGCTACATTTTAAATTATGTTTTCATTTACCTCGTTTTTGTATTTTTGTCATATGCCATAATTTATTTTCTATCTTTTAATTTATAGTCTGCCACTCTACATTTCAACAACTTGTTGTATTCGAGACAGGCAGTCGTTTTTAGAAGTTTTTTTTTTAATTTTTCTTTGTAATCTATCAGACATTATCTAATGAAGGTGTAAAAACACGATACTACTGTAATAAGTCATTGGGCATCATGGCTTCCTTATGTCAAAACACTCCACATCATTCCTCAACTTCTTCTTCTTCTTCTTATTCTAGCTCTACAGCTATTTATGAGCCCTTGCTGCTGTTAGGACGTATCCCTGTCCAACGTCCCCCTTCTCCATCCCCGGACCCCACTACTCCAATTGGGCGTTTTCCTTCTGGTTTTCCTACAAAAAGATTCCATGCACCTCTTTCATTCTCCATTCGTGCCACATGTCCTGCCCATGGCAGTCTACGAGAGTTAACTGTTCTTATTATATCTGGTTTTCTACACATACCGTGTAGCTCACTATTATATAGTTGTCTCCATTCACCTGTCTGTTCATCTCTTTTTGGCCCAAAAATTGTTCTAAGGACTTTATTCTGAAATACCCTTAATTTTCTTTCCTCCCTTAAAGTAAAAGTCCATGTTTCGGATCCATATAATATAATTGGAAGAATAGCAGTTTTAGGAAAGCCAGAGGGAAAACGCCCAGTTGGTAGACCAAGAATGAGGTGGGAGAATAACATTAACTATGATTTGAGGGAAGTAGATTATACAGGGAATGATTGGAAAGCATTAGCTCAGGATAGGGATGTATGGAGAGCTTATGTCCGTGCGGCCATAAACCTACGGGTTCGATAGTGCCAGTGAGTAAGTAAGTAAGTAAGAATAGCAGTTTTATATATTTTTCCAGTTTAACGTTTTTTTATGTTTATTGTTGCTATCCTCTTAAATTATTCAACTATTCCAGTGTAAAACCTTTCTGAAGCAGTTGTGAAGTCGATAAAAGGGAGGGTGAAGTGATCCCATTACTGGACCATGGGATGCCCTCGGAGTAGCAGCAGGTTAAGGCTCTCTCCTTCCCAGACAATTGACACCAGATGTCAGCCGTGTTGTCAGCCCTGCATGGCGGCGTCTTTACCCCAGAACAAACGTCTTGTACTCATTTCCAATAAAGGCTGAGTCGGCCCAGGACCATGGTGCCGCCATGAAGGTATGGGCTAGGCTAGTTTAAAAATCCTAATCCACCACGATTCGAACCCCCCCCCCAAGCTTCCGGCTTATTGAGTATTGCCTTAACCAACTACGCTATGGCGCGCCGCAGCGTGACCGAAGAGGACGGTAGAGTCTCTGAAATGTCCTCAATATATCTGTTCAATGATATACACATTGAATTACACTCTAATTCAACCCAGAAAGTTACTACAGACCTTACGGGCTACGCCAGTGTGCCCCTACGTACAGGGGGTAAATGTTGCCAAACTCATAATAACGGTATTTGTTTGTTTAGGGAGAGGGGGAGGGGGGAGGTAAGCAGTACTTTTTCCAAATCGATGTAGGCCTATTACACATTTAAAAAACATAATTCTTTTACGGCATGCAAACTAGTTTTATAGTTAATATGAGAGTCGACAGTTTCACACTGGATAGTACAGGTTCCGCACGAGCTCAGTGAAAGTGGTAACTGTTTTTTTTTTCTTTAAGAGGGAGTGGCCTGGACGGCTGCAACTTACAACTCTGTGCCTTCTGTGTTGCATATTTCAGTTTTATTTAAGGATTTCTCTCAAGAATATACTGTTAAAATGGCAACCCAGTTCCCTATTCTAAACACACAGTAACTTCCTGGGTTGAATCTGACTTATAGTCATTGCTAAAATGCCTTTTCTCCATTTTTTTTGTAAAAAAGAGTTAACTAAAAATTCAACATCCTTACACATTTAGTAGTTAAAAAGACCTTCCTCCAGAGCCACAGTTGAGCATTTCATTTTTATTTTCATGCTAAAATGCCCTTAATCCAGGATAGAGGCGCTTCTAGCAGTGACTTTGTTAATTAGCTGTATTGGAGGTAAGGCATTTTAGCAATGACCAATTCAATTATAAAATTTAAGTAAGGTTCATCCTAGACAATCGATCTACACTTCTATCCGGCACTCTGGATTCGATTCCCAGCCGAGGAGGGAATTTTAAATATTCACTTTAGCCTAGACGACTGTCCCTTCTTTGTACATAATTGTATTAGGAACTGCGTAAACTAACGAAATCCTCGAATTTATTGTCGAATTTTGCTTGCTTACGAAATATATCTTTCTCGATATACTTTTCTTATCCAATTATTACATACCGCTTCGCTGTAAAAAAAAAATGAAATAAAAAGCCTGCTAGAGCGATTTTTAAATTTTGGTTTTAAGTAAACCCCCATTTCTAATGGATTTAGCTCATTTTTAGGAATATTTTCTTTGTTTTTTTTTTCAATGCTGTAGCCCTATATCGAGCTTCATTTCGAAAAATCGATATTTGCGGCCGCTAGAGCGATTATTTAATTATTTCTTGAACTAAATCCCCACTATTAAGTCTGATTTTGATATTACTGTTAACGAACTCGACCTTATTTCTTTAATTGATTGGTATACGAGTTTTATTTCGAAAACAAAAATGACTGCTTCTAGAGAGTTAATGTTTATACATTATCGCGGAGGACGGTCGCATAGATTCAGATGGAATTTCTTTACATTAACTTCACTAATGTCCATACAAACTTTCAAAATTAACTTTATTTGGCACGCCGTAGCGTAGTGGTTAAGGTACTGCGTTACAAGTCGGAAGGTTGAGGGTTCAAGTCCCGTGGGGTCAGGATTTTTAAACTGACCAAAACCTTCTGGCGGCACTATGACCCTGGGGTCGACTCAGCCTCTAACGGAAATTAGTACCAGACGCTTGTTCTGGGGGTAAAAGGCGGCCGTCACGCAGGGCTGACAATCCGGCTCACATCAAGTGCCGATTGTCTAGATAAAGTGGGAGCTTTAACCTCCAACTACCCCAAGGGTCTCCCGAGGCCTGTAGTGGGACTACTTTACTTTACTTTATTTCACAATAATTAGACTTGTCCATAGAATTTATTGGTAATAAGGTCTCCTCTACAATGTTTATTTTATCACTCAGTTCCTCACACTCGCTGACGGCTTTACCTAACACATTTACTTGTTTGTCGCTCTTCTACACTTTCACCAGGGCACAACTGGCCGGTCACACCCACGCGTGGATAGGAATAATCTGGAATCCCAGTGTAAACTGTTCTCGAGTGGAAGACTCGATAACCGATTTTTCCAGTATGGAAGTGTACATAGACGCATGTGGAAATTTCTCCGGGACCACTGATTCGTAAGTCCCCAACTCACCAATTTCTTATTACTATACAAGGCGACATCCAACCCTCCTCCCCGCCCGAAAACTGAATAGCCAATTTATAAATATAGCCTATGTGTGTGTGTGTGTGTGTGTGTGTGTGTGTGTGTGTGTGTGTGCGCGCGCGCGCGTGTTTTTTTTAATTATCATGGTAATTTTCGGTTTAGGATATATGAAGATCATCATCATCTTCCTTCACGGATTAGGCCTTTGCCTGTTCCGATCTCACATCTGATCAATCCAGCGCTTTCTTGGTCTTCCTACCGATCTTCGACCCCGATGATTATACATAAGTGTCATCTTTGGTATCCTATCCTCTGTCATTCTTTGCAGATGTTCTATCCGATTGTTCCTGTGTTCTTCTATTTGTTGAAGACATGGTTGTACTTTTAGTTTCCCTCTAATATTCTCATTTCTAATATGTTCTTCTCTTGTACTACCTTTCACAACCCGTAGGAAGCTCATTTCCGCTGCCTGAATTTTACTTTTTTCTTTTTCCTTCAGGATCCAGACCTCACTTCCATACATCGCCACTGGTAGTGCCATCGTTGAGTAAAATCTTAGCTGCATATCTTTCCTTCCTTTGTTCCTCAGTGTTCGTCTGATTGTTCACAAATATGTTTGAAATTTCTGTATTTTCTTATCTACATCTTGTTCTTCTTAATAAGTTATATCGCAGCCCAAATACTGGAAGTGTTAAACCTGATCCAACACTTTATGATATATGAAGATTTGTTAAAAAATTCAAAAACATTTTCATTATGTTAACCACTATCTAAAAGGAGGCAATGTAAAACAAATAAGGAAAGCAGTAAAGAGAAGAGGAGGGTAAATCCGGATATGTTGAAATTGAACGTTATTAAATAAACGAAATGGTAATAAAATGCCCTCAATTGTTAGTGTAATGTTAGAAAGGCACTTAACATTATGTTATCAGACTTAATGTGTCGCCTTCAAGTGTTTCGCCACATTCACTAACGTGTTTTTTATCGAATTTCTATTATCTTCAAAATACAAATTGTACTATTTTCTCAGCTCTAATTGCTTATTTAAATGTTCAACAAAAATATAAAATAATTTTTCAGTTTGTCTAGAAAACATGAAATTATTATTACCTCTCTGATTACCACAAATTATTGACTATTATTATTATTATTATTATTATTATTATTATTATTATTATTATTATTATTATTATTATTTTATTAAAATGTTCGAACTGTAAAACTAATACAGAAATAACAAACGAACTAAAAATAACTGCAGTGATGGGAAAAACAGAAAATTGTTACAACATGTCGATAGAATGGCAAACGACGGCCTATCAAAAATCCTGAAATCTTACAAACCAATTGGGAAAAGAAGACGAGGACGTCCAATGAAGAGACTTATACCCTAAATAGGTTAAGAAGGAGATTTAATACATTCTCTTTTCGGGATTTATAAATCTGTAGTAGTCTGTCCTCATTTGTGTTTCTGAAACAATTATCGAAACACGAGAAATAAATACACGTAAATAAATAATGAACATATGTGATTTTTGAGATTCACAAGGTCAGATCATCAAAGAAATACATTAAAAAAATTGAAAGTCCAAAATATGTTAAATGATATAACCAATAATAATAATAATAATAATAATAATAATAATAATAATAATAATAATAATAATAATAATAATAATAATAATAATAATAATAATAATAATAATAATAATAATAATAATAAAAACAGCAATAACAGTGAGCCATAGTTGAACTAACTTATTGTCGAACACAAAATTAACTAATTAATTAAAATAATCATAAGAGATTATTAACTTGCACTAAACAATATAAACGTTTTATAATACTAAATTTAATAATGTTAGACATATTAGAAATAATAAGTACTAAAATAATAATTATATTAGTAAAATAACCTTATGTCTGAGCGGCCCTGAACCTACGGGTTCTATAGAGCCAGTGACTTAGTTGGTAGTAAAGTAATTGTAATAATAAAAATAAATATAATAAAATTTATTTTAGTTTCGTTCATTATCATAGTTGAAAATAATTTGATTAATAATAATAATAATAATTATATATATAACTAAAAACATTTAATGCTCTATCTCAGATCCAGATTACGAACTCTACACGAGGCCCAAATTACACACCATGTATCATTTAATTAAAAAAATATGTATCATAAAAATTATAGTAAATACGGTACTGAAATATTAATAAAACGTACTTTGAAATATTTGCAGCAGTTTAACTAAAAATACACACACTTAACCACTAGCTTCAAAAAACTGTTTCACTTTGAACTGAAACCTTTTAGTGAAAATGGACAATATAATATTTTCTTCGTTGCCTCGAAACCTTGAGGGATACAATAAAACAAGTTTCAGGGGATGGAGTACTGCTAATTGCCTTGCTAATCCCGTTACAATCAAGGGGTGAACAAACTTGGAAATATCAAAATTTTAAAAAGCCCAAATTACACGTCGGCCCAAATTACATGGATCTACCCTATATATATATATATATATAATATATATATATATAGGCCTATAAGCTATATAAAACTTATATTTAAAGCTACATTTTCGGGGTTTTCCTCACCTATAAGACAGGAAACTTTAAGGTACAAACGTTCAGCTGGCTATCATAGGCCCTAATCATCATTATCATATTCTCCATGTTTAGGGACTAGTATGAATATATGTTTGAGAATGGCGTGTTTCTTCTTAATGTTGTGTTGTCTCGGAAAAGATCCTGACATTGAGCTGATCACTCACTCGGGGGGGGGGGGGACTGTCCATGTCTTCGTGTGGTCAAAACAGTGTGTGTGTGATCCATAGTTAGAATCCCGACAGGTCGTGTCGCTGTAAGGCCCGGGTGGCTTGTGGTTCGTAAAATTACCTATAAGGGAGAGGTTAAACTATGTTAATTTATTGACATATATAACTTATATTTAAAGCTAACTTATCCCTATTTTACATAATTGTTGAATTAATGTAATTAGAATTGAATCGGAGATATAATATTTTAACGAGTTACTCCTTATCTCACTTCACAACCGACTGCTCTTAAGAACAAGTTTTTGTTTTGAATCGACAACTTTTCGTTAAGTGGAGTTTTGTATTTTGATCATTATTGTCAATTATTTTACAGGTAAAAAGACAAAAAAATTGTCCGACAGGCGACAACCCAAGTCCACTGCTGCGTTGGAGGCAGTGATGTTACCTCTCGAAAACAGCGGCGTTCACTGGTTGGAAGAAGAAAGTAAGGTAAGACAACACTATTACATGGATTCCATGATCATTTTTTTTGTAATCTTCCAAATGTTATGGAGTCATTCCTAATGATTTTCGTTAACATTAACACGCATGCTAACGCTAAAGCAGGGATTGGGTTTACATACTCTCAGAGCTCCAGTGCGCTCACACACTGTTTCCGCACTGACTACAGATAAGAGAAAATACAAACTAGTGCAATGTCGTGTCTTTCAAATTGTGTGTATGCTGAAGTACAAATGTACTGGTGTCGTAAAATGCATTGTACCCCACTGATCAGACTCCATGCTGTTTATGTATGTAACTAAGGCATCGAAAACTTTTAAGAAAGAGAGGGGCGCTCACACTGAGTATCTAGACGTCTGGGACTGCGCTATAGCTTGCAAAATTCAAGCTTTCATTTTCGCGTTACCGGGATTCCAGAGGGGAAAAAAGTAATTCATTGCACAGCAAAACAAAAGAAGAAATATGTCATTTGATGAGTGATTAGTGAGTCATTAATGACGTAGCCCATTGTTCAGCCATAGCCTCTCCTTTGTCAGGAGTTAATATACCAACTTCATTTTAGTTACCTTATTTGCCCAAAGATGTCATGATTGGCATGCGGTCAACACACCGACTCAATGAAATATCTAGCACGCAATTAAGGTATTATTAGAATGTTTTTGAGATAGGTAAATTTTGCTTAGAGGCCTCTTTGCTCAGGCTTAAGGATCTTGTACGAGCCTGAAAATCTTCAGACTTGGACCCACAGCTTAAAGTTCCACCCAGAGGACTTGCTCCTTGGATTTTTCCATTCTAGAGAAGTTGATTATTTATTATTTTATTCCAAAATAATCATTACCTTTATGACAAAAAATACTTGAATTATATAAAGATAAAAAAGGGTAGAATAAGAAGAGAAGGTGAAAAATAACATGGATTGATGGTGTTTTGAACAGCATGAGGAAAAGGGATTTGACGCTGGAGATTGGAATGACAGAGAGATATGGAGGAGAATGACAATTAATTGAGCGCAGAAAGAGGTGAACTATTCTACAGTGTTCTTCCCTAGAGCAGATCTTTCACTGCAATCATAAAATTTCCATTTAGCAGTTTTACTAGGAATTATAAGTGTGGTAGCTTCCCGTTGATTTCCACACCGGGGATAATAATAATGATGTTAAGGATGATAATGATGGCCAGATGATGTTCAGGACCTTTTGGGCCTCAGATCTACTTGACATTTGCCTTACAGGTGAGGAAAACCCTCGGAAAAAAACTCATCTAGGAAGCCCGTCCCGTTCGGGAATCGAACCCGTGCCCTCTGCGCGACAAGACAGTATGCTATCTCGAGACCACAGCGGTGAAATTGAAATAGAAATACATAACACAGAATACGATACTAAGAACATCAACTGTGGTGTCAGAGAAGGGTGTCCATTGTAACCAGCGCTTTTTAATATAGGCCTATATATTGACAACATGGTAAATCAGTCCACCGCTGTGGTCTCGAGGTAGCGTGCTGCCTTGTCACGTAGCGGGCCCGGGTTCGATCCCCGGTCGGGGCAGTTTTTCTGGGTGAGGTTTTTATCGGGGATTTTCCTCACCTGTAAGACAAATGTCAGGAAAACTTTAAGGCCCAAACGATCCCGAAATCATATGGCCATCTTCATCATCATCCTTATCATCATCATCATCATCATCCTTCACCGGTGTGGAAAGCAACGGGAAGCTACCACACCTACACAATTCCCTAGTAAAGCTGCAAGCATAGCATGAAAATGCCATGATTGCAGTAAAGGACCTGCCTTCGGACAGAATTACTATGGATGGATTGTAAATCACCGGAAAAAATGTTTTAAAAACTAATTTTAAAATAAATAACAGTAGCCTATTGTTTATACTGTATTACTTGCGGACATTCAAGTGGTATAATTGATGATATTGAAGATAAATTACAATATAGTGTGCATAAGTTATATGCTATCTTAAAATAGCCTAATATGGTCTGGAAATATCTGTAAATTAAACAAAAGTTATAGCGTTGATAGTGTTTTCTCTGCTACGTGCAAAAACATGTAATAAAAGTAAAGTAAAATGATCCCACTACAGGCCATAGGAGACCCCAGGGGTGTAGAAGGTTAAGAGTCCCACTTTTTCTAGACAATCGACACTTGATGTCAGCCGGATTGTCTGCCCTGCGTGACGGCCGCCTTTACCCCCAGAACAAGCGTCTGGTACTCATTTCTGTTAGAGGCTGAGTCGACCCTTGTGTCATGGTACCACCAGAATATTTGGGTCAATTTAAAAATCCAGACCCCACAGGGACTCGAACCATCGACCTTCCGGTTTGTAGCGGTGGACCATGTAATAATAATAATAATAATAATAAAATAATAATAATAATAATAATAATAATAATAATAATAATAATAATAATAATGTTTTATTTATTCTGGCAGAGTTAAGGCTACAACGCCTACTCTTCCACTCAACCAGCACAAATTACAAGTATATATTTGACAATATAGATTATATATCCATCCAGAGTAATTCTGTCTGAGGGCACGTCTTACACTGCAATCATAGCATTTTTTCATGCTATGCTTTGCAGCTTTACTAGGGAATTATAGGTGTGGTAGCTTCCAGTTTCTTTCCACACCAATGAAGGACGATGCTGATAATTATAAGGATGATGATGGCCGGATAATTTTCGAGGACCGTCGGGCCGTAAGCTTCCTGACATTTGTCTTACAGGTGAGGAAAAACCCCGAAAAAACCTCACCCAGGAGCCTGTCCCGACCGGGAATCGAACCAGGGCCCGCTGCGTGACAAGGCAGCACGCTACCTCGAGACCACAGCGGTGGATATATACATAGCCTATATATGTACACTAGGCCTATACTAATTATAAAGAGTTTAAAAAATACATTAAATGTTGCAATGGAAATTTCATGTAACTTACAACATTTTATACGACGATAATAACAACAATAATAATACTTATGATGATAATAATAATAATAATAATTATTATTATTATTATTATTATTATTGTTGTTATTATTATTATTATTATTATTATTATTATTATTATTATTATTATTATTATTATTATTATTATTATTATTATTATTATTATTTTGTAGGGAAATAAATTAGTCTGGTTAAGAAACTTCCCATTAGGGAAGCACCCATGTCCCTGTAGTAGGTCAATCGGGGATCATTGAATCATATAACCTTTTATTTTTATTTCTTTTCACACTTCTATTGTTTTATTTTCATGTTACGTTCCGTTGTCATTGTGAATGGTGGTGCGAATCTTGTGTTCTTGTCATCGGGTTAACATTAATGTTCCTATGAGAATGGGGCTTGCCATATTACTCTATAATGACTAATATCCAATTAGTTACCGGCAACCATGGGTTCCTTGTATCAAAGCACTCAGACAACATCCCTTAACAACATGTTAAAGTTTCCACTGTGTAGGCACGCTCATGTGTGTAATATATTGTACATACACATTACAAATCCAGTGAAATTATATTGTATTTTTTTCGTAGATAAATATTTAATGTATATTGCATATGAAATCTGAACTCATATAGAAACAAGTTATGTGATTCCCGACATGCGATTCAGCTATTACATGCTTACACAAACAGTGTTACGAGAGCCTCAGTTATTCTTTTTGAATTCTGGGTTTATTTTCCTTTAGCCTATTTTCATGACTTCAAAACTAATTCTCATCTCGAAAATTTGTCCACTTTCTTCTTTCCAAAACTTATTTCTTACAATGTAATGTGACATTAAATATTCTACCTTCATAAAAATGATGTTTATGTAATCCGATCTTGAAACGCAGTTCACATTAATTTGTATTTAAATTTGCTCACTAAGTATCAAGATTTTAAAATGTAAAAGAAAACAATTATAGCAGGACAGGTTATCTTAATGATGGCCAGATGATGTTCGAGAACCGTTTGGGCCTTAAATTTTCCTGAAATTTGTCTTACAGGTAAGGAAAAACTCCGCAAAAGAAACCATCGCCCAAGAAATTTGTCCCGGCCTTGGATCGAACCGGACCCGCTGCGTACGAGGCAGGGAAGCTACCCCTAGACCATACTTACTTACTCACTGGCACTATCGAACCCGTAGGTTTATGGCCGCGCGGACATAAGCTCTCCATACATCCCTATCCTGAGCTAATGCTTTCCAATCATTCCCTGTATAATCTACTTCTCTCAAATCATAGTTAATGTTGTTCTACCTCTAAACAAAATTTACCCACATCAACGTCCTAGTAATACGTAGGCCTACCTTAGTTGCCTGTTAGATGTCTCATTGTGTCGGTGTGTTGACCGCATGTCATCCATGACATCTGTTAGCAAATAAGCTAACTAAAAATCACCTTGGTCTAGTAACTCCTTACTAAGGAGAGGCTATGGCTCAACAATGGGCTACGCCATTATAAATAAGACGACTTATTGTTATAATAATAATAATAATAATAATAATAATTATTATTATTATTATTATTATTATTATTATTATTATTATTATTATCGAGGGTTGACTTCAAGCTGTGAGTCTGAGGATTTTTGGGCTCGTCAAAGAACATGAAGCCTAAATTAGAGCCCCTTAGCAAAATTAAATCTGTCTTTGCCATCCAATTAGCGCCTAATACCTTCCTTACTTATTAGCTACCTCTTACAGTATTTAAGGCCTCACTGGCAATATCGAACCCGAAATTTAATGTCCGCGCGAACATAAGACGCTCCCCATATGAAGGGCACAGTGTTGGAAAACCAGGTAAATCGCGTTTCCTTTAGCCTTATAAAACGTACTTTCAGTTGTACAACATAATTATTTCTTACACAAATGCCAACAATTTGAGGTAAATAAACCCATGAGTAAACAGTATTTTTACTGTTTCACACTTCTAAATGATAGTGATTTTCATGGAGAATCTAATGACACCTCTAACTCTGTTAAAAAAGTGACTTACCTTATTCTTCCCTTATCTTTATATATAAAAATGAGTAGGCTATATTTGTCTGTCTTTTATGGACTCGAAAACTACTTGACCGATTTGAATGGGTTTTTTCCATCATTTAGAGAATGTTTCCGGGTCAATTAACGTCTGTAACATATTACCCTACGTATTATAGGGCCGGAGCTAAAAAAAAAAAAGGCAACTGTGCACTAAAAAAGTCGAGTTTTTGGCGCTTAAATGGCTTATGCTGCCTGTGCCATGAAGATCAGGATGAGTAGATTCCCGGGTAAACGTAGCAGCGCACGGCAGGTATTCTTTTACGAATAACTCACAATAACCATTTTTGTCTTTCGACTCATTGATGCCAAGAAGATCGGGATAAGTAGAATCCCGGGCATCGCCGGATGATTAGCACGGGGTATCTAAAAATAATTACGATATGCCCTACAAATTTATAATTAGTTTTCTTTTTACTTATCCAACTAAATATAAAAGCACATTTAATTTATTTAGGCGTAGCAGCGCACACCGGGTAGCCTATTAGCTAGTAATACTTTTCATATATCCCTGTTAATATTTTTGAATCATCCCCGTATAATTCACCTTCTTCAAAGCATGATTAATATTATTCTCTCTTGTCCCGGCTGAGGCTCGCTGTGTCTTAAATATTTCATAAAATTTATAAAAAGAATGATATGATTAATAAGTGGAATTGCTAGAGATTATTTGTAGTGTAGACAGGGCGGGCGACGTGAAGATTGAATCACGAGCGCTCGAGTATTGATCCTAACTCAAATATTTGTACGTTTATTACTGTAAGAACTTGTTGAAATCAAAGCTATCGGCTCACTTGAGCGTTCATGATAAACGACTCCCAGTTTCGTATAAACTCTACACAAAGATTTATATTTTCTGCTCTCTGAATTCTCATTGACTAAGAACAAAACTCTCAAATAAAGTTCTGTAACGATTTAAAGGAAAATAAATACATTAATAATGTACATATTTATACAGCGTGTTCCTTGGCAGCTCTTGACTACGTAGAAAACTGAACTTTAATTATATCGAATTGAATCGAGTTTGCAACTCTTGAGGCTATTATCCGGTTAATACAAATTCAAATATTAAAATAATAATAATAATAATAATAATAATAATAATAATAATAATAATAATAATAATAATAATAATAATAATAGCAATAATATTTTTAATAGGAATTCCACACTACAGTGGTTCCACTTCAACCCAAAGTGATTTGTCGCCAGAAGTTTCTGTCTGAAGCATCTTTTTCCTCAAATCTCTAGCTTCCATTCTTCTCGTTACTCTATCTATGCAACGTTCTCTAGATCTGCCTCTTCCACTTCTTCCGTTAGCTTTCCAATCAAGGATCTTCTTTGGTGGGAAACATCAAATGCGGCCCTAGTTGGGCGGCTATAAGTTCCCTTTTGGGCGATTAATCTAAAGAGAGAATATATTTGTATATCTCTTCAGAGCTAAGTTCCAGTTGTAATGTAAACAAACCAAGTGTATGACTATTTTCATTGGTCGAATAACGATTGTACCTTTAAGCGAGTAAAACTATGTAGTACGCTCTCTAACAGTGAAAAAGAAAAGACAAAAAAAATATATATATAGGCCTACGAGTATATTATCTAGTACATGTCTATATAAGTTACATAGGAGAATTTTAAAATAAGCCCCTATATAGGGCCTAATTACAATTTTAATAGATTAAATGAGCATTGCTATAGTCTAGTGACTCTAGTCTTACGCGTGTGCAATGTACTGTACAATACGTTGGAATTTCAGTTGATTAAAATGGTTGCTTCTGTGTAATAATAAAACATTGGAAAGTAAGTTATTTGAAAAGCGGAGATAAACAAATCATTTTGAATGTTTTCAAATAGTTTAGTGAAAAAAAAAATCCTACGTTAACTATTGGGGATGTGATGAAATTAACTACATAATTTACAGATGAGTCAGCACGGATTATAAATTCTGTTTGTAATGAAATTGTAAATGAAGAATATTTATTGACATAATGGAAAAACCGTAAACGTCTGATTAGGTAGATCCATATATATTTTTTGTCATAAATAAATAAGA
Source organism: Diploptera punctata (assembly GCA_030220185.1). Lineage (NCBI taxonomy): Eukaryota > Metazoa > Arthropoda > Insecta > Blattodea > Blaberidae > Diploptera > Diploptera punctata. Next base: position 1,509,349 of record JASPKZ010001957.1, on the reverse strand, counting down.
AATGGAAGTTGCTAATTATTGGTAGCCTACCATCTTACCTTGTATTCAATCTATTTCCCATAAAATACGATATTGCCTAAGAACTATGTTTCTGTAATCAATTGATTTGGTATTTACTTGATGAAAATCCATTATGTTTATTGATTAAATTAAATAAAACTGTTTATGTTTTATACGATTTTATATTTATTCTAATACAAAAATTCATAGTATTCGTCTGAAGAAGGTACAAAGTACTGAAAGGCTGAAACGAATTTGTATTAAAATAAATGTGAAAATCATACAAGAACAGAACTTAATAGGCCTATATTTAATATCTGTGAAAGAATAAAATACTATCAAAATGCTTACCTTCAGCACGTATTACGAATGAATGAACAGCGCATACCAAGAAGAATGTATAATTATAAACCAAAAGGGAGAAGATTGTTGGGAAGACCATTGAAGAGATGGAAGGACCAATTCGACCCATAATGAGATCGGAACAGGCCATTGGGCTTAATTCTTGTTGTTGATGATGATGATGAAAATCATATAAAACTTTAACAGTTTTATTTTATTTAATCACTAAACTAGCCTATGTTTCTATTGATGATGGTTCCATGCCCAATTTAGTGATATGGCAGGTAAAAGTAGTATCACAGTTCTTCCCAGTAGACGGTGTCGGCGAAGTAATAGGCCTACCCTATGCAAGTTTATATACAATACAACTGGAACTTAGCTCGGAATTGGTATAATTGTGCTGTTCGTGCGATGAAGGTACAGTGTACCGAAACAGCTGTAAGATTGTTTAATAAAACTGGTATTTACGAAAATCACATAAAAAATAATGTGAGTTTATTTGGTTATTAAAGTAAAAATTAACGGTTGTAATAAATTACAAACTTGATAAAGAAAATGAAGCTAAATGATTTTAATAGAGCATTTCTCTCATTATAGCTTACGTAGCCATATTCCAATTTAACTCCATTTTAACGTAAAACATAGATTGAGAAGATGGAAGAACGGTAGGCGTTTCTCGGAGAAATAGGGTCTTATGGAATAAAATGATTGGGTAAAACAGATGGAGAATACAAATAACATGGTGTTTCGCCTTTCATGCTCCACCATTACCCTAATTTTTTGTAACTAACTTTGTAGCTTGCATTTGAACAAAGAAGCGTAGCTACCAATTTGTGGAAAGAAACATTTCCTCACAGAACTACAATTAAAATGTAACGGTTGCCGATAACACCAATAGCATGTAAGTTATTTTCTTTTGCTGTACTTTTTGTGATGAATATTTCCCACGCAGTTGCACGCCTTCAAGAATCAAACATGCGCTAAACAAACTAAGTGTAATAATTTAAAATATTGTTTTTCGAAAAATATGTACTACGTCATAAATGTCTGTGTATTGAGCCTATTTACATTCAAACAAGGGATACTGCCTTATGGGAGCTACATAACCAACTTAATTTAGATGCTTATTTTCCTACATAGTCGGCGTGTGAATACCTTATATAATGGAAATAGACAACTATAGACAAATGAGGGAAGTTTTGAGTAAGTAGCTGAATTCATATACCTAGGAACAATAGGCCTAATCACAAATAGGAATGAGATGCACAAAGAAATTAAACACAGCCTCAATTTTGGAAATGCGTGCTATTATGCATTACAGAGATTCTTGTCCTCCCAACTCCTTTCAAAACATGTTAAACTGAAAATATATAAAATTATTAATCTGCCAGTTATATGGATGCAAAACATGGACTCTTACTTTAAGGGAGGATAGAATATTACGAGTATCTGAGAATAAAGTTCTTAGGAAAATATTTGAACCAAAGAGAGATGAAAGACAGGTGAATGAAGAAGACTTCATAACAGTGAACTGCATGGTCTTTATAGGAAGCCAGATATAACAACAGCTAAGTCTCGTAGACTGCGATAGGCAGGAAATGTGGCACGAATGGGGAATGAATGATGTACATGGAATCTTCTTGTAGGAAAACCAGAGGGAAAATGCCCAGTTGGTTGGCCAAGAATAAGGTGGAAGAATGATTTGAGGGAAGTAGATTATACAGGGAATGATTGGAAAACATTAGCTCAGGATAGGGATGCATGGAGAGCTTATGTCCGCGCGGCCATGAACCTACGGGTTCGATAGTGCCAGTGAGTTAGATAGTTAGATAGTCGGCGTGTGGCAAGTGCAGCCCATTGTCTCAAATAGACATCTAGCCCAGTAGACAACTTAGGTATTACTTGTGGAAAAGCCTACTAATTTATGCTCAGAAACTCTAATTAAGGTTGAGGTTCTTTTAGGAGTCAGAAAATCTTCAGACTCTTGACGCATAACTTCCTTAGATTTGTCCATTTATTAGGAAAAATAATTGAAGTTGTACCTATGACCCTTGGAAGCAGAGGCAAATTAAAAAAAGAATTATCATTAATATGTATTGTTTCTTACTTTAGTTTAGTATCTTTCTTTGCAAGTGCTCCACAATAAATATTTTAAAATAATAAACAATAATTAGTAACTTATTTTGGTTTATATTATTATTTCCTAATGTATTTAATTACTTTCTTCAGTTTGGTATTAATCTATTATATATTATTTTATATTAGGGCCTATTCTGTTTATACTTTTTCCATTGCATTAATTCTTTGTGCGTCAGAGTGAGTTTTACATTTTGAAACTTTATCCTAAATTTGTTTTCTTTTATATTATTTCCTAATGTTTTAATTACCTTCTTCAGTTTGGTATTAATATGCTCTACATTATCTTGTTTATTTTATTTTCCTTTGTATTATTTTGTAATTTTTATGTGCCAGAATTTATTTTATATGTTGAAACTGTCTCCTAAATTTGTATTTTCTCTTTTCCCTCTTCCTTTAACTTAAACTTTGTAATACAGAGTGAAAATCATTTAAACCGACAAACTCCGGGAGGTTGTAGGGGACACCATAACAAATGTTTTTTTTCCCTAATGCCATTTTTTCCTATGAAGATTATTTAAACCGGTAGAGGGCGTATTACGCTCTTCAGTTGTTATGACTGCAACTGCTGTTGATGGTAGGAATTGTTTTGTCCACCAGTGTAGTAGTGAATTGTATATGTTTACTAAAGGAGCGATACACCTGGAGTGAGTACACTGATATGTGTGAGCCGGTGTTGTTGGAGACTGTTTAATTGGGACATATCTCCTACTTAGGCCATTAAATGGCAGGCACTATTACAATTTTCTCGCCAGAGCATTGCCAGAATTGCTGGAAGACGTCCCGCTCCCTACAAGACAACGCATGTGGTTCCAACATGACGGGGCGCCGGCACATTTCAGTCGTCGTGTTTGTCGATTCTTGAACCAACGATTTTCTGAAAAGTTGATTGGCAGAGGTGGTCCTGTACCATGGCCTGCTCGATCCCCAGATATGACCCTTTTGAATGTGGGAGAGAGATACGCAATCTTGTTTACACAACTCCTGTTGTATCAGAAAAGGATCTGGTTACCCGGATAGTAGCAGCAGCAGGAGCAATTAACGATAGTCCTGGAGTTTTTGCCCGTGTTAGACAGAACATGATCCGCCAGTGTAACCTTCGTTTGCATGTCAATGGAGGAATTTTTGAACATCTACTGTAATTTAAGTAATTGCGTTGTGTTAATGTGTTTGTTGGTTTAATTAATTTGCTGCTAGAGAAATCTTTCTCTACCGGTTTAAATAATCCTCATAGGAAAAAATGACATTAGGGAAAAATATTTGTTTTGGTGTCCCCTACAACCTCCCAGAGTTTGTCGGTTTAAATAATTTTCACCCTGTATATAACCTATAGGCTATATTGCATTTGTATTGTTTCTGTAATCGGCCGCGGTGGACTAGTGGTTATGCTCCTTGCCTCTGGTCCCGAGGATCGCGCGTTCAAACCCGGCCGGGGTCGATGGATTTTTTGGACGCAAAAATCCAAGGAGCAAGTCCTCCGGGAGGGACTTTAAGCCGTGGGTCCCGAATCTGAAGATTTTCAGGCTCGTAAAAAATCCTTAAGCCTGAATGAAAAGGCCTCTAAGCAAAATTTACCGAATTTTCCCGTCCTAGTAGGCCTACTACCTTGGTTCCTAGATGTCAGTATGAGGCGGAACGCTGACCACGGACTACTCAAAATGACATCTATACGAAAACAAGTGTAACTAAATTAATATGTTTCAAATTCTTCCCTGTAGGGGAAGAGCGCCTAAATCTCTGTAAAGGGAAAAACATAGGCTTACAATACAATATAATTGTTTCTGTAACTGAACTGCACCCGAGCACGAGCATTTGCTCGTTCGGGTATCAATACTCTCTTTACTTCTAAATTTCATAGTAGAACACCGTTGAGGTTAATATTGTGTTAACATTTTAAAATTCGTACCTCATAAAATGGTCGTCCTCAACTATAGTGTATTAACTTCTATTGTGAAACGTCGTCACGTTATTAAAATCTAGGCCTTGCAAAGAGCGTGCTTCATCTTCAGGATTTCTCATGGGCTCTTTCAAAGGCCTAGATTTCAGTGGTGTGACGACGTTTTACAACAGAAGTTAATATAGTTGAAGACGACTGTTTTATCAGGTACAAATTTAAAAATTTATCAATACTGTGTACAAAATGTATTTGTGAATAAGCCATACATAGGCCTATTTTTTTATTCTTATAATAATTGCACAAAGAAAAGCTACAATTGATGACTGCATGTGAATAAAAGAACGCAGATGTGGTAAACATTGGGACGATGGATGTATTTAAATATTATGTAATATAGAATCGTTATCTAAATGTGCAATTTCCTATCTACAACATGTAAATTGAATCGTCGATGACGAGTCGTTGCCGGATGTTAAATAATAGGCCGTCGCTGTGTCATTTTATTAGCCGACTGTAATGAAATATTAATGTTTTTATAATGTCATTGTGTAACACACTCTTCTACACACATAAATTGTTGATTTATTTATAGACGCTTCTTGTGTCGTCAAAAATACAATATATGTACGTGATTCAGAAATAAATGTCCTCGCTTAACAAGTAACGTCCCTGTTATACACGCTTTTATCATCTGCGGTCATATCGCGTCTGTTTATTATTTTTAGCGAATTCCGAAGGAATGAAGCTCTTGAGGTTAAAGGCCTACTCATGAAAATATTTCTGAAACATTTTCTACAGATCGTCACCAATCCTCTGAAAATGACCATGAACAATATAACTAACTAACTCACGGGCACTAACGAACCTTAGGTTCATTGCCGCGCGGACATAAACTCTCCATACATCCCTATCCTGAGCTAATGTTTTCCAATCATTCCCTGTATAATCTAATTCCCTCAAATCATAGTTAATGTTATGCTCCCACCTCATTCTTGGTCTACCAATTGGGCGCTTTCCCTCTGGTTTTCCTATAAGAAGCTTCCAAGCACGTCTTTCATTCCCCATTCCTGCTACATTTCCTGCCCAACGAAGTCTACGAGACTTAACTGTTCTTATCAAATTTCGCTTTCCATAAAGACAATGCAGCTCACTGTTATGTAAGTCTTCTCCATTCACCTGTCTGTTCATCTCTCTTTGGTCCAAAAAAAATCCTAAGAACTTTATTCTCAAATACTCTTAATCTACTTTCTTCCTTTAAAGTAGGAACAATATACAGTATATATACCGCTGTGGTCTCGAGGTAGCGTGCTGCCTTGTCACGCAACGGGCCCGGATTTGATCCCCGGTCGGGGCAGTTTTTCTAGGTGAGGGGGTTTTATCGGGGGTTTTCCTCACCTGTAAGACAAATGTCAGGAAAACTTTAAGGCCCAAACGGTCCCCGAAAAATCATATGGCCATTATCATCATCATCATCATCATCATCCTTCACCGGTGTGGAAAGGAACGGGAAGTTACCACACCTACAATTCCCTAGTAAAGCTGCAAGCATAGCATGAAAATGTGAAGGACCTGTCTTCGGGCAGAATTACTATGGATGGATGGATATATATATGTGTGTGTGTGTGTGTGTTAACGCTCTAAGAGCTGCAATTTACGTTTAATTTGAATTAAACGTGGTATATAGCAATCAAATAAAAAAATTAAGTTCGAGTTCGTTAACCAGCAAAATCGACTATTAGGAGTAGGAGTTCACCTGAAAAAAAATAATTTTAAAATCCCTCTGACGGTCGCAATTTTCGATGTTTTACAACTAACGTCAGTATATGCAATTATGATAAACCGAGGAAGATATTCTCCAAAAATCTGAAAATCCGGAAATAAAAATTGACTCTAGCAACTGCATGTTTGGTTCGTCACAATATATACCATACGTTCTAATTTACCCTTAAATTGCCAATTTATCCTATAATATAGCCTACATTAGTTTAATTTCTGTAGTATTTTTAATAACGTAATGGAAAAATGAAACATTGGATAGCCTATTATTTTTAATTTATGTCAAATTACACAGCAACGTGCAAATATGAAATAGCCTACAGTTATGCATTAGGCCAATTTTTTTCACTGCAGTCAGATACTTTCAAATAAGCTGACATGAGAAAATGAGTTTCTCCAATTTAACAAAAGAAATATGCATTACGTAAACCAAGAAAATGGGGCCATAACTTGCCGATGAAGATCACGTTTTTAATGAAACTATAACATAGTAAAACAATGATGAATAGGGTTTTGTCATATAAATACCAATCAGTCATTTGTCTTGGCGTATGTTGTAAAACGAGAAAAAAAAATCTGTTCGATTGGTCTGTACCGGGGCTTGAACTCTACCTCCCGCATTCCAATCTTATATCCCACTGACTGTTAACTAACTCATTCGCACTATCGAACCACTAAATTGAAGGTCCCGTTGACATGAGCTCTCCATATATATCTATTCCGAGCTAATGTTTTCTAACCATCCCCTGTATAATTTACCTCACTCAAATCATGGTTAATGTTATTCTCCCACTTAATTAAGATTAGAATAAAGTTTGGTCTCGGCTTATCAATGTCCGTTAACAACAACCTTGTATAGGTTCATTGTATTAGCCTATAATACCTATCGTTGTTTGTTATCAATGAATGGAAATTAAGTACGGTATATCCTACGTTATTCTCCCTGTTAAATCTTGATTTAAGGCTTATTCTCTGAATTTTCTACACGGAGTTTCTACACCCCTCTTACATTCGCTATTCGTGCCACTTGTCCTGAACATCGCAGCCGACTTGATTGTTTTTATTATATCTGACTTCCCATGAAGGTCACATACTTCACTGTTATGAAGTCTTCTCCATTCGACTGTCTGTTTGACACACGATGTCCAAAAAGTTTCCTAAGATATTTATTCTGAAATACTCGTAATCTTTTCTCTTCCCTTAAAGAGTCCATGTTTCACTTCCAAAAAATATAACTGGAAGAATAACCGTTTTATATAGGTTATTTTTAGTTTAATGTTTTTGACAAAAGTTGGGACGACAAGAATCCCTGTAATGTTTAACGGAATTAAGCATAGGCCTATGTTTAATTTCTTTCTGCTCCTCATTCCTGTTTGTAATTATTGTTCCTAGGTATTTGAATTCAGCCAATTCTTTAAAATTTCTCTCATTTGTCATTAACTGTCCATTTCCATTAGCCTATATAATGTGTGACCATATATTTAGTTTTATTGATGTTTACTTCCAGTCCCAATTTCTTAGTGTTCCTCAATAGACTGTGCGTGTTGGCTCCCAGGTCGAAGGTATTAAAAGTCAGACGAAAAAAAAAACACCTTGGTCGAAAGATTGACGATCTTTCACCGTAAAAATACAACCGTTAAGAAACGCGGACATGGGTTTCACTGGGTTAAGAAATATGTAGGCCTATATATATACATGTTCAGTGTCTACTAGATAGGATCGGTTTAGATTTTTTTTTAATATAGTCAAGAGAATAATCTCAATGGCTTCATTCCTATGGAATTCGCTAAAATCTTGGAGAGTTGTTGGACATTGTAGCATAGGTCATCATCATCATCATCATCATCATAGTACATTCACGAATTTAGGCCATTTGTTGACCTGTTTCGACCTCAAGAGAAACACCATCCAAAAGTCGTTTGAGTGGACGTCCTAGTCTTCTTCCTCCTGCAGGTTGATATATTAACATTTGTTTGGGTATCCTGTGATCTTCCAATCGATGAACATGTTGCATCCATCTTGACTTATAATCAGAAATTTGGTTTTCTAAAGGTTCCATGTGTAATTCTTCTAAGATGTTTTCATTTTTTTGTGATCTAGTAGTGTGTATCCTGCAGTCCTCCGAAGGTATCTCATTTCAGCAGATCTAAGTCTCTGTATATCCTTCTGTTTCAACGTCCATACTACGCTACCATACAAATTGTAGCATAGGTAAAACAGTTAATTTATTTTCTGTTATTAAATGGAGGACAGTTATGTTGATATTGTAGTCCGGACGTGATGTGATTGTAATTTGTTGCAAAGGGAACAGTTGTAACTTATCATATAAGCAGCGTGACTTTCCAAACCGCACAAGTACGTACATTTTCAGCACATTAACTACTAGATGCAGCAGTCTGTTATTATTATTTGATCTACTTGTCCGGTTTCATTCCATTAAAATATACCTACTTAACATACACCCACAATACTTGTGTCTATTGAGATTAAGTCAGATTTAAAATTAATCAGAGGTAAAATATTTAACTTTCATTCATGGAAATTGAGAACACTGCATAGGCCTAACCTGGCAAGAAGAATAGTTGAAAGTGGGGCAGGTACAGGGTGAACTGTCTATTCCCCCCTTAGCTTTACGGGCAGGAATTTATCTTTTATTTTATACTTTATTAGCGTCTTTACCATTATTGCTTGGGATTATGTATCAGTATGTTAAAATTTTACTTTAAACGTTTTCACTTTTTTTTTTTACTTTAAAATCTTGGGCCGAAATAAATACTGTCTTATTTTAATAAAATTGAATTTAAGTATTAAGTAAAAAAGCTTAAATGCCTCAGAAAAATCAATTTGTTTTAAATATAAAGATTTTCTAGTAGCACAATCAAAAGATGAGTTTCAAATCATGACACATAGGCCTACATTAAGTAATATTGCAAAACGATATAATATCAAAAATTCATGTCAAAAATCAAAATCGATGGCCATGTGTGGGTAAACCATAGGCTATTAAATGTGAAGATTGTAATAGAGAACGATATCATTGAACAAGTAACTAATTTTAAATACTTAGGCAATTTGATATCAGAATTCAGAACTGATTTAGATACCAAAATACAAACATATAATAAAATCAACGGAACCATGAAACTCCACTTTGGGTAACATGTGAATTATTTTACAAAAATACGAAATCACAATATCACAAGCAAAAAGAGCCTTAAAATTTAGCAGTGAAATATGGATACTGAGAAAGAGAGATACACAAAGATTGGAAGCAGCACAAATGAAATGTCTTAGCCATATAGGCCTAATGGGAGAAACACGTATGGATCGTAAAAGAAATGAATATATCAGGCAAAAATTTAATGCTATATATATATATATAGTATAGGAAATTAAAGAATACCAACAAAATTGGCTACAGCATATAATAAGAATAATTAAGGACAGAATTCCTCGGTAGGCTTTAAACTACAAACCGAGGAGTAAACGAGACATTGTACGACCGCTGACAATGGATGAATTTTAATTTATAGCACAGTTTTTCGAATTATTGTTTTTAGTGAATTTGCTTTGATTTTTGTATATATTTATTTATTAATCCTATTGTGGTTATTTAGACCTATAGGCCTATAGTTTTATTTGTAACTTACATATTATGGCGAATTTATAGACGTTTCAAAGGCCGTGAAACAGTATCTGTGTTTTCCGTAACACTCAATTACTTGGAAAGGCCGTTTCCTGAAAAATATATATATATATTTTTTTTTTTTTGCTTCTCCTAAAGCACAAGTCACCTTGTTTAACATAATGACGGTGTGTTGTGTACGTTAAGAGGTTTTTGTGCCTGCACAGTGTCAATATTCTATCCTCACTTCCTGTACCGGTTTTTCTGGGAATACTTTTCTTTTAAATAAGTTATAATGACCTCAAACAATTTAGCTTAATTACATCTATTATTATTATTATTATTAGCGGCCTTTTATTATTATTGGTGGCTCCATGGCGCAATCGGTTACACGTTCGCCTCTCACATCCAGGTCTCGAGATCGAGTCTCGGTCACTTGATGTGGGTTTTGTGATAGACGAAACGAAGCTTGGACAGGTTTTTTTTTTTTTTCATCTACCCTACAATAAATTTAGTTGTTCATTTGATCCATTTCGTTTCATTTTATTCATCCGCCTCTGTGATGGATATTATTATTCATTTATTTAGCAGATTTCACAACATCTTCCTGCTCCCAATTAATCTACTGTCATTCTCCTCCACATCTCTCTGTAATTCCTATCTCCATCGTCCAATCCTTTTTCCCTCATACTGGTAAAACATTATCAACCCACGTTAATTTTTTTTGGTCATCCTCTTCTTCTTCTACCAACTGACACCCTTTCTAGTATTCTTCATAAGAATCTGTCATCTGTCATTCTGCTTACCACTTCAATTGTTTTTTTTTTTGTGAAATCACAATTGAAGTTTGCATATTAAACTGTTTCTTATTTTAACTCTTCTAAAAATTCCAGCTGAACGCCTCCAAAAGTCCATTTCTACAGAATTTAATTTACTTATTGTTCTAGATTTTAATTACCATATTTCTGCACCGTATGTCATTGTGTTCCTTATTGTTATATTTAAAATGTTTGTTTTTATTTCATAACTTATATTATGTTCCTATAAATCACTATTTAATTTTTTAATTGCAGATTTATTCGTATTTATCATCTCATTAATTTCAGCATTATGACTTCCATCTGCACTAATTTTTATCTCTGAATCCTACATATTCGTCACATGCTTCTATTTTTTCTGTGTCCGTATTATTATTATTATTATTATTATTATTATTATTATTATTATTATTATTAATATTATTATTATTATTATCATCATCATCATCATCTTCAAAAACTTTATAAAAATAAAGTACTTTGGAATAGAAATATAATATACAGATCGAAGAAAACTATATTTCAAGTACTGTTACATAGCATTTTATTATATGGGTCCGAAGCCTGGACATTAAGTAGAAAACATGTCAGCAAGCTGATAGCAGTAGGAATGGCTTTTTGGAGGCTATCGACAAGAATTTCAAGACGGGATAAATTCAGAAACAGCACAATAAGAGAAATTATGCAAGTTGAAAAATATTAGAAAAAATAGAAGAAAATTGTTTGAAATGGTATGGACACCTTATAAGAATGGAAGAAGATAGAATATCAAAGAAGATCCTTGATTGGAAAGCTAATAGAAGAAATGGAAGGCAGACCTATAAAACGTTGGATAGATGGAGTGAGAAGAAGAGTGGAAGCTAGAGATTTGATGGAAGAATATGCTTTAGACAGGAACCTTTGGCGACAAAACACTTTGGGTTGAAGGAGAAACAGTGTATTGTGGGATGTCCCTAATAAAAAAATAAATTAACAAGTGTAATAAACTGTAATAGAATCCCTTATAAACATTAAAGAAAACTAAATAAAAATTAAGCTTGTAGGCATGTAATACTCTAGCTTTTCGTACAGTACTTTTCTATTGGGTTTCAAAATTTTAACTAGAAGCCTCAATAATAAGAGCAACAAAAACGCAACATAGACGAGAAAAAACACAAAAACAATGTAGAAGTAGCAGAAGAACTGAAAAAAATTCTCCAATTTTGCAAAAAAAAATTATTTATATATATATTATCATCCGGTATTATGGCAGCTGCCGCCGTCTTCCGAAAACCAAACGCCATTCCTCTCTTTCCATCCATTAATCTTCCTCCAATTCTCTGATATTCACAGCCGCTTGTACCCCTTCTATCCAAGTTTTCTTCTGTCTTCCTTTCTTCCTCCTTTACATTGGGATCCACTCCATAACAATTTAAGGCAATCTTTGCTGGCATTCTTTTGACATGGTCATACCACTGTAATCTTTTCTTCTCTATAAAGTCTATGATGTCCGCCTCCTCTTGTACACCCATAATAGCATATATATATTGGATTATCTGAATTAGACATCGAAAAAATAATAATAGAGACAAAGAAAGTTTATGGCATAGGTCTATTAAATTATATTTTATGGAGTAGGAATATAATCAAGAGGACTAAATTATTAATATATAACACAATTGTGAAGAGCATTTTATTATATGGTGCGTAAACATTGACGTTGAAGCAAAAACACAAATAAATTATTCGTCACAGAGATGAACTTTTAAGAAGATCGGTAAGAATATCAAAATTAGACAAAATAAAAAATAATACAATAAGAGAAATTATGAACGTAGAAAAGGATATTGTACAAGAGATTGAAGAAATCCAACTAAGATGGTATGGACATAAAATGAGAAGAAGGGACACAGAAACAAACAAAGAAGTATTGAAATGGATACCTCCTGGAAAAGGGAAACGTGGTAGGCCAAAGCCAACTTGGATAAAGGGAATTCAAGATAACATGAAGAAGAGAAATATGACTGAACCAGACTCGCAAGACAGGGTAGTGTGGAAGAAAAAAAATTGTACATTTTGGTTGAGGATACCTGTGTATAACAGAAACAATCCTTAAAAATATATATATATATATATATATATATATATATATATATATATATGTGATGTTGATATGACACCTGGCTCTAGAGATGAAACATGAAATGTGAAGGCATCACACACTGTGTCACTCTGACAGATAAATAATTCACGCAGCTTTTACTGTGAATAGATTTGTGAAAATGTTACTTACACTAACTTAAGTCGAAGTAACAGCGCGAGACAGCGCCTATACACAATGCATGCGATCACGTCACACAAAAATGACAACATGGATTGTGTGACTTTAGATAAAGGCATCAGCTTACCAATCTGATAACATATAACTTAATGTGACGTAACAATATGTCTGCGTAATAACACACTTAACTTTGAAAGTGTCATGTAGAGGCGGACCTTAAGAATTAAATTCATACTTTCATCATCCCTTTACATCTGACTCCTATTTTATTCAATTTAAAACTTAAAATTCGATGATAGTGCTGACATAGTGTCCTAAATACAGTGAGTTTCATTCAACTTGCGACCACTAGCGTGGACACTGCGTGAGCAGCGCGAGTTGATGACTCAATGCTTGCAGTCACTTTTCCCGCTATCGGCCGCAGATCGAGAGAAACTCACTGTATATGATCTTGTTGCTTCTTGAAGAATGATTATTACGTGTAAAATTCATACGTTACGGGTTTATGTAAAACGATAGCCTATATTTCGAACATATGCACTGTTACTATTATTATTGTTATTATTATTTTTTATTATTATTAAAAATAGAAAAATATATAAGAAAAACGTTTGAAATGGTATGAACACTTCATATGAATGGAAGAAGATATAATATCAAATAATATCCTTGATTGGAAAGCTAATGGAAGAAGTGGAAGAGGCAGACGTAGAGAACGTTGGATAAATGGAGTGAGGAGAAGTATAGAAGCTAGAGATTTGAGGGAAGAAGATGTCTTAGACAGGAACCTCTGGCGAAAAATCACTTTGGGTTGAAGCAGAAACGCTGTATTGTGGAATATTCCTAATAAAAATTATTATTATTATTATTATTATTATTATTATTATTATTATTATTATTATTATTATTATTATTATTATTATTATTATTATTATTTTAGATTATATAAGATATAAGCAATTAAATTGGTATGGGCACGTACGACGAATGCAAGAAGAAAGGTTATCCAGGAAAACATTGAAATGGTGTCCACGTAGAAGAAGAAGAAAAGGAAGACCTCGAAACTCGTGGGTGCAAGAAATAAGAACTGGAATGAGGACATAGAGTGGATGGATAGAGACGAGTGGAGAAAAAAAAATAAAACTTTAGGCACAGAATGTGTAAACATTAAAATTATGTATATAAATAAATTATTATTATTATTTATTTGTTTGGGGGCACGCCGTAGCGTAGTGGTTAAGGCACTGAGCTACAAGCCGGAGGGTCGAGGGTTCAAGTCCCGTTGGGGTCAGGATTTTTAAACTGACCCAAACCCACTGGCGGCACTATGACCCTGGGGTCGACTCAGCCTCTAACGGAAATGAGTACCAGACGCTTGTTCTGGGGGTAAAGGCGGCCGTCACGCAGGGCTGACAACCCGGCTGACATAAAGTGCCGATTGTCTAGTAAAAGTCGGAGCCTTAACCTCCTACTACCCCAAGGGCCTCCGGGTCTGTTGTGGGATCACTTTACTTCACTTTTACTTTATTTATTTGTTTATTTATTTAATAAAAGGTGCCAAGTTAACATGTTATTAGAAACAGAGATGGATTACTGGAAAAGATCATCGCGGAAGTCCCGACTATCAAAATAGAAAAAATGTTAAAAGTTGAAAGTAATGTGTTACAGAGAATTGAAGAGAGACGATTAGGATGGTATGATCATCTCAAAAGGATGACATCTGATAGAATCCCTAACAAGATCTTGGAGTGGAGAATAGATGGGAAATGAAGAAAGGGAAGACCTAAAGAAGATTGGATGGACGGTATGAGAAGTATGAGTGAACTATGACTTACAGATGAGGTTGTTCAGGACCGCTAAAACACGGGAAAAGGCGAATTTGTTGAGGTCACGAAAAACCATTGTGGATAGATTCCGAAAAAAAAAAGTTACCAGTAACAACACAATGGATAAATTCCGGAAAAAAAAGTTATTCTGTGTTGTGTGATATAGAAAAGTATTGGAATAAATAAGAATAGATTTTTATTCAGAAATGAATTGTTTGCGCACAGCATTGACACCCGAATGAACAAGTATTCGTGCTCGGGTGCAGAATTTAATACATACAAAAAACATACTTAAAGTTACACATAAAGTTAACGAGAGTAAAAAAACAGGAAATACAGATTTAGCAACAAGTTTCAAAATAGAAAATGCTCTCTGACACAAAAAATTATTGCAAGAAAGAAAAAAATAAAATAATATATAAGAAATTAATAACAAATTGAGAAAGAAATTAAAGACATTGGGATATAGGTCTAGATAAATCAAAATATACTATTTTATTATTTATCGCCTTAAAATATTTTAAGAATTCACTTGTGTTCTTAAATCTTTCTATGTTTTGTTTATTTTGCTCTGGGTTGGATTTTATTAATTCGTTATATATTTTGGGTCCTAGATATCTTGTTTGTTTACATTTAGCAGTTTTGTAGTGTTTTTTTTTATGTTGTGGATTCTTGGATTATTATCTTTACATTTGCAAGCAGTTTTCAGACACTTTTGTAATCCAGAATGGGTTGAAGCAAGGAGATGCACTATCTCCTCTACTATTTAATTTTGTACTAGAGTATGCCATTAAATCTTTAGAGAATGAGGAAGGCTTACAACTGAATGGTGTCAATAAGCCGTTAGTTTATGCTGATGATGTAGTACTACTGGCCGATAGTGAGGAGATACTAAAGGCCAACACGCACACACTATTGAGTAACACTAAGAAATTAGGACTGGAAGTAAATATCAGTAAAACTAAATATATGGTCACACGTAGAAATTCAGTATATAATGGAAATGGACAGCTTATGACAAATGAGGGAAATTTTGAGGAAGTGGCTGAATTCAAATACCTAGGGACAATAATCACAAATAGGAATGAGACGCACAAAGAAATTAAACATAGGCTCAATTCTGGAAATGCATGCTATTATGCATTGCAGAGACTTTTGTTGTCCCAATTCCTTTCAAAAAACGTTAAGCTGAAAATATATAAAACTATTATTCTACCAGTTATATTATATGGGTGCGAAACATGGACTCTTACTTTAAGGGAGGAAAGGAGATTACGAGTATTTGAGAATAAAGTACTTAGGAAAATTTTTGGACCAAAGAGAGATGAACAGACAGGTGAATGGAGAAGACTACATAACAATGAACTACATGGTCTTTATAGGAAGCCAGATATAATAAGAACAGTTAAATCTCGTAGACTGCGATGGGCGGGACATGTTGCGCGTATGGGGAATGAAAGACGTGCATGGAAGCTTCTTGTAGGAAAGCCAGAGGGAAAACGCCCAGTTGGTAGAACCAAGAATGAGGTGGGAGAACAACATTAACTATGATTTGAGGGAAGTAGATTATACAGGGAATGATTGGCAAGCATTAGCTCAGGATAGGAATGTATGGAGAGCTTATGTCCGCACGGTCATGAACCTACGGGTTCGATAGTTCCAGTGAGTAGTAGTAGTAGTAGTAGTAGTAGTAGTAGTAGTAGTAGTAGTACATTTGTTTCTATTTTGGTGCAAATAAGTAAGCGATATATTATGTTTAAATCTTTGTTCAACATTTGGCAGCAGATTTTAAGGTAAATTAGTTTTGTAGGGTAGCCTAACCTAAAAGGCTAAATCTTAAAATTCGTATCTGACATTTCAGTCATTCATTCATAACTAAAATAAACTTCATTTTAAAAACTTCGGTCTAACGTTATGCAGTATAGGCCTTTCAGGAACATGTATGCATATGTACCTTCATCAGCGTGTGAAATAGGTAGATCTAATCTAAAAATGTCTTCTTCTTCTTCTTGCAAGGATTTAACCTTTTTGGTTCGTTCCGGCTCCAAGTATTATAGGTGCTGTACCCATCTCTTTCGTGGGCGTCCCCGATCTCTTTTTCCTCCTCTTGGTTGATAGTTTAGACTTTTCCTAGGCAATCTGTTTGTATCCATTCTGCAGACATGTTCATACCATTTTCTCCTATACTCTTCTATTTTATCTGTCAAATTGACTATTTGTAGTTCTTTACGGATATCCTCACTTCATTTGTTATCCATTAAAGTTGGCCTATATCCTGTCACAAACCGTAAATATTTCATTCCTGCTGCTTCTATTATTTTAATTGACTGTTTACTCAGAGATCTAAAGATCTAAAGATTTATGCAAGCAATTTTTTATAAATTCGTTTTTTTACATTAATGTTATAGGAATCCACAATTCATAATTGTAAATTGGCCTATCTGTATAATTTATCCGTGGTGAAGCGGAAGAGAATACATTTCTGGCGTAACCTTGTCAGTTGAAATAAATAATACATAATCATTATAAGGCTATTAGCCTATTTTAATGCACTTATAGGTACTTACTTATCAGATGCATATTGTGTAGGGTCTATAATGTGTTAGTCCCGCGTCGCTTGTGATAGTTCGGGTCCACAAGTTAGAAGAAATTTTCTCATTGAATATCCGCAGTGCCCGCCCAGCATCATGAGGAATTTGGGTAGCTACAATAAGTAGTGACTCCCGGTTGAAAAAAAAACTTTCTAACGGCTTAGGGACCCGAAATGTTAACCGCAGGTTTCTCCTATCTTACTTTCTGCATGACCGTCTGTCTCTGTGACTATTTAACTCATGCCCCAAATGGGAGTCAATGACCAATCACGTTTCAATGATTTCTGTATTACAACCAATCAGAGACGTGTTTCACGAAATATTTATCAGTGTTAGGATTATCATATATTAAGCAAAGCTCCTCCTTTTTAATATTCTGAACAGGTCTGACCGTTATTTTGCAGTGACTGAGCCTATAACAAATACGGCTACCAGATTGTATATAATAGTGCTTACATGTCAACATTTGTAGCAATTGATTATACCACCAAAAAAAGAAACCACTGTTTGCACTTTCTTAAATGTATACGACATCAAAAATGAATTAATATACAGATTGATGTGTTTCATTTTTTCTCCACTAGAGAGCATTCTTACAATATTGCGTTCCTTTGGCAATAAATAGTATGATCTGGTTGCAGTGATAAACAAAAGAAGCAGTAGAAGCGTACGTATCGTTTCTCATTTGTTTTCAAACATCGCCGTTTACATTAAATATATAAATATTTTAAAATAACTATAGTTAAATAATGATTTGTGAGTAAACAGCTTAATTTTATTCGTTAAATAGTCCTAACAAATGCCACTCTTGATTTCCAAATTCTCTAGATAAATTCACTCCTCACTTCGTGAGTCGTGAATTTATCGATAATTTGGAAATCACTCGTGGCATTACTTATGATAAACACATGTAGGCTATATGTGAGGCCAGTAGCCTTCTAGGGCTGCCGCTCCATAAAGTTTTCTACTAGCCTATATGGAATTTATTTATTTTTCTTTCCCAATGTAGTTTAATCTCTCACCTTAAGACTACAGATATTTTTATATGCAACAAGCCGTCGGCGTCGTATAGTGGCACGGTCTGTAGGGAGAGAGATTTTATAATTTTGGATCAGAGACATACCTTTTTTACCACACTAGGACATAGAGGACCGCCCAAATGAGTGATCAGCTCAATGTCAGGGCTTCCTCCAAGACAACACAATATTTATGTCGAAACACACCATTCACACACACACACACACATTTACACTAAACATGACTATATAACGATGATTATGATGGCCAGATGGTTTTAGCGGACCGTTTGGGCCTTAAAGTTTCCTGACATTTAGGCCTATCTTACACGTGACAGAAACAATCATTTTCTAAATTCAAACCGCACACTTGCAAAGATTGCATTTGCGCTTTATTGATAGTCGTAGTGAACGTAAGGTGTATTGGAAATTGAAGTCGTTTGAACTCGAACACGCGCGTATTCGAATGCAACGCTGTGTCACAATTTCAAGTCCATCGACCGACTTTTCGAGTTTTGCGAGCACAGACATAAACAGGCTTAATTTCTATATATAGGCCATAAAGATTATTATTGTTATTATTATTATTATTATTATTATTATTATTATTATTATTATTGGGTGAATGATCTGTATTTCAAGTGCCCTGCATTAAATAAATTATTATTATTATTATTATTATTATTATTATTATTATTATTATTATTATTATTATTATTATTATTATTATATTATTATTATTATTATTATTATTATTCACGGTTCAGGCTTATTTACTAGCCTGTTCCGGCTCCAAATTGCTGCTCTTTCCATCTTTTCTTTGGTCTTCCCAATCTTCTTCTTCCTCGAGGTGAATAGCTGTATGCTGCTTTTGGTATTCTATTCTCAGTCATCCTTGCCAAGTGTTCTTTCCAGTTTGTTCTGTATTTTTCTATTGTTGTGTTTAATTCCTCTACTTTTAGTTGCTGTCTTATTTCTGTGTTATGTTTTTTGTCTGTTCTTTGATATCCTGCTATTGGTCTGAGGAATCTCATTTCAGCAGCCTGTATTCTGACTGATTGTTGTGTCGTTACTGTCCATGTTTCGGATCCATAAGTAATAATAGGTACTGCCATTATCTTGTATAATTTCATTATAGACTATTTCCTGGCTTTGTTTTTCAAAGTTATTATTATTATTATTATTATTATTTTATTATTATTATTATTATTATTATTAATCATCATCATGACCATTATTGTGATTATTGTTAAGTTATTGCATTTTATCGCCGGCTGTTATCGCAAACAACACTTTCTTCAATTTAATAATCACAACGACAAACGATAGCGTTGAAACTACTTGCTTCACGGTCGTAATACAACATAGACGCACTTTTAATTGAGTAAAACAATGGATACGTACAAATAATACTTATATAAATTGCGGCTCATTGAATAGAAAAATTAAATGTGCTTTGGAGAAAGTTTTGATACGATCAGATTAATTTCTGAGCGACTTTCTATGGATTTGTATAGCTATGAGTGTGTGTATGTGTGTGTGTATTCCTTTCAAATCGCTCCAATTATGAAATTGTGGAGAAAGTGAGAGAGTATTGTCTTCTTAATGCATTCTGTTACCTAAGAAATGCAACTGTAAACAAAACAAAAAATAAATAATAGCTACATAACAGGATGTCGTCCATGACCCACACCGTTCCGTGTCCTTCCAGTGTCCTCACAGATGTTAGATTGTCATATAATTCAGTATCAACTACTCTCAAGTCGCTCTAACTGAAAAGTGAACATAAACAATTTCAACAATTACATACTTAACTCTAATAGCCTAAATAAAAAACTGAAATCATTCATTAGTTTGTTGTATTGATTTTTAGCGAATTCCGAAGAAATAAAGCTATTGAGGTTGTTCTCATAAAATATATGTTTGAAACGTTTTTAAAGATATTCGCCAATCCTATCTAATAGACACCGAAAATTACCATTAACAAAATGTATATATATAGGTCCTATATATGTTATAATTAATGTTTTTTACATTGAGCAATGCAAGCTTAATATGACATGATAAGAAAAATAAATGCATGGACGGGAAGACCGAGTTCTCGCTACATCTTGTAATAATGGAGAATATATATATATATATATATATATATATATATATATAAATAAAGAAAAATATATGTTTGTATTGGATTTACCTGGTGGTGTAATGGATAGCATCCTCCTCGAGTACAAATCGAGAGGTCTGGGTTCAAATCCCGTCCAGGCAGTTATTTTTCTTATGTCAGTATATATCCTATATAAAGGGCATATATATATATATATATATATATATATATATATATATTATATAATTTCCCTAAGTAAATTATTCAAGGAAGAATAAAACTTTATAAACACAACCCAAAATTACGAACCCACTATACATTTTATGAACTTATACTCTACACCAAAGGAATGTTTGTAAATTTAATATACAGTACCGGTATATATTATATATATATATATATATGTCCACCGCTGCCTTGTCACGCAGCGGGCCCGGGTTCTATCCCAGGTCGGGGCAGTTTTCTGTGTGAGGTTTTTATCGGGGTTTTCCTCGCCTGTAAGACAAATGTCAGGAAAACTTTAAGGCCCAAACGGTCCCCGAAGTCATATGGCCATCATCATCATCCTTATAATCATCCTTATCATTATTATCATCATCATCTTCCTTCACCGGTGAGGAAAGCAACGGGAAGCTACCACACCTATAATTCCCTAGTAAAGCTGCAAGCTTTGCTATGATTGCAGTGAAGGACCTGCCTTTAGGCAGAATTACTATTGATGGATATATATATATATATAGGGCTATGTGTGTGCTTGTTAACGCTCTTGTGGTAACATTTTTTTTCAGAACCAAACTCGGCATATAATAGGCCTAGCAATCAGTTTAAAAAATAAGGATGAGTTCGTTAGGCAGCAAAGTCGAACAATTAAATATAGTTCACTAGAAACAAAATAATTAAAAATCGCTCTAGCAGTAGCAATTTTCGATTTTTCGCAACTAAATTCAATATATGCTATTGAAATAAAACGATGAAGGTATTCCTCAAAAATCAGCGAAATCCGACAATTAGAAGTGTGAGTCTAACTCACCCGAAATAAAAAAAAAAATCGTCTAGCAGCCACCATGGTTACTTCGTCGCAATCTACCTGTATGCATATAATTTAACTAACTCTGAAATTGGCAATGTACAATATAAATTACCCTATATTAGTAACTTATCTATTTTTTTTAATGCAGTAATGAAAAAATCATTAGAAATTATGTAAATATGTGTCAAATTATACAGCAATATGCAGTAAGGCAATAATTTACGGTTATGCGATATTTGTTTTCACTGCAGTCCTAATGCGTTTAAATAATCTGGCCTAGAAATTAAGTTTCTCCAATTTAAGGGTTAATAAAAGAACTCAAGATTAAAAGTGTATAAAACACTGGCTCTTCCAACTCTTTTGTATGGTAGCGAAGTATGGACGTTGAAACAGAAGGATATACAGAGACTTAGATCTGCTGAAATGAGATATCTTCGGAGGACTGCAGGATACACACTAGATCACAAAAAAAATGAAGACATCTTAGAAGAATTACACATGGAATCTTTAGAAAACAAAATTTCTGATTATAAGTCAAGATGGATGCAACATGTTCATCGAATGGATGATCACAGAATACCCAAACAAATGTTAAGATATCAACCTGCAGAAGAAGAAGACCAGGACGTCCACTCAAAAGACTTTTGGATGGTGTTTCTCTTGAGGCCGAAACAGGTCAGCAAATGGCCTAAATTCGTGAATGTACTATGATGATGATGATGATGATGATGATGAAATAACTTATAGCTATTCAGTAATCCAGAAAATTCGGACTATGAATTAGACTTCCTTAGTTCACGCAGTTCCTGCGTGACGGACTTTCAGTTACAGCATCATTAGTAAGCATATAGGCAGAGTGATACCCGGCATGGCTCGGGCATTTATTTATCTAAATTTTCTTATCGCCAATCAGCTTGGTGACGCAAAAAACTATGACATTGATACTAGGCCTAATTAAAGACGTTTCTAATTATTTAGGCCTACAAGTAATTTTACTCTCGTCTTCCTAAGGGCGCTAGGTGTATCTTACACCTTTGAGTATCTTTTCCATCTATCCATCCATCCAATGGCTGATTGGCTCAAATTCGAGCTTTGGCCTCCCTCAACTTCTTCCTCCAAACATATCTATTTTTGCGCGGCAAGCCTCCAGGCTTAGGCTAAGTAGGTTTGCAGTATCTTCCTTAATACCATCCTCCCATCTTTTTTTTTATACCTTCCAACTCGTCTATTCCCCATAAAACATGCTGTAAGTACCTTCTTAGGTGCTCGGTCTGTTGAGTGTCTTTGTACTTGGCCAGGCCATTACAATTTCTTTAACTTAATAAAAGTGAAAAGGTCAGGTTCATTGTATGTGTCGTACAATTCTTTGTTGTATCGTATTCTCCACGGACCATTAATATTTATACGTCCAAATATTTTCCTGAGTATCTTTTGAAGATTATTTACCCAGTTTTAATGAAATTGCTCCAAGTTTTCCAAAGTTATGCTGGTACATACATACGTTATTATTATTATTATTATTATTATTATTATTATTATTATTATTATTATTATTATTATATTATTATTATTATTATTATTACCTGGTCCTCCAGGTTGGGGGTTTTAGCAATGAACCAGCTCCCCATTATATACAAAGATGTATGTAGCTGAAAGATCCACAAGAAATGACACCGGACGGAATTCAAGGGGACGACAGAGCAAATGAAAAAAAGAGGATTAAGATGGTAGGAAGATCTTGGAGTGGAGAATAGATGGTAAAAGAAGAAAGGAAAGATCTAAAGTAATAGATTGAATGGATGGCTTGAGAAGAAGTATGAGTGAACTGGCACTTACAGATGAGGATGTTCACGATCGTTACAAATTCAGAAGACGAATTTCTTGAGGTGACGGAAAGCCTCTGTATTGAGGATAAATTTCGAAATAAAATTATATTATTATTATTATTATTATTATTATTATTATTATTATTATTATTATTATTATTATTATTGTTAATATGACAGAAGCAGACACGCAAGACCGGGAAGTGTGGAAGAAAAAGAAGTGTATTTTGATTCAGGACACCTGTGTAAATAACAGAAACAATCCTGAAATAACAAAATAATAATAATAATAATAATAATAATAATATTATATTATTATATTATTATTATTATTATTATTATTATTATTATTATTATTATTATTATTATTATTATTATTATTATTATTATTACTAATTCTACATGGGTACGAAAATTGAACAATTACTAAATCAGACAGAAAGAAAACAACAGAAATTAAGTTTCCGTTAGCAGGTTACATAAACATAGATAAAAAATACAAGCAAGATAGGCCGATAAGAAATGGATTAGGAACAGTTAATTTTACAAGGAGGATTGAAATATCAAGAAGTAATTGATTGAAAACACATTGAAAGAATGACGCCAAATAATATTCCACCCATTTTATTCAACTGTAAACCCAAAAGAAAAAATAAATGTTTTGTCCCATAACAACTAACTGAATCTCTTGATGTGGGAACAGATTAGGGCCTAAATCTACGAGACAGAACAAGAAAAGTAAGAAAATTATTAAACCTATTTTCAGTATTTTTATTTATTATTATTAGTATTATTATTATTATTATTATTATTATTATTATTATTATTATTATTATTATTATTATTATTATTATTATTACTGTTCTTGTTATTGTAGTTATTATAATATTATTTTTGACACATTTTAATATTAATTGCTAGTATTGTTGTTATTGTTATTATATTTATTTTTCTTATTATTACTGTATTATTATTCACCTACTCTAGTATTAAAGTATAAAATTATTCAATATTTACCTAAAATGTCCGTGTCCTCAACATATAAGATTGTGAAATATTTTAATTTTGAATAATACCTCAACGGCACTTTATCATGAATTTTATTAATGTTGACTACTTTAATATTATTATTTTCTAGTATTATTATTATCATCATCATCATCATCATCATAGTACATTCACGAATTTAGGCCATTTGTTGACCTGTTTCGGCCTCAAGAGAAACACCATCCAGAAGTCTTTTGAGTGGACGTCCTGGTCTTCTTCTTCCTGCGGGTTGATATCTTAACATTAGTTTGGGTATTCTGTGATCTTCCATTCGATGAACATGTTGTATCCATCTTGACTTATAATCAGAAATTTTGTTTTCTAAAGATTCCATGTGTAATTCTTCTAAGATGTCTTCATTTTTTTTGTGATCTAGTAGTGTGTATCCTGCAGTCCTCCGAAGATATCTCATTTCAGCAGATCTAAGTCTCTGTATATCCTTCTGTTTCAACGTATAATTATTATTATTATTATTATTATTATTATTATTATTATTATTATTATTATTATTATTATTATTATTACTCTTGTAGACTGCGACGATAGGGAGGACATGTGGCAAGAATGGGGAATCAAAGACGTGCATGGAAGCTTCTTGTAGGAAAACCAGAGGGAAAACGCCCAGTTAGTAGACCAAGAATGAGGTGGGAGAATAACATTAACTATGATTTGAGGTAAGTATATTATACAGCGGATGATTGGAAAACATTGGCTCAGGATAGGGATGCATGGAGAGCTTATGTCCGCGCGGCCATGAACCTACGGGTTCGATAGTGTCAGTGAGTTAGTTATTATTATCATTATTATTATTATTATTATTATTATTATTATTATTAATATATTATCAGTCTTATTGCCTTAGTATTTTTATTAAACCTATGTTAGTGTTATTAATTTTGTTTATTATTATTATTATTATTATTATTATTATTATTATTATTATTATATTAGGCTAGTTGTTGGAGGTGTTTAACTGCTGTTTGTGTAACGATTCCATCACCAATTACCTGATAACGGCGCCTCCACTACATTACATTATTATCAAACGTTGTATTAATATTTGCACAAATTATAATTCTCTGTTATTTGTATCAACTTTATCAACGTTTCTGTATCGACTGTACCAATACAATTAATTCACCCTAACATTAACGATCCTCATGCAAGTACATTACATTTATGATTTTTGCTTTTTGTAGTTTTATTTTCTAATTTCATTTCCGTTTGTTTTTTACTTTTTTACTCATACGTTTACCAAATTAAAAACTCTGATATGCATTTTCATAGCCTACTTCCTAACAGAGGTGAACTGAAGATATTTCTTAATAAAACATTGGACAAAAAAGAAACGTGTTTGTGAAGACATCAAATATAAATTGTCAAAAGAAAATATGCCAACAAATACTCGATGAAATAGAAGAAAATAGGTAATTAATCTTCAAACAAATGCTAAAGAATTGTTTTTACTATATATATCTGTCAAAATAATATTATTAGCCAGGCTGTATACATGTACTATAAACTTATTACAATTCAACAGCATGAGTGTTACAACAGCTTCATGTTTCGGACATTTGATGTTGTTTAGTAGTACAATGTCACACAAGTATCAGAAGTGAATTTATGTTTTTGTATTTATTTAATCTAGTGGGATTAAGACCATGTGGTCTTCCCTTGGACTCACCAGGACAAACATAGGATGTTATATTCTAATTAAAAAATCACAATAGTATTAGATATAAACAATTATTTGACCAAACTAAACAATAACAATTGTAAGATATAATAAGACAATAGAGTTAAAGATAATTAAAATTAAAACTAATAATAAAACATTCACAAAAAAACTGCCCCAGTATACTGTACTATAGCCCTACATGAAAAAATACAAGGAAAGTAATAAAATGTAATGAATTAATCTCCCGTTTATATATAAGATATCAGTTTAAAATATTGTTAAATTTACTTTCATTAAATAGAAGGAAATTCCATTATCTGAATTTTAATCTCTCACTTTATAGGTACTTTAATGTGCCTCACGCCAATCGGGCCTTTCAGTGACACGACCTGTCAACACACCATTCACACAACACACACACACACACACACACACACACACATTGATACTAAACATAGCGAAAATGATAATGATGATTATGATGGCTTGATGATGTTCGGGGACCGTATGGGCCTTAAAGTTTCCTGATATTTGTCTATCAGGTGAGGAAAAACCGCGAAAATAATACCCAGCATGCTTGTCCCGACCGGGGATCAATGCCGGATCCGCTGTGTTCGAGGCAGCGACGCTACCCAGAGACCACAACGGCGAACAAATAAAATAAAATAAATTATTAATTTTTAAAAGAATAATATTTATGTATTTATTAAATCTCCAAGATTTGCAATCCTATTTTACAAATGTATGTTAGGACTGTAGTTAAAATACAGTAAAAGAAAATTGAAGTTACACATAGTTACAAAATTAAAATGAAACAAAAACAACAAATGAACAAAACAAGAATTGCAACTAAAAAAGCAATAAAGATAATTATAATGAGTTTAAAACAGCATTTACAAGTGTTTTATATGCTGTATAACAACATTTATTTTTTTTAAATATGCATAATACTTGATTACATTCAATTAAATGAACGTGCAGAAAGTCCAGGTATCGCTTATATCCAGAGATGGACAGTCTAAAATAAGGTAGGCTATTCAACAGTCTGTTTATCATGACCATAGAAGCAGATACGTATATCCGTTTGGAGAAGAAAATATGAAACCTTTCTAGATAAGATTTAAACTTTCCATT
The DNA here is from genome assembly GCA_030220185.1 of Diploptera punctata. NCBI lineage: Eukaryota > Metazoa > Arthropoda > Insecta > Blattodea > Blaberidae > Diploptera > Diploptera punctata. The sequence goes on along the minus strand of JASPKZ010001957.1, from coordinate 1,482,240 downwards.
ATAATATTAGTGAAATGTTTCTGTTAATTAATAAAAAAAAGTCTTCCGTTTCTTTCTGAAAAATGTTCTAATTTTGAGAGGAGTTGATGGATACAGGCAATATAATGAAACATGAAGAGAAGAATTAAACATATTCAAGTTAAACAACCTCTGGGTTAATTTGGGTCTATGGAAAAAACTAGAACCACGATTGTAACACCAATCAACCCATTTACTTATCAACACCAAATCACCACTAAAGAGCAACAACTGAAATCTGTAGAACATTGGGAACATGTGTGACTAAGACTAACTCACTGCCACTATCAAACCCGTAGACATAATATCTCCACACATCCCTATCCTGAGCTGATGTTTTCCAATCATTCCCTGTATAATCTACTTCCCTTAAATCATGGCTAATGTTATTCTCCCGTCTCATTCTTGGACTACAAACTGGGCGTTTTCCTTGTGGTTTTCCTACAAGAAACTTCCATGCACCTCTTTCATTCCCCATTCGTACCACATGTCTTACCCATCGCAGTCTACGAAACTTAATTGTTCTTATTATAACTGGTTTCCTATAAAGATCACGTAGCTCACTGTTAGGCCTATGTATTCTTCTCCATTCGCCTGTCTCTTCATCTCTCTTTTGGCCAAACATTTTTCTAAGAATTTTATTCTCAAATACTCGTAATACCCTTTCCTCACTTAAAGTAAGAGTCCATGTTATGCATCCTAATAATATAACTGAGATAATAGGCTTAACAGTTTTATATATTTTCAGTTCAACTTTTTTTTTAAGTTGGGACGATAAGAGTTCCTGTAATAAATAATAACGTATATTTCCAGAATTGAGTCTATGTTTAATTTCTTTGTGCATCTCATTCATGTTTGTAATTATTGTTCTTAGGTGGGTCTATTTGAATTCAGTCACTTGTTGAACATGTGTAACTACCATTAAGAATGAGATGATGGAGATACGAAGAATAATTCAAATGGAAAGTACAATCCTTCTTGAAATACTTCAATTTTAAATGTAAAAATATAAATTGCAGGACCAAAATTATCTTATTTAAGACAGTAATGTGACCTGGTAATACATTGAATTCAAACCTAGACTCTTTCACAAAAGTCTACCAAATTACTAGGCATACATGTATTCGTGGTATGGGGTATGTAACTTACCTACAAATTGAGAGGTTAAACTGCAAATTGAGAAGAAATTCTCTATAGGCCCTACTAAAGTTTTGTTTATAGTCTAGGCCCCTATATAATATGTTCTTATCAAATAATATATTTTTTAAGAAACCATTTTTTTAAAACTAGTGATCGGAATTCTCTACATTCAGTATTATCTTACTAATAAGTGGAGATAAACAAATGCAGCAATTATTTCTCTTCTTATTATTATTCATAATTTGTAGGATTTTCATCCTGTTTATTTCCAAAATCACTCCTCGGAGGAAGACGTATTGGATGTGCATTCTCTGTCTATCAATATCTTGTTCTTCTCCCGTCCATTGGTCTATCTTCTTTAGCTCTTTTTGCAAGTCGGTTGTCTTCCATCTTCGGACTGCGAGCAAAGCAAGCCTATAAGATACACCTTGAAGTGGGTTGCTAGCCCATTTTCATGGCGGGTTTATTATTCGGGGTTTCCTGCCTAGGCCGATTGCAATTATTTACTAACTTTTAATTATAAAAACAATAGAATAGGTCTATATTTTTAATAAGTTGTAAATAATATAGGGAAGTTCTGTTTGAGTGGACCCTGTAAATAATACAATGGAATTAGGTTAATGTGGAACCACTTTACACGAATATGTATATTTTATCAATGGGGAAGCTATCTGTAAAAACCATTCACTTAATTAATTTTATTTAATATATTTGTAATTGTACTAAATCCAAAGACCGTCGCTTTCTGCAGTTGAATGACGTGTAAATGTTATCTATCTAACTATCTATAGTAATTCTGCCCGAGGGCAGGTCTTTCACTGCAATCATAGCATTTACATGCTATGCTTTGCAGCTTTACTAGGGAATTATAGGTGTGGTAGCTTCCCGTTGCTTTCCACACCGGTGAAGGATGATCATGATAATGATAAGGATGATGATGATGGCCGGATGATTTTAGGGGACCGTTGGGTCCTAAGCTTCCTGACATTTGTCTTACAGGTGAGGAAAAAACCCGAAAAAAACTCACCCAGGAGCCTATCCCGACCGGGAATCGAACCCCGGCCCGCTGCGTGACAAGGCAGCACGCTACCTCGAGACCACAGCGGTGGACTGTAAATGTTATAATCAACAATAATTTTTCAAAACATTAAATAAATATCAACGCTTTTTAATTATGGTCAGTCATAAATATTTTCAGATTAATCTGTGCCTGCCTGTATAAATTACTAGAGTAAATAAACTTAAAAATAGACTAAAAGCTAAGGTGGACTCTGGGGTTCACTCTATCAGAATATGGAGGTTAAAGTGGATCTTTCTTGTAATTTAAAAAAGTTTATAAATTATGAAGATGTTTCCATATTTGAATAAAATAACAATAGGCCTACTATTTCATAGTTACAACACTAATGATAATCACTGTAATTAAACGAAATTCAAATCCCTTTCTTAAAAGAAGAAAAACAACAAATTCAAAACAGGGGTCGAAATTACCCGAAGTTCCTCTAATTGTTTCATTTGTTTTTTTAGAGTAACCTGAGTAAGATATATTGATTGTAGAACTATTGTCTATTGTTTTGTTTTAAAATTACCGATTTTAACTACAGTTAATGGAACAATCTGAAACACTAGGTAGTTTAAATGAATGTTTTTGAACGGTTGAAATAAAGTAAAAAATGCGGAGGTAACGGATGCTGTAATCATCCTTCCGGAGTTCCTGCTGTGTGCTACAACTGTCCACTGTCAATCGACAAATCAAGATCAAGGACCTGTCAACAGAATTAACCTCCATCAGGCTTCCACTTTTTTTAAAATTTAGTTATAAGAACGATATCTTGTTACCGTTATTATTCATTCTGGATATTACATTTCAAATTACAGACCCTACTTCTTTCATTTTCATTAGACCAATCTTCTTTTTCTTTCTTGGCTGCTCCAAAAACACACTCACACACCTCTACAAAGCATACACGCGCAGTCTCGTATCCCACACATATCTCAAGTTTCCCAACATCTGTCGAACCCAGTACCTTAAATTCTGCCAGATTGAAACTAGCGCACTACGTAAAATATACAAACCGCCACGATATTACACCAACTTACGGCTTTAAGCCGACATAAATCTAAGTACACTCCCTGAACACATAAGCAACATACATAACACCAACACACAGGAATACCTTGAACACATTTTCACTAATCCTCCCAATACCGGTCGACTAACCACCTTCGAAAAAATCCTTTAGGCCAGCCCTATCCCTAAATTTAAATTTTTAAATTTCGCTCTCTTCTCGGTTTTCTATTCATTCCCCTCCCTGGGCAAGAATCCCTTCCTTTCCACGACATGGCAACACACATTAGTCTCACAAATTCTCTACACACAATACACTAATTCACACAAGTGACAAGCCGAAGAGGGCATAAAAATAAGTCCCTAAAGCGGCGAAGGCAGAGCGAAAAGCCTGCACTTCATTACACATTACAAATTTCTTTCTTGTAGAACAGCTCTTTCTTATTAGAGCTTTTAGATATTGATTTTTGTAGTATATTACGATGCGAGGTTGGGAAGTGGTTTTTACAGAAGCGAGGAAATATTTAAAAACGAGCAATAACGATGTTTTTAATGTCCGAGATTCTGTAAAACACTTCACAAACATGAGTTGTTCATTCTTTTTTACGCGATGGTATTTTCAAAATAATAAATAATAGTAAAATAATAACATCTTTGTTGGAAATATTTGCGTTCATTATAAACAACTGACTAACGTTAACAGTGTGGGCAATGTTTATTAGTTGAGACTAAAGCAGGCCTTGACACCAATCAGGATAAAATGGCGGTAAGTAAGTATTTATTGTTTCATATTGTTTCAAATAAAGTTGAGTTAATTTAAAATGCAGTGATTTGCTTCGTATAACGTATATTAATACTACCTTTTGGATATATTTTTGTAGGCCCTATAGGCCCTATACATTGTATATAGTAACCTATCATAAAGGACAGCGGTTTAACTCCGCGCACGAGGTTTGTAATATGTAATATTACAGTATAGTTATTTAGGTTGGCAATCCCGAAATGTAGGAAGTTGAACTTTCAATCATGGTTGCCATTGCTGTAAGTACGATAAAACGCACTATCGCGCAGAAAAGGATTTTTAAATAAAAAATAGTACATTAAGCATTTTGTAAAGTTTATACATTTTAAATATTGAATTATTGTCTAGTGGTTATGTTCCTTGTCTCCAGTCCCGAGGATCGTGGGTTCAAACTGTAAGTCAATGCATTTTTTTAGGACGTAAAAATCCAAAGAACAATTCCTCCGCGAGGTTGATAGTGAAGTATACCGGTAGCTTTTGGGATTCTAGAAGATCTCATCCGCCGTAGGTGGCTCATCCATTTGTTTTGACTATTTAACTCATGTCCCAAATGGGAGTCAATGACCAATCACATTTCAATGATTTTTTATTTACAACCAATCACAGTCGTGTTTCGCCTAGAATTTACCGACTAAAGCTTATCATAATAAAGAAAACATCTCCTTTTTAACATTCTGAATAGGTCATAGCATTATTTTGCAGTGACTGATTCCATAAGAAATAAGGCTACCAGATTTTATATATAGTGCATGAATGTCAGCAGAAAGCGCATGCGAGAGATAATATAAAAACATTTGCAACAATTGATTATACCACAAAAAAAACACTGTTTGCACTTTTTTTAAACGAATTATTTTCCAGGAAATGACGTTACATAAAAAATATAATTGACATATTTACATCATAGGACATCAGAAATTAATTAATACCTATAACGTTGGTCATAAATTTCTCCACTAGGGTGCATTCTTACAACATTGGGATTCTTTGGCAATAAATAATATTATGATCTGGTTGCAGTGATGAAAAAAGAAGCAAATAAAGTGTACCGATCGTTTCTCATTTGTTTTCAAACATCGCCATTTACATTATATATATATATATATATATATATTTGAAAATAACTATAGTTAAATAATGATTTATAAGTAAACAGCTTAATTTTATTCATTAAATAGTCCTAACAAATGCCACTCTTTATTTCCAAATTCTCTAGATAAATTCACTCCTCACTTCGTGAGTCGTGAATTTATCGATAATTTGGAAATCACTCGTGGCATTACTTATGATAGGCTTAATTCTTTATACAATGCAATACTGATTCCACATCAAATTCTTTCATGATTTCATTAGGTTCGTGGTTCCATTTTGTACATCCTGTGGTGCAATTATTTGATTAGCTGTTATTCTACTCCCTCCTCCTTCTGCACATTATTATTATTATTATTATTATTATTATTATTATTATTATTATTATTATTATTATTATTATTATTATTACTATTACTATTTCACTGCATTAGTGAGTTATGGGACACAAACTAAATATTTCCAGATAAATGAGAGACTAACTTCATGGGCTAGTGGTTCAATTCCCGGTCAAACCATAGGAACTTTTTCTCGTAGGGAATTATTCATATGATTGCCCATGGTCTGGAATTTAGGTTAAGTTTTAGGTTAAGAACTCTCCTGGCGCTTCATTATCATTTGTCATCCATCGTATCATCGGAGTAACTTAACTCTGCCTTCTAGGCGCCCCAACTTCAGAAGTGGGTTACAATTACGCTAATGCCAGGAGAGAACACCAAAAATGTCGAAACGACAACTTGGGACATTGAAAAAAAAAAAACAGTTAATGAGAAATCCATGAGTATTGTGTAAGACCGATTGTTGTCCGTTGACGGGAATATATGCTATACCTCTCCATATACCCCTATTCGATAATGTTGCCTAGTTTATAATTTGTGTTATCTGTTTTCAAATATGACACTGATAAAACTTGCTTAGTTTAGTATATGTCCTTACTTGTCTGTTAGAAGACACGCACACATTATCTACAATGTAAATATGACATTTAAACCAGAAAGTTAGAGAACACTTCCTAGCCCTACATCTAGCAGTAGGCTACATACCGAACATTTTGTTTTTAACAAACCTGAAGTTGTTATAGGGCTATAGGCTACAGTTAAAATAGATCACGGCCCGCGAGGAAGTTCATGGGTCATACTGCTATGATTGTTATCAAACAATTCCGCCTTCATCATCGACTCCACAATATGTAGCCTACCTATTGAAACCAGTCTTAAACAACCAGGTGAACTGATCCCTTATTACAGTGACTATTTAACTCATACCCCAAATGGGAGTCAATGACCAATCTCGTTTCAATGAATTTTGTTTTACAACCAATGACAGTCGTGTTTCACCTCGCTCTTTATCGAATTCTCATTACCGCTCCTGCTTTTCTGCTAAAGAAAGCTCCTCATTTTTAATATTCTGAATAGGCTAGAACATTATTTTGCAGTGACTGACTCTCCAACAAGTACCAGCCATTCTACTACTTGAAACGATGATTATTTTCAACTAATCATAAAGATATTGGAACACTGTATTTCATCTTTGGAGACCTATAGCAAATAATGAACAGATTCCTTTGAACTGCACATTTGATAATTGTGTGTTCAATAATATTGTAATACTGTGTTTTTAAATAATGATTTTACTAAGTTGTTTACTAAAAAAATAAAATTAATAACCTATAATGTTGGTTACGATATGGGCCTACAGTTTGATGTGCTTCATTTTTCTCCACTACGGTGCATTCTTACAATATTGCGATCCAGTGGGTTATCGTTGATTGCGATCCTATTTGGCAATAAATAAAATGATCAAGTTGCATTGATTAAACAAATGAAACATAACCACATATTTCCGATTTGTTTTTAAGCAACGCCATTTACATTAAATATATAGCCTAACTATTTTAAAATGCTGGCAACTGTAGGCTATTTAAATAATTATTTTCGAGTAAACAGCTTTATTTTATTCGTTGAATAGTCCTAACAAATGCCACTCTTGATTTCCAATTCCTCTGGATAAATTTACGAGTGTGACTCGTGAATTTCTCGATGATTGGAAATCACTCGTGACTTTACTTATGACTATTTAACTCATGCCCCAAATGGGAGTCAATGACCAATCACATTTCAATGATTTTTGATTTACAACCAATCACAGTCGTGTTTCGCCTAGAATTTACCAACTAAAGTTTATCATAATAAAGAAAGCACCTCCTTTTAACATTCTGAATAGGTCATAGCATCATTTTGCAGTGACTGACTCTCCAAGAAATACGGCTACCAGATTATATATATAGTGCATGAATGTCAACGGAAAGCGCATGCGAGAGATAATATAAAAACACTTGTAACAATTGATTGTACCACAAAAAAAAACGAAACCACTGTTTGTACTTTCTTAAACGAATTATTTTCCAGGAAATGGCGTTGAAGAAAAATATAATTGACATATTTACATCATAGGACATCAGAAACCTATACCGTTGGTTATAAATTTCTCCACTAGGGTGCATTCTTACAATATTGCGATCCTTTGGCTATAAATAATAGTATGATCTGGTTGCAGTGACAAACAAAAGAAGCAAATGAAGCATACCAATCGTTTCTCATTTGTTTTCAAACATCGCCGTTTACATTAAATATATAAATATTTTAAAATAACGTATTTAAATAATGGTTTGTGAGTAAACAGCTTAATGTTATTCGTTAAATAGTGCTAACAAATGCCACTCTTGATTTCCAAATTCTCTAGAATAAATTCACTCCTCACCACGTGAGTCGTGAATTTATCGAAATTTGGAAATCACTCGTGGCATTGCTTATGATAAATAGCATCTGAACATCATCTCCAGTGTTTACTGGTAGTACAATACAGAGTCATTCCTGATGCAACTAGGAGCAACATCTTATACGGTAGCACAAAATGTAATAACCACGCTGAAGGGCTCTCTCTCTCTCTCCATCTTGAGAAGTCCTCTGTAACTTATGGTCAGTCTCCAAATCCTGCTTCTTAATTTTCCCCTTCATTCAGAATTACCCTTTCAAGTACACTGTTAGCCCTACCGCTATTTTCTTTTATACTTATTCTACAACTTCCAAATCAGATTTTTTTCTCTGTATTATATAATTTTTAAAAAAATATATATTTTTCATTCTCCATTTCAAATATACTTTGTCATTTTTGCATAATTTTAAAACATGTTTTTTATTCAATTGTAAAAATGCAGAGTGGTTTAAAATTAGTTGCAAGGAAAAAAAACGGTAAACATAATTAGGCTAAATATAATTTCTGTGTTCTTAGGTAATCGGTGTGAGTTTTCTAGAGATTAAATTCTTTAACTTTGTTTCAAACCCGGCTGGGATCGATTAATAATTTAGGGTTAAAAATATCCAAGGGACAAATCCTCCGGGAGAAACTTTAAGCCGAGAGTTTCGGGCTCTTAAAAAGTATTCAAACGTAAATTAGAGACACTGCCTAAAAATTTAATCCCCCTTTCCCGTCCAAGCAATATCTTAGTTTCCCACTCTCTTTGAGGCGCTGAGCTAACTACTTTGTCACTCGTCGACATTTGTAGGGAAATAAGCGTAACTAATTTAGCTTGGTAAGTAACCCCCACGAGGAAGAACCCTGGACCCACATGGGGACATACGGGTATAAATAGACACTTAGGTAAATCATTTTTAATAGTCACAAAAAAAAAGGCATTTGCTATAAATACGGGGTCTACATATTTTGCGCTAGATTTCTATGTAGCCTAATTAGTAAGTGAACTCTTAAGAAATATAAAATGCTGCATTGCTCTAACAGAGATACACTTAGGCTAACCTCTAATTTGACTTAATAGCATTTATACCATTAAGTACTAAGTTATATTTTGCATTTTTATTCTCTTGATATCCTTGAATGTTCCACAGCAATTACTAATATCCTCAGGATCTTTTCTCCTTTAAGGAACGTCAGACATTAATCGTATCCAGCTTGTAACATGTCTGACATATGTTTCACAAACTTTGTAATACAAACTAAGAACTAACATTAGGCCCTATATTAATACATTCATTACAAATAAATTGAACGTATTAATATTGTATTTAATTATCCTTGATGCAACTTGTCACATCTAAATTATGAACGGATGACTCACAAAGTTTTCAACATTTATAAAAATCGCAGGTGCAATTAACGATACACGCCTATGAAGAGAAATAAAAACTAGCTCCTAATCAAAAAATTACATTTCTGATTCTAATTAGCTATGTCTTATTTAGCATTATTATCATTTTTCTGTTAATTTAGGGTGCATTTAACTTTTAAAACATATGCATTTTTACACATCTTAAACCATTAACCCTTAAATTGTCAGAGCACATATTTGAATGTTGCGGACCGCGCTGAAAACGATATCATAGGCTATATAAGTTAATTAATTATTATTATTCATAATTACAAATAAATAAACGTTATCTCAGTCAAAACATTAATTTATCAAGTCGACGTTCAATCGACGTTTCAATCTCCTTATGTGAGATAATATTCAAGACATGGTTTTTCGTAAATTTTATAATACATAGTTATAATGTCCACCGCTGTGTTCTCGAGGTAGCGTGCTGCCTTGTCACGCAGCGGGCCGGGGTTCGATCCCCGGTCGGGGCAGTTTTTCTGGGTGAGGTTTTTATTAGGGTTTTCCTCACCTGTAAGACAAATGTCAGGAAAACTTTAAGTCCCAAAGGGTCCCCGAAATCATATGGCCATCATCATCATCCTTATCGTTATAATCATCATCATCCTTCACCGGCGTGGAAAGCAACGGGAAGCTACCACATCTACAAGTCCCTAGTGATATGATTAAAATGAAAGACCTGCCTTCGGGCGGAATTACTATAGATGGATAGTTATAATAGGCCTACATAGTTACCATCACAATTTTGCTAACATATTTTTAATTATAAATTGGAATTTTAAATTTATTCATTTAAATTTGTAAAAAAAAGTAAAATTGTCTTGGTGATGGTAACTATGTATTATAAATTGCCAGGAGGGGGGAACACCAGAAATGTCGAAATGACAACCTGGGGCATTGAATGAAAAACAAAATACAAGTTATTGTGTAATTCTACACACATTTAAGTAATTTCTACTCGTTCGTTTTCTTTCATTTCATTAAAAATATTGATCAAAATAAACTAATTGATGTATCCTACAGAATACATTGCCAATTTAAGGATTAAGTGTGAATTAATTATCATCTTCTTCTTCACTTCAAGGTATAGGCATTGGATTGCCTGTTCCATCTTCAAATACTTTCCAGCCATCTTCTTCTAGGTCTACCCACTGAACTGTTTCCACTAACTTTATAACTCAACATTTGTTTAGTTATTCTTGTAGTTGACATTCTTTCTAGATGTTGTTTCCACTGTTGTTTATAATATTTTAATTAATCTTTCAAATAAAACATTTTTAACTCCTCTCACATATCTTAATGTTTTAATCTAGTTTTGCATATCCTTTAACTTCTCTCAAGAATTTCATTTCTGAAGCCTGTATCTTACTTTTCTTTTTCTTTTTTATCAACATTTTACTTCTATAGAATATGATCGGAAAAGCCATAACTTCATAGAATTTTAATTTCGTGTCTTTTAGAATTTTATTTTTAAAAGTTCGATTAATACCTTGAAATGCCATTACCTTTGTTTTAAAAATGTAAATTTTCATATTAACTTAGGCCTATATTGTTCACAGTTCTCATTTAACTTGAAACTGATATTTGTAGAGTAGATTCTTTATCTTGAATAATAACAAAGTCATCAGCAAACAGAAGTAGGCCTATATTTAAATACATAGGCCATTTTATGTTATTTTGAAGACAGTTAATTTATATGCAACTTAATTCCTAGAACATCATCCTATTGGTAGGCTACGTTTTTCTCATCAACGACTGAAGGGGTGGCAATGATATTTTTAGGAGACTTTAATTCAGTATACGGTAAAGAATCTGTAACAAATTCACTGAAATACTGGTTCAAAAATCATGTTTTCGTAAATTGTTGAAATGAAGAGAAGGAAATAATTGTTCAAAGTTCAATCATATCCTGCATTCAAAATATTGTAGGTGTAGTATACCTAACAACAAGGAACTCCTGTGACACATGTTTAGTCTAGGATTTAAGGAGAGATCAGGACTTGCTTGTCTAGGTTGAGGCATGGAAATTTCTAAAAATTCCGATAAACACGATTAACGATTATGTCCAATGTACGGGAGCTTTGAAGACGACATACATAAGTTATAGGAAAATGTAACGATTTGGAATATTGGAGACGTCTGTTGTTGCCGGAAAGATTTCTAAATTCAAATCGTGAAAGATTGGCATGCTACTAGTTAATTGTAAAGCCAGAAAATTGTATAAACGTGCTCAAATTTCTGGAGAAGACGCGGAAAAATATAAGGACAACACTCATTCGCTGAATAAATAAATATGTAGGCCTAAGCAAAGTGCGTATCTTCTAAATGCCTCCCTCTGCACTTTACCTGCTTCGGTTTGTAAGCAAAATGTAATAACTTATTATTAATACTGAATAACAACATTTGATTCAGGATGTCTATAGAGTGCAGATAAACAAATGCATCAATTGTTTATAACTTTTAAAAATAAACAAACAACTAAAATCAACTCATTTATTTGTTACATTTGTTTATAGTCACTCTATAGACATCGTGACGTGCTGTCTTGTCACGGAGCGGGCCCGGGTTCGATCCCGGTCGGGACAAGCTTCCTAGGTGAGGAAACTTTGAGGCTCAAACGGTCCCCGAACACCATCTGGCCATAATTATCATCAATATCATATTTGTCTAATTAGATTAAGTTTAGTTTAAGGCCTCTTCTGGCGCATCATTATCATCGTCATCAAGTCATATCATCGGGGCAGCGTAACCCTGCCTTCCAGGTGCCCAAACATCAAAAGTGAGTTACAAGTTACGCCATGCCAAAAGATATCACCAGAAATGTCGAAATGGCAAACTAGGACATTGAAATATATAATATTATTATATATATATATATATATACATAGGCTATATAGGCCTATATATAACATTATTTGTAGCCCTACCTATCTTACTTTTATTCTAATAAAGTCGTATTATTATTATCATTATTATTATTATTAACTTGCATAATAATAATAATAATAATAATAATAATAATAATAATAATAATAATAATAATAATAATAATTGTCTAATAATAGGCCTACTACTGCTAATAATAATTATTATTATATTAGTAATAGCCTAATTGGCCTATATGTAGCCTATATAACTTAAATACAAGGCATAAAACATATGATATAGCCTATATCCCTAACGACTACTGACTAATAGGTACACTGACAGTATACAATTCGGAGTTGATGGTCGCACACACATAAGATCTCCATAAATTCTTTCTTGAGCTAAGTTATACTCGTAGCTTGTCAGCAAACAAAATGCAGTTGTGCTGCGCGTGGACTAGAATTCTATGACGTAGTGCTCCCTGTCCAATTACGTTGCGCTTGGAATTTCTCGTGATAAAGTGATTTAATTATAAGTATAGTAGGCGTTTAATTACATTATCGTCGTTATTTATCACTAGGCTACGTTTTGCTGTTGATACCAGCAACAAATCAGGTGATACGGGCATTGATTCTAATCGGTTCAAAGAGGGGAAGTGGGGAACAGAGGTCTGGTCTGGATAGTGAGAGATTTATAGTCAAAAACAGAATGTATTAGGACTGTTTTTGTCCATGTCGTTACAGAACTAGAAGGCTACAGCAGGCCTACCAGTTGGCTGTTGGATTCACATCCAATTGTGGACGATTATCCAGCAAGTAGTCTATTGGGGAAACATGTGGCCAGCATGTCAAGACCCCAGCCGTTATTGCTTGTTATCCTCCTAATGTAATGTTTTCCAATAATTTCCTGTATAGTTCACCTCCCTCAAATCATGGTTAAAGATAGTTAACATTTCACTTTCTTATATTTTTTATTGCTGAAAATGAGAAAGCTTCAATTATTATAGGTTGAATGGTTCAATAGACTATAGACGTAGGCTACATGTATATTTTTGAAGACTATTTAACTCATGTCGCAAATGGTAGTCAATGAGCAATCACGTTTCAATGAATTCTGTTTTACATCAATGACAGTCGTGTTTCACCTCGCTCTTTATCGATTTCTATTTATCAGCTCCTGCTTTTGTGATAAAGAAAGCTCCTCCTTTTTTAATATTCTGAACAGGTTAGACCATTATTTTTCTCCAACAAATACATTGAATGTAGCAAATAATGAATAGATTCAGTGATTTTACTGAGTTGTTTATTCGAAATATAAATGATTAACCTATAATGTTGATTATAATAGTTTGATGTGTTTCATTATTTCTCCACTAGAGTGCATTCTTACAATATTGCGATCCTATTTGGCAATAAATAATATGATCGAGTTGCAGTGAAAATACATAACCTCACATTTCTAATTTGTTTTCAAACATCGCCGTTTACATTAACTATATAAATATTTTAAAACACCGGTAACTATATTAAAATAATTATTTTTTAGTAGAGAGCTTAATTTTATTCGTTAAATAGTCCTAACAAATGCCACTCTTATGATAAATAAATTCTTTATTAGCACAAAAACGTGTAATGTTGTCAAGTCATTAGAATTTGAGATATCTACTTTTATGATTAGGGCCTCAAACGTTGAGCTTTAGTAGTGACCCTCTACTTTCTCGAGTTAGAAATACACAGGACCCATATGAGCATTAGCCTATTATTCAACATATTCACGGCGAGGAACGGCCAATAAGGAAGAGATTAGGCCCCTACAAGCAGCAGAGATGAGACTCATGAGAAGGGCTAGGATTTTTATGATATCCATCCATAGTAATTCTGCCCGAGGGCACGTCTTTCACTGCAATCATAGAATTTCATGCTATGCTTCGCAGCTTTACTAGGGAATTATAGGTGTGGTAGCTTTCCGTTGCTTCCACACCGGTGATGTATGATGCTGATAATGATAAGGATGATCATGATGGCCGGATGCTTTTCGGGGATTGTTGGGCCCTAAGCTTCGTGATATTTGTCTTACAGGTGAGGAAAAACCCCGAAAAAAAAACCTCACCTATGAGCCTGTCCCGACCGGGAATCGAACCCGGGCCGGCTGCGTGACAAGGCAGCACGCTACCTCGAGAACACAGCGGTGAACTTTATGATATAGCATAGCTATAGGCCTATTTTTGGTAAGAGTGATATGTTTCTTAAGTAATATAGGGCCTGTATGATTTTTATACAAAAACTAATTGAATTAAAGTACTTTGTTAAGTCATATTTATTGATATTTGGCTCTTTATATGTGACCGAGCACATTATAGCAATTTATTTATCATATTCCCCATATTTTCACTTTTTTTTAAGAATTAAAGAATTTTTATCTTACAATTTCTTTCTTCCGTGTTTGAGTTGTTAAATTTCTCACAATTTTAATTCTTGTAAAATCTATCTTCCTCTCCGCTTTCGTTCCAATTCACGGTATGGACTTTTCCCTTACGCATACGTATAACCTATAGGCCTATCTGAGCAAATATGTAGTTAGGCCTATGTATGGCTCGCGACAAGCAGGTGGCTGCTGATAATTTTAATAAAAAAAATGCTACAATATCAAATTCCATACTTTACCGATAGTTTGTTTCACATTTGCACTTCATTCTCAAATGAATAGTTAGGCCTAATTGTCATAACTGATATACTACTTGATTTTACAAGTGAAATTATTACATAATTATAATATTATTAGGTCATAATAATGTTTTATGTTACAGTGCATTTTTTTTTGTAAATTTTAGATCAATAATGCATAGGTCTATATATTTTTGCATATGTTGGTGCTTTTAGGTCATAAAAATCCTAGCCTTATTCATGAGAAAATAGCCGGATGGATCATTACTCCATCACCAAAAAAATTGAAGACATTCTACGATAATTTATCACATTATCCAATACATCAACCAATACAAGCTTGAGTTCAAGTAACATGTGGGAGAATGTCAAGACTTTCTCTAAGATGCCGAAACAAATTCTTACATATAAGGTATGCGTTATGTTTTCCGAAGAAATGTCGGAATTTGTGGGAAGGTAAAAAACGCTGGGATGAGATGTAATGTACACACTAAGGTGTCATACCTGAAGGAATATCATAAAGATATAACAAAAATAATAATTTCGTAGTTTTAACACAGTAAATAACCTAAAAAGAGACACATGTCGAAAACCGCGAAATATGAAGGAGCCGACAACTCCATATTTTTTTAAATACCAACTTTCAAATCTGAAGTTATTGATTTGATGAAAATGTACCTGTTTACTTTTCGAAACACGTAAAAGATTAGCAGTATAGCAAAAATAGGCATTAGTGCTTTGAAATAATCCATTAGAACGTTAACAAATCACCAGTATTATCATTAAAATTATATAGCTGTAGGCCTCCTATAGGTCTCCCTATTTACGGTTAGAGGAATTGATAAACGGTAATGTAGCCTATAATTACCACAGGAGTTATGACCAAACTCGAAAGATAATAGCTACATATTATAAGCTATTCATGTTTTCTACATTAATAAATTTTGGTCTAACATAAGCCTACAAGATACTGACACCCAATTTCGTCACAGCATGCAAATTCACCGCGGTCTGTTGTCGGTGCATTTGATGACCACATGTTATATACCAGATATACAATCTATGTTTATACATCTCAATAAAAAATATATGTAAATGTTCGTTTGTTGAAAATCTTAAATCTTAAATCCGAAAGTTCTTCACAGACTGCTTTGAACATTGGTACATAGGCCCCTATATGTAGCGTAGGTTTTCATGTGGAGAGTTTTTGTGCTAGCTATTATGATTTAAAACCATGTGTAGGAGTTCATCTGAAACTAACATTTAAAATCGTTCTAGCAGTAGGAATTTTTGATTATTTAAAATGAAACTAAGTATAGGCCTATCATATTGAAATATACCGAGGTAGGTATTATAAAAAAATCAGCGAAATCCGACGGTTAGAAATGGAGGTTTACCTGATATTCTAAATTAAAAATTGATTCTAGCAAACGCCATGTTTGCATTTTTGATTCGTTGCAATGTAATTTATAGCTACCTTTGTACATAGGCTACCTACAGGTGTTCAGTTACGGCGAGTGTTTAGCCGCGATCTGTTCTAAAACTATTAGGTGTAGAAATTCACCAGAAACGAAAATTTAAAAATCATATTCAATTTATTTGGGCGTACAATACTAATAAAATTCATTGTTAAAAGCGTTGAGGTGGAGAGTCATAAAATAAAAATAAGTTAAAATATACCTTCTTAGGTAAAATCCGTCGTTCCCAACTTATAAAATATGTAATCTTTATGCATGTAGGCCTTGAGAACATCCATTCCATCTTCAGCAGGTCACTCTTCGCTACAACATCCAGTATGATGGTTGTGGCTCAGCCACATTAGGACCAGCAGCATCAACCATCATACTGGATGTTGTAGCGAAGTGACCTGCTGAAGATGGAACAGATGTTCTGAAAGGCCTACAGGCATAAAGATTACATATTTTATAAGTTGGGGACGATACCAAAGGGCTACGATGAGGAATAATCTTATTTATTATTTCCTTTCATTTTTTTGAGCGTTCTTCCACAGTAGATTATCCCCTACGGGTTTTACCTAAGAAGGTAGCCTATATTTTAACTTATTTTATTTTATTTGGGTGTAGTAACGCATGCCGGGTATTAACTACTCTAAAATAAAGATTGGACTGGTGATGGTTTCTCGGAAGAGCGAGTGTGTCGAACAAGGTGTTATTTCACTTGGCCGAACGTCTCTAGTTTAGTCCAGTAAGTGACAACGTAACATGTCATTTGAAGACTTAGCCTATTTCACTCTTATTTGTTTGACCTTCAAAATCACTGTGAACTTAGTGGCGAAATTGGAATCCAGTGTATGGCAATTTCGCCACTTGACGTCTCTTTTTTTTTTATTATTCTCTTTTTTATAAATCAGTTTTGTGGATTTTTAAAAGCCCTCTTCAGGAATTAGGCTAAGTGATTAAGACCTACAGTTACAAATTGCTAATTTTAATTTTGAAAATATTTAAATTAAATATTTCTAAATATGGATTAAATTAATTATGACACAATTAGGTACATCTGCCTCATAGGCGTACATCATCATCATCATCAACCATGCAAGTATTAGGTCATGTGGCCTGTTACGGCCTCAAAGAGGAATTTTCTATGCAGCGCTTTTTGGACGTCCCAGCGATCTTTTGCCTTGGGGGCAGTAACCAAGCATGACTTTTGGAATTCTATGAGATGGTATTCGTTGAAGATGGGCTTTCCAGTTCATCTGGTATTTTTGTAGTCTGTATGGTGGAGAATGGGTTCTACATTCAACTCTTCCAAAATTTCCTCATTTCTTTTATGGTCCTAATGGATAGTGACGTGCATTTCATCACTTCTCCTCTCCAAATCTCGTCCTCAACCTGCTCGTGGTGCAAACTCCTATTACAAATGGGGCTCTGAGGACCGACTACTGGCGGTATAACCCATCACCTTAATGTAGAGGAAATGCTACATTACTGTAGTGGTAACCCCACAATAATAAGACACCCCTCTGGGCCAGCAACCCATTGGGCGAAAAATTTACATTTGATTTCAAGTCTCAAACCTTAGCCCTACATAATTTCTGAAATTATATAGCTATTTAAAAAATATATAGGCTATTATTTGAATAATTTAGTAGTATGTAGGTTATATTTTTCTAGCTATAGGCCCAGTGCGGGGATTAAGGTGCTCATTAGTGGGAGTATTTTAACCAAGCTAATCAGTTAGGCCTACGCTTATTTACCCATAGATGTCAGCGAGTGACATAGGATCGGTAAGATTACATTTTTTGCAAGTAATAAAGGAATGTTATACGTAGGCTAATTCAATATCACATGGTATCTACATTTTGTTCATTATAACAACCTACAGTATTCATTTATGAAGATTTATCTTCCCACCACATTCCTCGACTCCCAATTATTTATCCTGTCGTTTCCAGTATCTATTCTCCAACCATATATTAAACACACGATCACAACATAATCTCTTGCTTAATATCCCGTAACATAGGACATCACATCACTACATGTCATATAGGCTACTATCTTCACTTCTCGCAACTGGAATTCTCTAACACAAGAAATAAGGGGCTGCCGGAAATTGGCATATTTTAAATTAAATCTAAATTTATATTTGCTCTAACCTCGATTTCATCATCTATCCAGTTTAAGATAGGCCTACATAGGCTATATTAATTGGCGTTTCTCCTATAATTTATCGTATTTATATCCATCCATAGTAATTCTGCCTGAAGGGAGGTCCTTCGCTGCAATCATAGCATTTCATGCTATGCTTGCAGCTTTACTAGGGAATTGTAGCCTACGTGTGGTAGTTTCCCGTTGCTTTCCACACGTATTTAAATAATAATAATAATAATAATAATAATAATAATAATAATAATAATAATAATAATAATAATAATAATAATAATAATAATAATAATAATAATAATAATAATAATAATAATAATAATAATAACAATAATAATAATAACAATAATAATAATAACAATAACATCAATAATAATAGCCTGAATATTATTATTATTATCATAAGTAATATTATTGTTATTATTATCATCGTATAAAATGTTGTTTATACATGAAATTTCCATTTTTAATTCATCATAATTAGTAGGCCTATAGGCTAGTATATATAGGCCTATAATCTATAAGTTATTGTCAAATATAGGCTATACTTGTGCTGGTTGAGTGGAAGAAAAGGCCTTATGGCCTTAACTCTGCCAGAATAAATAAAATAGTATTATTATTATTATTATTATTAATTTGCCCTATATGACGGCCCTATATGTCATTCTTCTCTCAGCTACCTTACTCATTTCTTGTTAGTCCTTCTATGTTATCATTTCTATCACATCTTCCAAACAGTCTACATTGGGCTTCCCCTGAATTCTCTTCCCCCAAAATCCTTTTAAGGAAATTGTTGTAACGGGCTATGTGACGAAAAAGAAAGGTGTTTCTTTGACAGCCATAAATAGGCATAGGCCCTACTACCTATGTGGCCTATACTTTTATAAAATCACGTGGCGATTCCGGCGATGTTTTGAACGGAAAACTGCCTACAAGTCCTATTACGCCTATTAGACTAATAAACGAACCTTAATTATATTAGGCCTATCTCTAACAAACTCACTGGTATAATCGTATCTGGTGGTTCATGGTCGCGCGGGCATGAACTGTCCATATATCTCTATCCTCTGAGCTAACATTTTACTGACATTCCCTGTATAGTCCTAATTAACCACCCTCAAATCATGGCCTGTGTTATTCTCCCACCTCAAACTTGTAGTACCTAATGGATGCTTTTACTCTGGTTCTTCTACAAGAAGTTTCCACGCCCCTCTTACATTCCAATTCGTGCTACTTTCCCTGTCCATCTCTGCCTACGAGACTTACCTATTCTTATTAGGTTAGGCCTACATCTGGTTTGTCATCCACTGTTATGCAGTCTTCTCCATTCACTTGTCTGTTAATATCTTCTTGGACCAAAAAAATGTCCTAAGAGTTTTATTCTGAAATACTCATAATATTTTCTCCTCCCTTAAAATAAGAATCCACATTTCACATTCATATAGGCCCTAATAGCATAATACTAGGCCTAATAGGGGCCTAACTGAGAGAATAACAGTTTTATATTTTTCAATTAAACTTTTTTTTTGAGAAGTTGGGACTACAAGAGATCCTGTTAATGCATATGCCTACTAGCATGCGTTTCAAGAATTGAATTTATGTTTAACATCTTTGTGCACCTTATTCCTGCATGTAGGCCTAATTGTTTCTTGGTATTTGAATTCATCCACTTTTTCAAAATTTCTCTCATTTGTCATTAACTATTAATTTCCATTAGCCTCTATAATATATTTCTTCTATGTGTGACCATATAGCCTACTGCATTTAGTTTTATTGATGTTTACTTTCAGTCCTAATTTCTTAGTGTTACTCAATAGAATGTGCGTGGTGTTATTATTATTATCTATTATCTTTTATTATTATTATTATTATTATTATTATTATTATTATTATTATTATTATTATTATTATTATTATTATTAAACCATGATTTGAAGGCCTACAGGGAATGACTGGTAAACATTTGCTTCGGGATAGGGATGTAGAGTACAGAGAGAGCTTTTTTTTCCCCGACCATGAACTTCCGGGTTCGGAAGGGCCACTGAGTTTATTATTATTATTATTATTATTAGTGGCCTGTTCTTACCTATTAGGTAGGGTAGGACCGACTATTTAATTTTATTATTGTTCCAAGAATTGCATAACTTGTCTTACAAAGGTAAGCAGCCCTAGGTTTATTTACAGTACAATAACCTAACGGGAGTGCAATGAGCTATAAACTAATTTGCTACCTACACGCAGAGGAGCCTTACTGTTATTTCCAACACTTCGGTTGACACTTGCTGGCCTCCTGATCTTATCGTAAAGACTTACCGTTGGAGCAGACGCTGCTGGCGTCTCCCGGGAGGCCGCTGTCCGTGCCACTTTCGTGGCCGTCGGAATCCTCTCCGCGGCAGTGAAGGGACAGGTCACGGGGACCCTCGCTGCTCGAAGCCGGTGAACTACAGGGGCTCCGGGGTCCGCTGGACAAGATGTCAGTTATCATAAAGCGGGACCGCGTGGTCTGGTGATGGTGGTGGTGATGGTGATGATCGTGGGGCGAGGCGTCTTGCTTACCGCTGGTGATGGTCATCTCGTCCACCGTGATACCCCCCGCCGCACCACCTACCCCCCGTCCCGTGCTAGGATCCAGCACGATCACCATCAACACATTAACGCATATCACCAGTCAATATCACCACTCTAAATGTGTTCTTGTTGTTTGTCTCTTTAATTTGCTTCTGCGGTTTAAAAATGCAGCACTCTCGCGTTCTTACAACTCCACGGCACTCTTCATACTGCTCGCCCGGCCTGCTAGCGCTTGCCGCGCCTCTGGCGGCCATCTTGAGAACCGCCCATCTCTCTGCGGAAGCAGCCAATCGCACTGTAAGACGACTTGTGCGCCAATCGCGAGAGATGGGCGGTGGGGCGTGTCTAATTGATTTGTGTGACGTCATCGATGCGCCTAACCATTAAAGAATGCGGAGTTGTTAGAAGGCCCCTCCCACTCCGCAATCACAGGGAAATCTCGGCGACAATTACACCCCAACAAGAGCCACTCATGCACGCAGACTCTTGGCTCATTGTTGTACGCAGACAGTAGCATTGTAATCAGTTTAACATTCCAGTACACACATTTAAATTTATTTTCACAACTTTTTCCTCTGTATCTTCATACATGCCATGTTAAATAATGGACTTCTTGCGTCTTCTTTTTCATTTCTACCTAAATAATATTACATTTTATAAATTAATTTTATAAAGTAATGGCTGTTCCTGTATTGATGTACGGATCAGAATGTTGGACAATCACTGAAAGACAAGAACAAAGATTGGAAGCAATTGAGATGAGATTTTTAAGAAATATAGCAGGATGTATTCTGCTGGATAAGAAACGAAAAGAAACTCCAAACTCCAGGCCTAGAAGGCCCTTGACTGACATAAGAAATTAACTAAACATTTTTAAATTTACAGATCGAATAGTTAAATATAGGAACGCCTGGAAAGAACATGTTGATAGAATGCCAGAAGAAAGATTTCCAAAATTATTGCTGAATTATAAATCACACGGTAGGAGAAACGTACGCCCATACAGAAGATGGTCTGAGCAATTCTAACAATTCTAGCTTTCATTAAACAAGAACGAGCCATAGAATGATGATGATGATGATGAAGAACAATGCCTTTTATTTATTTTATTGATATCACTAAAGTATTTTTCCGCTTACCGTAAAATGGCATCAAGCGTAACTCTGCACTAATGTGCATCCAGTTTTTTTCACCAGGAAAGTCTCATAGGCCCAGGTCGTATGGCAATTTTGAGGGGGTCTACTTTGAAAACCCCATTGCCGCTATGAGCAATCTTGCATTTACATTTTCAATTGTAGTTTTTAATTTTTTATCTTTAATTTGTTTAACAACAAGAATATTAAAATTAAAATCTAAACTGGGTAGCCCTAAATGGATAGGGCTATTTACTGATGACTCACGATATTCGGATGAATAATTATTGTCCGACAGTGCCAAAGTGGGCTGTGCTTTTGTTGTATTGCCTACAAAGATGATGTAGAAATGTCTTCCTCTCAGTTTAAGGCTTTTGGTAAAGTGTTTAATCTTTCAATCAGAATTAGGCCTATTCGCCGTAATAGTGGTCATTAAATCGTGTTTGGGATGTACAAAAACGTGTTTGCGTAACAGGTGATTCGAAATGAGCTCTACTATCTCTGATAAATTTAATTTGGATCAATTAAGCTTACGAAAAGCAACCTGCTTCAGAAGAATTTATCTCCTTTTGTTGGTTCTGGATCCTAGGATACTCTGGAGATAGGTTACTCGGAATGAAAGAGCAGACAGTTTGACAAAGCCGGCAAGATCAAGTTTACTTACTCTGTCCTCTTTCTTATGTAAAGTGGAAACTCAATATATTATTGCTGAATGGGTTGTATTCGGCTAAGTCAAAACTGAGGGTGTGACAACTCGAGAATTTTTTTTTTCCCAACTGTCTAAATGCTCAAATGTAGTGCCCAATTTCACATTAGCTCAAATTTTAACCGGACATGGAAAATTCCAGGCATATTTATACAAATTTAAAATAGCCTATCTGATTTTAGAAGGCGGACATGGAGAAATAAAACGATGTTATGAATAGACCTATGCATATTTGGGGACAAAAATTAGTGCAGATGGAAGTCATGATGCTGCAATTAACGAGAGGATAAATAAGGGGAAATTTGTAATATCAAAATTAAATGCTGTTTTATGGGATCAGAATATAAATTCTAAAACAAAAACAATTTTTTTTAAATACTATAGGCCTATATTTAAGTGACAAAAACATGGGAATTAAAATCTCGAACAATAAGCAAATAAAATTCTTCAAAATGGATTTCAGGAGGCTTTCAGATGGAATTTCTAGAAGAGATAAAATATAAACAGTGTAATTAAACAAATTATTAATGTTCAAACTTCAACTGTGAGTTTCATAAATAAAACAAACAAAGAAAATGGTGTAGTCATGTAAAAGAATGGCAGAAGGCACATTCCCAAGAAGAATACTAGAATGGGTGTCACTTAGTAGAAGAAGAAGAGGACAGCCAAAAATAATGTGGAATGATGGTGTTTTGAGCAGCATCAGGGAAAAGGGATAGGGTGATGGAGATTAGAATGACAGAGAGATGTGGAGGAGAAGACAGTATATTAATTGGGCGAAGGAAAATGTTGTGAAACATTGTGAAATCTGCTAAATAGGCTAAATAAAATATCTTCAAATGTATAATTTAGGCTAAGATGTGGAAAAGACATTAGATCAGTCAAACATGTTTCATTGTCTAATGCTGTGGTTTGTACATTACTAACTTGAATCACATCTGGACGCTATTGATAAAGATCCTCTTCATTATGTGGTCTCTAATAAAAATATTATAATTATTTCAAATATTTTTTTGAATAGTATTTATTCTAAAATGTGAGCTAGTTTTACTTTATTCTACTCTGTTATAAAATTATTTTTATATAATTTTACTTTGTTCTACCTTTTCAAGTTATCTTACCTGCTTCATTTTTTTTTCGGAATTTATCCACAATACTGTGGTTTTTTCGTCGCCCTAAAGAAATTCGCCTTCTCCTGTTGTAGCGGTTCTGAACATCCTCATCTGTAAGTCCTAGTTCATTCACTCTTCTTCTCACATCATCCATCCAACCTTCTTTAGGTCTTCCCTTTCTTCTTTTCCTATCTATTCTCCACTCTAAGGTCTTCTTAGGGATTCTATCAGATGCCATCCTCGAAGATGCCCATACCACCTTAATCGTCTTTCTTCTCGATTTTCTGTTACACATACCTTTCAACTCTCATAATTCTACTAATTTCAACGTTTCTATTTTTTTTTATTTCTGGACTTGTGCGATAAACTTCTCCAGTAGGCTAATTCATCTCTGTTGCTAATAACTTGTTAGGTTGGCACCTCTTAATTGTCCAAGACTCTGATCCATATACTCTCTACAGTAGTCTTATAGCCTATTTATAGACCTACTGTATTTTTGTTTTGTTCTGTGAAGGATGTTTTACTTCATAATACTGAGTTCAGCTACCAATTACTCTCCGTCCAGCTGCTGTTCTTTTTGTATCATATTTATAATTATGATGAACCTTCTTCTTCTTCTTCTTCTTCTAAGATTGATCCTAGATATAGGGCCTCATGGCATGTTTATGTCAATATTACTTCGTAATGTTAAAATAAAATCGTTATAACTAGGCCTCGGAAGTGAGGATCTATAAAATGCCTATAAAAGACCTTTAAAAAGATCCAAAAATTTCCTAAAAACCTAAAAACTGAAAGAAAAAGAAAGGACGTAAAAAGGTAATTCAAATTAAATAATAACCTTGGTTTCAACTGCATTTTAATGGATATAGGGCTAATAAAAATGTTTAAAAAGTACAACATTCTAGTGAAATGCAACATAGGCTACGTTGCGAAAACAAAAAATTGATGACTGAAAATGCTTCTTCTTTCATACTTTTTTTATTCGACGGAGTTTGAAAAAGGAATTCTGTGTTCATTACAATAAAACTTTTGGAGAATTTATAGGCCTAATTAACGATTTTTCCCTCCTAGAATAAATTTAGCGAACCCGCAATGGGTATCAGGCGGTCAGTAGGCTAGTTAAAAATAACACGGATGGGCCTATTTTGTGAGGGTTCAATGGTTTTTCGCAGAAGAAAAGTGTTTGCAATGTGAAAAGTCTTTAGTAAGTAAAACTAGACGGTGTTTTTAAAAGAAGTTGGAACTGAGACTAGACTCTGCGGATTCTTGAATTATAAAAAGTGATCCTACAACAGGCCCGGTGGCCCTTGGGGTAGTAGGAGGTTAAGGCTCCCACTTTTTCTAGACAATCGGCACTTTATGTCAGCCGGGTTGTCAGCCCTGCGTGACGGCCACCTTTACCCCAGAACAAGCGTCTGGTACTCATTTCCGTTAGAGGCTGAGTCGTAAAAATATAGACCAAACCAGAAGAAGGTAAAGTTGCAAAAAAACCGTTAAAACCTAAAAAAAAGAGGCTAAAATGACCAATAAGCAAAACAAACTCGAAAATGGACAAATGTAACGAGTATAACTCACCATTTTCTGACCTACAATGACCCAAAATGTGTAGCCTAATGACATTAAATTGGAACTTTTTTGTCTCAGAAAGAAAAACATGTATTCTGATAGTAGGCTTTTTTTCTCCTGACTTCAAATATGATATCGGTTTTTCTCCATTAAGCAAGGTTTCCGAGAGACAGGAATTTATAATTTCAAACACTTTAATATTTTCTACATTCGTAATTACACAATACTCGAACATTCGGACTCACCTAGAAAGTAAGAAATGACGATTTTCTACTAGGCTATATTTCGCCTGTGGAGCATCCCTCTTGATGGCCCAACAATAATCGGCCAGCATATTAGGATTCCATTTGCCTTGATATCTCTTTTTCCATAGCTGAAATCTCCTGAGTTAGCTCATTTGGTTTTATTTTACAATGGACAAATGGACGAAAAAACGTTTATTAAAATAATAATTATTTAAATCCATTAATTGAAATAAAAAGAACTGTGGGTGATAGAGAAATTCCGAATACATATTTAAAAACACGATAAAAAACTGCATTAAGTACAACTATTGGTACTCATAAGTCAAAAATCATGTTGAACAGTGTTATTTACCTTAAGTTAAAACATGGTTTCTAAATGAATTGGACATACTAGGCCTATAATAATAACTAGGTCTAAATATGTTTTTATTCTTTCCCAAATTTACAATCTGTGTTATTAGAAAGACAATGAATAAATCCGTTACATGAGATTATTGAGTGGAAGAAATGACAGCCCTTCAGACAAGTAACCTACATCAATAGTAATGTTTTAGGTCTCATTTCTTCAGTGTTATTCAAAAGAATTATAGCCAGTTGATTTGAACGCTTCTCAAGTCAGTGCTGGTAACGAATGCTTTGGCCTATTTTTTATTTTACTTTTGGAGTTTGTAACACATATCTCGAAGGATGATGTTATTCATTTAAAGGGACCGACAGGTGAATTTCAATTTTTTATTTCATTTTTCAATTGATTGCTTTGAAAATTTTATCACGTAGGCCTACATTATGTGCTTATAGAAGTGTTTCTGCGAAGTTGGGTGTTTATAAGTAGAATAGTTTCATAATTATGATTTTTCTTTAAATAGGCCTATATTTTTTTTTACATTTTCTAAAAAATGCTCCTTACGATGCATTTTTAAATATTCTCTCATGAAATTTGAGATTCAGAGTCTTTATGATTACACTGAACGCATTTGTTATGCAAACAATCACAAAGGGAGGAAACTGCTTATTTTTGATTTTTTGAAACAAAAAATGTATCCACTCTCATGCATTTCCACCTCAATTTAATAAGAACACATGTGTCTTAGACTAGTAACTGCATAGCAAATTTTAATTAGCATATATTGGGCAGTCTAATCACAAAATTTCACTTTGATAGCATACAAATTGCGTCGTAAGGGACATTTTAATTTTAGAAAATGTAAAAAAAAACCAAACAAAAAAAACACACATTAAAAGCTTAGGTAAGTACGAGTAGTAACTCTGACCACGCGTGCAAGGGTATTTAAACTCTTACGTCAAGAACTCAATTTTGCTCCTACAATAGAAATGTTTATATGAAAATGGTCCTAAATAATCAGATTCATTAAAACGCAAATAAACAAAAAACATTTTTTTTTGCCTTTTTTCAACATTTTCACCATTCGGTGCCCTTAACAGGGAGCTGGACAATTGAAGAAAGAATTTTAGACTAAATAAATAAATATTTATTTATTTATTTTTATTTATTTATTTAGCCTGGTGGAGTTAAGCCCATATGGCCTTGTCTTCCACTTACCAGGGCAAACATATATTACATCAGAATATAACAATCACAATGAACTCTAATATTAAATACTAAATAAAAATTTGATCAAAAAGATAATATCTATTATATTATGATCTATAATGCAACTAGTTAATGTTAGTTAAAATTAAGACTAAAACTAATAATAAAATGTATACAATCAAGACATAACTTATTAAATTAGGCCTACATATTACAAATTGTAACAACCATGCTGAAGGGCTCTGTAGCCATCTTAAGCAATCTTCTATAGCCTATGGTATGTCTATAGCTAAATCTTGGTTCTTGATTTTTTCCCCTTCATTCAGAATTATATATTTTTTCAACTACTTGTTCTATAGGCTAATATTATAATGATATTGTGAAAAGAAAAATTAATGTCTGAACCAGGAATCGAACCGTGGACCTCTCATGTTCCGTACGAGCATGCAGTAGTGATATCTACCGGGCGGCGGACGAAACGAGAATTATATATTTGTAGGCCTATATGTGGAAAGATTTGTTAATGTTTGTACCATGTCTCGAATAATGTAGTGGTTTTGCACGCTCATACGGAATACGAGAGGTCCACGGTTCGATTCCTGGTTCAGACATTAATTTTTCTTTTCACGATACCATTATAATCATCATCATCATCATAATCCGGTATCATGGCAGCTACCGCCGTCTTCCGGAAACCAAACGCCATACCTCTCTGTCCATCCATTGATCTTCCTCCATTCCTCTGATATTCATAGCTGCTTGTACCCCTTCTATCCAAGTTTTCTTCCTCCTTTCCATTGAGATCCATTCCATAACAATTTTTGGCAATCTTTGCTCTGGCATTCTTTATTATAACTTAATATTTCGATGAAACAAAAATTTGCCGCTAGAATGTTAACGGACACACACACCTAATATATATATATATATATATAGGGCCTATATACATATACATACAATGTCCACCGCTGTGGTCTCGGGGTAGCGTGCTGCCTTGTCACGCAGCGGGCCCGGGTTCGATCCCCGGTCGGGACAGTTTTTCTGGGTGAGGTTTTTATCGGGGTTTTTCCTCACCTGTAAGACATATGTCAGGAAAACTTAAAAGGCCCAAACGGTCCCCGAAATCATATGGCCATCGCAATCATCATCGTTCATATTCATCTTAGGCTAAGCTTAGGATTAGGGACTCTCCTGACGCACCATTATCATCATCATCATCATCATCATCCATCATATCATCGGGGCAACGTAACCCCGCCTTGCAGGCGCCCCAACCTCAGAAGTGGGTTACAAGTAGGCCTACGCCATGCCAGGAGAGAAACCAGGAATGTCGAAAGACAAACCTGGGGGCATTTGAAAAAATATATATATATTAGCTATAATACGATCCATTATTGGAACTGTGTTAAAATAACAATATTGGAAAGTGTTAAATACTTGTTCTAGGCCTATGCCTATTGTACAAATTAAAAAAAATTGTATGTGTTGTCTGTATATTATGTAATGTTTCCCTCCATTGTATCTCTACCTTGTCGTGGTGGAGTGTCTTGCGTGCTTAAATGACCCAAAGAGCTATGTTCGGCGATATCATTGTTGCCGAAAGAGTCTGTACCGGATAGATTAAATGCGATAAGCCAGACGGAAAAAAGCATCTTGATCCAAACAGTGACGATCTTTCACTGTAAAAATACAACCGTCAGGAAAGACGGACACGGGTTCCAGTTCCCATTTATGATTAGCCTATCCTAAGTGAAAATTAATGTTAGTTAACGATTAATTGGGATAGATTGATAATAGTTAAAAATATTATTTAATTTATGTGTGAAATGGATGTTGTTTTGAACGCTAGAAACTTCTGTTAGGTGATTTTGAAGCGATTTGTAGATATCTGATGGCATCATGAGCGAAGAATGCACTTAAAGATGAGGAGTTATGTTGGAGGCAGTTTATCAGGGTTTTAGAATATACCGGCTTATTGAGGTGTAAAATTACACGTTACAGAACCTCAAAAAAACTTACCATTACAGTACTCTGTGCGTTTCATCTACTAATTTCATACTCTTTAACTTTTCCCAGCAACATCTCTACTCGTGAATTACCCAAACATCCATTTATTTTTTTCCCTTCTTCTTTTTATTATCTTCCTTGCCTTCCTATTTTCGATTAACCAGTCTTGACATTTTCATTCTTATGTTTATCTTAACACGGAAAAGCAGTTTTAGACATAGGCCTAAGTAACTCACTGGCACTAACCATCCTGAAGGTTCTTCTCCGCGCAGACATAACTTAACCTCTCCTTACATCCCTGTAATGAGCTAATGTTTTCCAATCATCTCTGTATAATTCACTTCCCTCAAATTATGGTTAATATTAATCTCCCACCACATTTTGGTCTACCTACGAATGCATTCCGTCTGTTTTCGTAAGTTTCCATGCCCCTCTTTCATTCCCTATTCGTTCCTCATGTCATGATGATCGCAGTGTACGAGACTTAATTGTTCTTATTACATCTGGTTTCGCATAAAGATCTTGTAGCTCACTGTTATATAGGCCTAATCACTCTAACCTTAGCATAGTTTTTATTTTTCAAATTCCTTCGGAACTTGCTAAAATATTCTGAAAGAATGATATAATCTGTGATTAGATGAATAGGTGCTGCTATAACGAGGCTCTGTTTTGAAGCGAAATATTGGATGAATGCAGTCTAAATTAGACTAAGCTATAGCTAAGTTAAGCACAACAAATGCTATTCACACCGTGCAACAATACGTATGTTAGTGGTTAAATTTACCCCCAGCGCCGAGTTTCAATGCGGGGAGAGGAGGGGAGGCGCTCTGTATCCTACTGTAAACACTTTGCAGTGAACTACCTCCCTATTGTTTCACTAACCCATTTTCTTTAGTGTCTTCGTCTTTAACTTGTTTAAAATACGCATTGCCCGAGTTAAATGAAATGACAGGTAGACCTAATGACTTTTGAAATTATTTTAATGTGAAATTAGAATCACATTTTGTAAAGGCTGTCAGCTCTTAAAGTGATCC
This sequence comes from Diploptera punctata, assembly GCA_030220185.1. Classification (NCBI taxonomy): domain Eukaryota; kingdom Metazoa; phylum Arthropoda; class Insecta; order Blattodea; family Blaberidae; genus Diploptera; species Diploptera punctata. The sequence goes on along the minus strand of JASPKZ010001957.1, from coordinate 1,451,872 downwards.
TCTTCAAAAGAAAACTATGTGATATGCTCGCTTTTCATTGGTTATGGACACCGACTTACGATGTAGAAGCAATAAGTACGCGAAAAAGTAGTTCCCATCATTAAATTAAAAATTTGCCCTCTGAATATAGCCCTCTTGTTAGCCTATTCTTCGTGAATGAAAATAATAAAGTAGGTAAAGTAATCCCACTACAGGCCTTACGAGGCCCTTGGGGTAGTAGGAGGTTAAGGCTCCCACTTTTATCTAGACAATCAGCGCTTGATATCAGCCGGGTTGTCAGCCCTGCGTGACGGCCGCCTTTACCCCAGAACAAACGTCTGGTACTCATTTCCGTTAGAGGCTGAGTCGACCCCAGGGCCATAGAGCCGCCAGAAGGTTTGGGTCAGTTTAAAAATCCTGACCCCATCAGGACTTGAACCCTCGACCTTACGGCTTGTAGCGCAGTGCCTTAACCACTACGCTACGGCGTGCGAATGAAAATAATAGACTAATAGGCCTATTCAAAATAAAGAAAATATTCTAAAACACATATAATCAATAATTACAACTTAAAATAGTCTATTATATTTGGATGATGTATTTGAGTCATGCCTCAGTCGATTCTGATGCAACAAAATGGCTGAAAGTATCCAGTCTTCTGTTGATGTGTCGCCATCTAAATTTTGAAAACACAAGTTGACTAGTGGTCAAAAACAGTTAGGCCTATTTTAAATATCTTTCACAAGTTCAGTGAAAAATATCATGAGCTTTCTTGTAATCTACCCATTTAAGGATCACATGTATTATATGCTTCACACGTAGGCCTACTCCCTGTCAATGTGACAGTAGCCTAATTGTGGCGCGAATGGCGGAAGAATACAATTGGCGTTTGTTTGGGTTAGGATCGCTCTAAGAGCGGATAAGGTATAGCTACTGTTGATAGTGAGATGAAAATTTTGCTTTTATTTTAAATTAATACAGGTTAAAAGAACACACGCTTTGGACTGGAATCCATATGGAGGAAGAAAAAGAGGCGACCTAGGAGAACATGGAGGAAAACCAAAGAAGAGGAAGCGCAGGGGCACGGAAAGACATGGCGAGAAATAAGATTGGCTGCCAGTAGGATGCAATGGAAGACCTTTACTGGTGGATACAAGGAGTATCAGAAATTAAGTCAAGTAGGTCACACACAAATAATATAATAAATTGTTTTTGCAGGTTAAACATCCGTCACGCAGGAACTGCGTAAAATTATGCCAATTCCTCAGAAAATAAAATTTATGATCCCAATTTGATGGTTTGCGAAACATACATCGTGTCCATTCAGTCTTTCCAAAATTACAATTTCCTATAAGATGAAAACTATAAAATTTAAGTTGTGTAGTTTGTGGCAGATGAAAGACAAACTCTCAAAGTTTGTTTGTAATGTCAGTGTACTTCCACATGTGCACCTCTTTTCTTGTATTCCTAATCCAAAGTAATGATCCTTGCAAATAGTCATCCATTTCAAATTTTCGTTAACACATTGCTCTTTCTCTTGGTATGACGTCATTGTAGATTAATACCTAAAAAAAACTTTGTGAGTTTGCCTTACATCTGCCACAAGCCACACACCTCTATTTTTTTATGGTTCTCATCTTATAGGAAGTTGCAATGTTGGAAAGACTCTATGGGCACGGTATATAGAATTAGGCCTATTTGTTAAATTGGAGGAACTCAGTTTCTGATTATTCTAAGTTATGGTAATGAATTTTTAAAATTCTTACAGAATATTACAATGTTAATAGTTATTTTTCATTATTTATTTTATCCCTTTATATAGAAGCTTAAGTATTAGGTATATTCGACCTTTAAATTCTTTCTTGATCTAGGTGATCATGGCATGAGCCATGATGGTTTCTGTCTATTTAATTTTATGATATTTTAGTACGAAAGGACTAAGTATTAAACATAAGTTTTGGTTTTTGTCTATAAACTTTTTTAAAGGTGTCAAACTGCAGTGAACACAAATTATGTAGGCCTAAACCATAAGTTATTAGGCCTACCTATTTTCATATTAATAAGAATTAAATGAATCGTGATTTCTTCTTACCTCATACTTATTAATTGAACCTCATAATGTTAAAAATTCCCAAATTTAATATATAGGCCTAAATATATTTTCATAATATTGTATAACTTGACCCCAGTTAAGTAATGTCAGCCGATTCATTTTCCATTGCTTTATTAAAATAATAAATTAAACTATTATGCCTTATACCTAATAAAGGGGTTAATTAAATTGTATTGCCCATACATTGTGACCAACCAAACATGGTTTGCTTGAGTTAACTTTTAATTTATGGTTTCACTTCTAATGCCGGATTTAGCTGATATTTAGGGAATATCTTTCTTTGTTAATTTTATTAGCATCGAAAATTGCGACCGCTAGAGAAATGTTTATAGGCTATTTTCGGTTGAGGTGAATTCTACACCAGATGGTCCGATTTTGCTTTTTTTAATTAACGAACTCGACTTTACTTTTTTTTTAAATATAGGCCTGTTTTAACTATTAGATAGAATTGCACAAAACAGATGAATGTATGGACCACATAACTAGAATGGATAACAATAAAATTCCGAATCAGATTCTTCATTACAAACCACTAGGACGAAGAAATGTTGGAAGACCCAGTAAAAGATGGACAGACGAATTCTATCATGAGATCGGAACAGACCTTGAGGTCTAATCCTTGATCCTTATGATGATGATGACTTTACTTTTTAAATTAATTAGGCCTAGTTTGGTTTCGATAAAACAAAAATTGCGGCCGCTAAAGCGTTAACTGACATAGGCCTACATCCCTACATAAGTTAGGACTACATAAGGCTATAGGCCAATAACTTAAATGTTGGTCATGGATTAATAAGAACATTTATGTCTCGTAAACTGTGATGGGGGGAGGGCATGTTTCACGAATGTGGAATGAAAGAGAGGCAAAAAAACTCGTTATTGAAATAAAATACCAGAAAAATAGTCTATTCTCTAAACAACACCGAAATCGGAGCATTAGGAATGATAGTTTACCCGAAATCCTTAATTTAAAAATAGCTGTACAGGTTGCCATGTTTGTTTTCTTGAAACGCGGCTGGAAACATATAATTTAATTAACAAAGGAAGATATATTCCGTAAACGAACAAAATTTGACTTGCTGAGGAAATCTCTTAGTTTACGCAGTTGTTGCGTGACGGACTTTTTTTTTAGTAAACATTGATTTTGTGAACATGTTGGTCACTGTAGTTTGTAGATGTTGGCGGTGATAAATTGAATTAAGGGGGACGTGCAGCAGGGGGAGATGAAGCTGCGCCTGAAAGTGAGATTTCTCGAGCTCCGTGACATTTATTCTAGTTCTTATCTCACTCCTCCGACTGTGACTGTTTGCTCAACTCATAGTCTTTACTAAGTTAATGCATTGTTTTATATTACACCAGCACTATATTGAGGAACACTAAGGAATTAGAGCTGGAAGTAAACATCAATAAAACTAAAATAGGATGTTCACACATAGAAATACATTAAATAATGGAAACGAGCATTAATGAGGAATGTTTAGAAGAAGTGGCTGAATTCAAATAACTGGGAACAATAATTACAAACAGGAATGAGATGCACAAAGAAATTAAACATAGGCTCAATTCTGGGAAAGCATTCTGCAGAGTGCGGTAAGTTATAAATCAGCTAATCACTGCACATGGTTGCAAGGTCAAAAACTTAACTTATTGTATCAGTGCTGACAATATCATGACTTTCAAAAAAGATTCTACATAAAGAATATTGTGACAATAATAAACCGATGGAATAATATATATGTTCGATCCCCGGGCAGTTTTTCTGGGTGAGGTTTTTATCGGGGTTTTTCCTCACCTGTAAGACAAATGTCAGGAAAACTTTAAGGCCCAAACGATCCTCGAAATCATATGGCCATCATCATCATTATCATCCTTATCATTATCGCCACCATCATCATCCTTCAGCTGCGAGGATAGCAACGGGAATCTATCACACCTACAATTTCCTAGTAAAGCTGCAAAGCATAGCACGAAAATGCTATGATTGCAGTGAAAGACCTGCCCTCTGGCAGAATTAGGCCTACTATGGATGGATGGATGGATGGATGGATATACCTACAGGATGTAACAGGACCTCACCGACAAAATGATAGGGATGATAGGCCATGAAGAGAGGATCTTTTTTTGCAAAGAAACATATAATCGCAAATACGTCGTTTATGAGTTATGGGCAGATGAAAGTGTTCACACATAAGAGTCGGATTTGAATACAAACAATTGTACACGTATCATTTTATTGAAAAATACGTGTTTTTACAATAAGTGTTCAAACAGTCGACTCTGTGCCTCATTGAATGTTTGATATCGTCGCAGCAACGATCGGCCAGCACGGCCAAGCATGGCAGGATCCTTTTTGACGTAGACAAAACATTGTTTGAACACTTATTGTAAAAACATGTCTTTTTCAATAAAATGATACGTGTACAATTGTTTGTAATAAATTCCGGCCCTTATGGGTGAACATCTTCATCTGCGCATAACTCATAAACGATGTGTTTGCGACTATATGTTCCTTCAAAAAAAAAAAAAAAGATCCTCTCTGCATGGCCTATCATCCCTATCATTTTGTCGATGAGGTCCTGTTACACCCTGTATATATATATATATATATATATATTAGGCCTACTCGTATATATGCTCTATATAGGCCTAAGCCTATATGAATTATTTTTTTTATTCAATGCCCCTGGTTGTCATTTCGACATTTCTGGTGTTCTCTCCTGGCATTGGCTTAATATATAAGTTATAGGATATATAGGCCTATAGGCTATAAATAACCGATGTTAGGCTATAATATATTTGCATTTTCGGTCAACTGACTTACGCTGCATACTGTATTATGCATTACAGGGACTCTTGTCCCAACTTCTCTAAAAAAAATTTAAACTGAAAACGTGTAAAACCGTTACAGGGACTCTTGTCCCAACTTCTCTAAAAGAAAGTTAAACTGAAAATGTGTAAAACCGTTAGTCTCCCAGTTATATTAGGCTATATGGATGTGAAACATGGACTCTTACTTTAAGGGAGGAGAAAGAAAATCTAGTATTTGAGAATGAAGTTCTTAGGAAAATGTTTGCACCAAATGGAGATGAACAGACAGGCGAATGGAGAAAACTCAATAACATTGACCTACTTTATCTTTACGGGAAATCAGATGTAATAAGAACAGTTAAGCCTCGTCGACTGCGATGGGCAGTCGCACGAATGGGGAATGAAAGAGGGGCACGGAAATTCTTTTTAGGAAAACCAGAGTTACAGCGCCCAGTAGGTAGGTCAAGCATAACGTTAACCGTGATTTGAGGAAGTAGATTATACAAGGGACGATTGGAAAACATTATTTCTGGTTATATTTGTATGGAGAGCTTATGTCCACCCGGCTCAGAACCTACGGATTCGATATTGCCAGTGAGTTAGTTAGTCATAGAATCCAATTCAACCTACATTTTCCTGCGTTCAACGTTGTTATTTATTTATTTTTTCCCTCTTCTCTATCTACGCTATGCAAACCGTCCTTTTTCGTTGATGACATCAGTAACATGCCTTAGGCCCTATTCATATTTTCTATGTCTTCCCTTCTCGGCCGCGGTGATCTAGTAGTTATATTCCTTGCCTCTAATCTCGAGGGTCGAGTGTTCAAACCCGGCGGGGGCGGATTAATTTTTCGGATGCAAAAATCCAAGCAAACAAGTCCTCCGGGAGGGACTTTAAAGCCGTGAGTCTCGTATCTAAAATTTTCAGACTCGTAAAAGAAACTTAAGATTGGAAAAAGAGGCCTCTAAGCAAAGTTTACCTATGAACATCCATGTAATAGGCCTACCATATTTGCGTATTAGATGTAGGCCTACACTGTGTCCACAAATATAGTATCATACTTTAAACTATTACTACGTCGCTTTGGATAAATGAAATTGGTGACAATCAGAAGAGAAACTCAACAAGTTTTTGCTATAGGCTACCTCATAGACATTGAATGTGGCCCCCACGAGTGGCACTGCAGACATTCACATTTAATCTGTCTGCTAAGTATCCAACAATGAACCCATATCGACCACAAAAAACATGATTAAATTTAGTTTAGTTTCTGTATTGTTGTCCATTATTCCCCATTGTTAACATGCACAAAACTTTTTGAGTGTCTCTTTTGATTGTCACCAATTTCATTTAGATACGATTATCCAAAGCGACATAGTAGTAGTTTAAAGTATGATACTATATTTGTGGACATGATGTATTATTAGGTCGGTATTATAATCACGTGTCATTCATTTAGCCTATTTATTTATTTCATTTTATTTGTTTAGCCTGATGTTAAGACCATGTGGCCTTCTTTATCATTCACCAGGACAAACATATAGGCCTATTACATTAGAATATAGCAATCACACTTAACTCTAATATTAAATGGCCTACTAGCTAAATGAAATGTTGATCAATAAAATAATATCTATAAGATTTAGATCGTTAACATCATAATGTTAATGACTTAACTCATGTCCCAAATGGTAGTCAGTGACCAATCATGTTTCAATGAATTTTGTTTTACAACCAATGACAGTCGTGTTTCACCTCGCTCTTTATCGACTTCTCTTTATCAGCTCCTACCTTTGTAATAAAGAAAGCTTCTCCTTTTTAATATTCTGAACAGGTCAGGGCTTTATTTTTCTCCAACAAATACATTGAATATAGCAAATAATGAACATTTCGTGATTTTACTGAGTTGTTTACTAAAAAATAAATGAATAGGGCCAATCTAATGTTGATTATAAATTTACAGTTTGATGTGTTTCATTATTTCTCCACAAGGGTGCATTCCTACAATATTGCGATCCTATTTGGCAATAAATAATATGATAAAGTTGCAGCGAATATACACAACCTCACATTTCTGATTTGTTTACAAACACCAAGTTTACATATAATATATAGGCCCTACATATTTAAAATTACTGGTAACTGTATTTTAAATAATGATTTTTGAGCTTAATTTTATTCGTTAAATAGTCCTATCAAATGTCACTCTTGATTTCCAAATCCTCTACAAAAATTCACTCGTCAAATCGATAATTTGGAAATCACTCGTGACATTACCTATGATAATTAGAATTAAGACTAAAAAATGTGCACAAGCGAAATAAATTAAATTGTTTGGTAGACTGTTCCTATCTAATATACAAGAAAAGTGATGAGATAGGATGTAATAAAATAATTTGTCGGTTGTACAATATTTAAAACAATTAACTGAAAATATTTGATAAAGTAAAGTAAAGTAAAGTAAAGTGATCCCACAACAGGCCCGGAGGCCCTTGGGGTAGTAGGAGGTTAAGGCTCCTACTTTTTCTAGACAATCGGCACTTTATGTCAGCCGGGTTGTCAGCCCTGCGTGACGGCCGCCTTTACCCCCAGAACAAGCGTCTGCTACTCATTTCAGTTAGAGGCTGAGTCGACCCCAGGGCCATGGTGCCGCCAGAGGGTTTGGGTCAGTTTAAAAATCCTGACCCCAACGGGACTTGAACCCTCGACCCTCCGGCTTGTAGCTCAGTGCCTTAACCACTACGCTACGGCGTGCATGAATTAAATTATTGCTAAAGGGATAACAGTGAGGTATATAATTTAGTTTTGTTATTAAATAACTCTTCAATTTGTTTTTGAAGGATGTTATAGTTTGATAGTCTCTGACATAGAGCGGAAGGGAATTCCATGTTCTGGCAAGTGAAACTGTAAAAGATAGTGAATATTACAGTGTGATGAGGAGACAATGTGCTGTTGAGACCGAGTGTCTACATTATGTGAAGCGGAGTGATAAATAATTAGGCGATGATGTATGAAGTGTTTTATAGAGAAGGGATAGGTAATGGACAGTCCTGCGATAGGCGATGATGTATGAAGTGTTTTATAGAGAAGGGATAGGTAATGGACAGTCCTGCGATAGGCGATGATGTATGAAGTGTTTTATAGAGAAGGGATAGGTAATGGACAGTCCTGCGATAGGCGATGATGTATGAAGTGTTTTATAGAGAAGGGATAGGTAATGGACAGTCCTGCGATAGGCGATGATGTATGAAGTGTTTTATAGAGAAGGGATAGGTAATGGACAGTCCTGCGATAGGCGATGATGTATGAAGTGTTTTATAGAGAAGGGATAGGTAATGGACAGTCCTGCGATAGGCGATGATGTATGAAGTGTTTTATAGAGAAGGGATAGGTAATGGACAGTCCTGCGATAGGCGATGATGTATGAAGTGTTTTATAGAGAAGGGATAGGTAATGGACAGTCCTGCGATAGGCGATGATGTATGAAGTATTTTATAGAGAAGGGATAGGTAATGAACAGTCCTGCGATATCTTAGACGAAGCCACGATAGCCTAATTGTTCCAGGGAGGGTGTAACATAATCAAATTCATAACATCTGTAAGGAAATGAGTGTAGGCTATAGGCTAGTCGACTCAGTATTTTAGTTTGCAGGCGGCATCAATGGCAACTGCTTCCCTCTGGTTTAAAAGATAACATTGTTATTGCCAGGTTGTTGTTAGAGGCTTCTAAGACGTCGCTCCAATCACATAAAATTAAAAACAGTTTCTCTCCCAATAACGTCTTCGCATTTTTAAATGACGTTTCCATGTTTACTCCACGTGGATATAATTATCATAAGTAATGCCACGAATGATTTCCAATTTATCTAGAGAATTTGGAAATCAAGAGTGGCATTGTTAGGTCTATTTAACGAATAAAATTAAGCTGTTTACTCACAAATAATTATTTAACTATAGTTATTTTAAAATATTTATATATTTAATGTAAACGGCGATGTTTGAAAACAAATGAGAAGCGATAGGTACGCTTCATCTGCTTCTTTTGTTTATCACTGCAACCAGATCATACAATTTATTGCCAAAGGAACGCAATATTGTAAGAATGCTCTCTAGTGGAGAAAAAATGAAACACGTCAAACTGTATATTAATTCATTTTTGATGTCGTATGATGTAAATATGACAATTATATTTTTCTGGATTGTTCTTCTTCCTTCCAAGTATTAGGCCAAGGCCTGTTACGATCCTATAGAAAATTTTCCCTCCAGCTTCTTCCGGAAAATTCTCGTATAAGACTTGAAAGCATAATAATAGTCCCTTCGATTGGTTGCTGGCCAAAGGAAGGCAAGACCAGTGATGGGCCTGCCATCTTATAGCCTCTGGTCAGGCTTTTCTGGAGAAGAAAAGAAAATAAAGGAAAGAAGAAATGGAAGAAAGGAAAGACTCCCTAGCCCTCGGATGCCCTAATAGCGTCGGGGTCGAAAAAACAAGAGTTAACCAAGAGAGGTTAGATAGTAAAGTTAAAAGAGTGCAAAACACAAGTAAGTGGAAGAAATGTTTTGCTCGGCTTGGGCACCTTGTGGTCGCCATCCACATATCCCCTAGATGAGGACCCCTGAGGGGTTCTGGATTGTTACCTGGGAAAAAATAAATTTAAGAAAGTGCAAACAGCGGTTTCTTTTTTTGGTGGTATAATCAATTGCTACAAATGTTTTTATATTAACTCCCGCATGCGGCATGTGTTGGCATTCATGCACTATACTATATACAATCTGGTAGCAGTATTTCTCACAGGCTCAGTCACTGCAAAATAATGGTCAGACCTGTTCAGAATATTAAAAAGGAGGAGCTTTCTTTAATGGTAAATATAACACTGATAAATATTTCGTGAAACACGACTCTGATTGGTTGTAAAACAGAAATCATTGAAACGTGATTGGCCATTGAGACCCATTTGGGGCATGAGTTAAATAGTCTTAACAATTATTGTCTTTTGCAGTATTATTATAATATAGTATATTAGTGCAAGTGGATAGAACTTGACAACGCCGCTTGAAATTCTAAATACCATATTGGCCCGAATATAAGCCGCGTTTATTTTTTTTCAAATATCGTACATGAAAATTAAAGGTGCGGCTTATTTGCGCAGCCGATAAATTTTCACATGTAATAGAATCTTGAAATGTAACGCACGTTGTTAATTTTCTAATTTTGAAATGGAGCAACAATGCCGGACGCTCTTTCTTGGAATTTCCAGCAGTCGTATGGTAGGCCTTCATGACGCAACAATGTACTTAGTCTTCACATTACGGTAATCGTGCTCTTCTGTATGATAGAACAGATTAAAACAGTTACGGTAGTACGTACCTCAAGTAAAGTGATCCCACTACAGGCCTCAGGAGGCCCTTGGGGTAGTAGGAGGTTAAGGCTCCCACTTTTTCTAGACAATCGGCATTTTATGTCAGCCGGGTTGTCAACCCTGTGTGACGCCGCCTTTCCCCAGAACAAGCGTCTGGTACTCATTTCCGTTTGAGGCTGAGTCGACCCCAGGATCGTAGTGTCGCCAGAAGGTTTGGGTCAGTTTAAAAATGCTGACTTCACCGGACTTCACCTTCCTGCTTGTAGCGTAGTGCCTTAACCACTACGCTACGGAGTACGTACCTACTACGATAAATTTATTCTTCAGCAATAAGTGAAAACATCGAAAGAAAAGCTTTGGAATTCGACGTAGTTATGATGCTGGTTTTAAACTTGCAGTTATTTGTTATGCTAGGAGTACGTCTAATAGAGAAAGTTTAGTTTGGATGAATAGTGCCATTGGAGAAGACTCTAATTAATTGTACCGGAGATTTACCCACATTATAACTGAAGAAAAATGCGTTAAATAGTGTAAACAGTTTGTAACTGGATATGTGACAGTACATTTCTCTGCACTCAATTTTTTTCTCCTTTCTCCCCTAAAGTTAAGGGTGTGACTTATATTCGGACCAATACGGTACTTATGTGTGCAAAATATACCTACCTACCCACAAAACAAAGCGCCTGTAAACTAAATGACTGAGACGATTTTAACTAAATTCGTCTGGGATGCACCCATATCCCCACAGTGGGACGAAGGTGATCAATCAATCAATAAGGAAATCCCCAGATAGAACAAAATTTATTTAGCCTGGTGGAGTTAAGGCCATGTAGCCTTCTCTTCCACTCAACAAACAAAAAAATGTTACATTTAAATACAAAAAATTACAATACTAGTACATGCTAAACAATTAATTATCTGGTCAAACTAAACAATAACGAAAATACTGTCTAATAATACAATAAAATTAAATACAATTAAAATTAAACTAATGGAAAAATATATACTGAAATGAATAACAGCTCGAATCTACTATACATAAAAAGAAATTATTAATAATAATAATAATAATAATAATAATAATAATAATAATAATAATAATAATAATACCTCTTACTCTCTGATAGTGCCACGAAATGGTTCAATTCCTACCTTCATGAGCGCCAGCAATCTGTTATAGAAAATCATACATTATGTTCTTCTTGGTCCTTCCGTAAAGCTGGGGTTCCACAGGGTTCAGTACTTGGACCTTTGCTTTTTTCAATCTACATAAATGACATATCTAACTCCCTAAAGCATTGCAAACATAATTTATTTGCAGACGACATGCAAATCTACATCCACACAGACAAATATTCACTAAATGACGCTGTTGCCAAAATTAACGAGGATCTTGACTCACTAATGACTTGGACAGTTAAATATGGACTGCAATTAAATCCTACAAAGTCACAATCAATCATTATGGGTCATCAGAGACTATTATCTACAATTAACCTAAACACAGTTTCGCATGTGTCACTAAACGGAGTTCAAATCCCTTATAGTGAGACAGTAAAAATTCTAGGAGTATTTATTGACAAAAACTTAAATTGGAATACACAAATAAACCATACATGCAAAACAGTCTTCTCAATAATACATTCATTAAATCGTGTACGAAATTGTTTGCCATTCGCCCTTAGGAAAATGTTAGTAGAAACACTTGCAATGCCCCATTTTGATTATTGTGACACTCTTTTTACAGACTTAAATATTATTTCCACTCAAAGACTTCAACGTGTTCATAATTCTTGCGCACGTTTTATTTGTGGTATTCGCAAATTTGACCATGTTACACCGTCCCTGGAACAATTATCGTGGTCTCGTCTAAGAGATCGTAGAACTGTCCATTCCCTATCCCTTCTCTATAAAATACTTCACACATCATCGCCTAATTATTTATCACGCCGCTTCATCAGACTATCCGACACACATAATCTTGACACTCGATCCCATCAGCACATTGTCCTTTATATCCCGCCTCATCACACTGTATATTATTCATTATCTTTTACGGTGTCACTTACCAAAACATGGAATTCCCTTCCACCCTATGTCAGAGACTGTCAAACTATAACATCCTTCAAAAACAAACTAAAGAATTATTTAATAACAAACTGACTTATACACCTCACTGATAGTATTCTTTTAGCAATATTAATATATTTAATTATTTACGTAAATAATATTAAGAATAACAAATATTTTTATTTGTTTTGTTTTAAATATTGTATAATCGTAAAATTAGTTTTCTATATCTCATTATTTTCCTGTTTTTTATATACACTAGACAGGGACAATTTAATATGTCTTGCTTGTATACATTTTATTATTAGTTTTAGTCTTAATTTTAACTAATATTAACTGGTTGTATTATAGATCGTAATATGTATATTAGATATTATCTTTTGATCAAATTTTTACTTAGTGTTTAATATTAGAGTTAATTAAGATTGTTATATTCTTATGTAATATATGTTTGTCCTGGTGAGTGGAAGAGAAGGCCACATGGCCTTAACTCCACCAGGCTAAATAAATCTTAAATCTTAAAAAATCTTAAATCTTAAATAATAATAATATATATAGCCTAAATACAGTAATAAACTCTAATGAATTAATCTATCGCATATATAGGCCTATATATATATAGGGCCTATATATATATAACTTATATTATATAATTATATATATATAAGTTATATATAAAGACATTAGGTAAATATATTGACAAATCTTAATACTATTTTATTGGATAATGAAAACAAATTATTAATTGTTAAAAAAAGTAATATTAGTGAGATATTTCTGTTAATAATTTTATTTTCAATTTGTTTCTGAAAGGTGGTGAAGTTTGGCAGTCCCTGACATAGGGCGGAAGAGAATTCCATGTTCTAGCAAGAGAAACTGTGAAGAATTTCGAATGATAGGTTGCGTGATGAGGAGGGATATAAAGGACAATGTGCTGATGGGATCGTGTATCTAATTTATGTGTATCAGAGAGTCTTGTGAAGCGGTGTAATAAATAATAAGGTAATGATGTGTGTAATATTTTATAGAGAAGAGATAGAGATCGGGCGGTTCTACGATCTTGTAGATGAAGCCATGACAATTGTTCCAGGGATGGTGTAACACGATCAAATCTGCGAATACCTACCACAAATAAAACGTAAGCTTAAACATTGCAAGAATTATGAACACGTTGAAGTCAGTAAAAAGAGTATCACAATAATCAAAATTAGGCATTGCAAGTGTTTCTACTAACATTTTCCTTAGAGCAAATGTAGACCTATCATCATCATCATAGTACATTCATGAATTTAGGCCATTTGTTGACCTGTGTCGGCCTCAAGAGAAACACCATCCAGAAGTATTTTGAGTGGACGTCCTGGTCTTCTTCTTCCTGCAGGTTGATATCTTAACATTTGTTTGGGTATCCTGTGATCTTCCATTCGATGAACATGTTGCATCCATCTTGACTTATAATCAGAAATTTTGTTTTCTAAAGGTTCCATGTGTAATTCTTCTAAGATGTCTTCATTTTTTTTGTGATCTAGTAGTATGTATCCTGCAGTCCTCCGAAGGTATCTAAGTCTCTGTATAGGGCCTATCCTTCTGTTTCAACGTCCATACTTCGCTACCATACAAAAGAGTTGGAAGAGCCAGTGTTTTATACACTTTTAGTCTTGAATGTTTTTGGACTAACTGTGGCTTGAAGATAGAATTTATTAACCCTAAAATTCTTAAAAATGTATATATTTTTGCATTTGCATCCTTTTCTTCTTCATATGAGATATTGCATCCTAGATATGTAAAATTATTCACCTGCTCCAAAATGTCATTGTTCCGTACAATTTTACTTCTGACAGGATCTACACGTATTAGAAGATGCAAAAACTTCCTTGCAAAGGGAATTAGAGTTGAATGTACTCTAGCCAGGCATCTCGTGAGGATTAAAAATTATAAAATAATTATGATATGAGAAAGGATGGTATTACCTAATGCAGAGTGTTTAGTCTCGGCACACATGTGGTGAAGGGCTTGAGGACACACACCGTGAACTTGCAGTGAGAGTGGTGTCCAGTGAAAGTGATATTGTAGCGGAACACAGCAGTATTGTAGTCAGCAAATTACGAAAAAAGTGTAATTAGCGATAATTTGTAATCAACGGAACGTTTCCTTTCCTTTGTTCAGTTAATCTTGAGGCAAAACTGTGGTCACGTCACACACAGTACATACACTTGTTAACTTTCAATTGTTATTTTATCCGTTTCTCTCATTTGAATAAACAAAACATAGGCATTGTTTGACACAAAGCAATTAAAATCGAACTTCCATAACTCGAATTGCCTTTACCTCAGGTAATTTAATTTTTCTTTGATATCATATGTATTTTACATTTTTTTTTAAATTAGGCCTACTAACCAAGTCACTGGCACTATCAAACCTGTAGATTCATAGCCGTATGGAGATAAGCTCTCCATATATTCCAATCCTGACCTAAGGTTTTCCAATCATCTCCTGCATCATCTACTTTCCTCGATCCATGGTTAATATTATCCTTTCACTTTATTCGTGAAAACTGGACGTTTTCCTTTTGGTTTTCCTATAAGCTTCCATGCCCCTCGTTCATTCCCCATTCGTGACACATGTCCTGCCCATGCAGTCTATGAGACTCGGCTCTTCTTATTATATCTGCTTTCCCATAAAGGTCATGTAGCTCACTGTTATAGTCTTCTCCAATAGTCTGTCTGTTCTTCTCCTTTTGGGTGAAACATTTTCGTAATAACTTTATTCTCAAATACCAGTAATATTTTTTCCTCCCTTAGAATAAGAATCCATTTTTCCCATCCAAATAATAGGCTATAACTGGGACAAGTACTCCTGAAGCACGCATTTCCATGTTTAATTTCTTTTTGCATATCATACGTGTTTGTAATTATTGTTCCTAGATATTTGAATCAAAATAGAAGTCAAGATATCAGAGATGAATTAAAAATATAAAATATAAACGAGAGAATACACAGAAATAAATATAATTGGTTCGAACATATACAAAGAATGACAAATATTCGTTTATCAAAACAACTGCTTCATTATAAACCTCTAGGCCGAAGAAATGTAGGAAGACCAAAACGTCGTTGGAAAGACGACCTGCACCTGCAGCATATAGTGCACCGGGAAGCGGAACGGGCGAACGGGCCCATACCTTGAAGATGATGATGATGAGATATTTGAATCCAGGCACATCTTCAACATTTCCCTCATTTGTCATTAACTGCCCTTTTCCATTAGGCCTATATAATGTATTTCTGTGTGTGACCATATAATTTAGTACTTAGGATATTTCTTTCATTATCCTGAAAGAGACTGAAACAAGGTAATAGAATATAAAGACAAAGAAAGTTGGAGGTGGTAGTCTACAAATAGCAGCTGTAATTTTAATTTAATATAAACAAGAGATAACAGATCGTTAGAGAGAAGTTAATGAGTCTAACAGCTCTTAACAGCGCAGCGGAGATGAATAATTATGTTTGTTCTTAATAGACAGTTGCAGTTTCTCAAGTTGAGTTCTTATCGCTGCACTCTCCTTGTAGATTAAATCGTAAAAACATAATCTCGGTCTTTCTATACCCTTACATTCCTAAGTAAATTTTGCTAAATTAACTTGGTCTAGAAACTTCTAACAATGTATAGTTTATGACTAGATTCAAAGGACCGTAAAGTCTAAGGGGATTCTATGCAACCATGTAAATTCAAATCAAAAATGGAAAAAACACAGAATTTATTGTTGCAGAATGTGGATACGTACGGCCCCCTAACATCACCTGACAATCATAATCATCACTATCATATTCTCCATGTTTAGTATGAATATGTGTGTGAATGATGTGTTATGTCTTAATGTTTTGTTGTTCGGAGGAAACCCTGACACTGAGCTGATCACTCATTCAGGGAAGCCCTCCATGTCCTTGTGAGGTCAAAAAAGTATGTGTGTGATCCATAGTTAAAATCCCTCTCCCGACAGGTCGTACCACTATAAGGCCTGAAGGTACGTGTGGCACGTAATAGTAGCTATAAGGTGAGAGATTAAACTAAAGAAGAAGAGGTATGTGGATAATTACCCGAGAGAAATATATAGGCCTATGCCTATGTTGAGGAGAAGACTGCATAACAGTGGATTACATGGTCTTTATAGGAAGCCAGATATAATGAGAACAATTAAGTCTCGTAGACTAAGATGGGCAGGACATGTGGCACGAATGGGAAATGAAAGACGTGCATGGAAGTGCATAGGAAAACCAGAGGGAAAACGCCCAGTTGGTAGACCAAGAATGAGGTGGGAGAATAACATTAACTATGATTTGAGGGAATCAGATTATACAGGGGATGATTGGAAAACATTGGCTCAGGATAGGGATATATGGAGAGCTTATGAACCTATGGGTTCGATAGTGCCAGTGAGTTAATTAGTTTAGTTAGTTTATGCCTATGTTGATGTTTTTGAAAAATGTGAGAAATGCCTTAAAATGGAGTGAGAAGTTGAGCTCAAACCAACCTAAAATTACCATATCTGCGATGTAAAATAGGCCTATGCATATAATTGCTCAAACAGTATAGCTAACGTATCAGAAAATTTCGCTAAAGTAATCTGGTGTAACAATTCGCCCATTTGCTCACTCCAACGTGCCCAAACTAACATTAAATTGATCCTTTTTATCACCCTAACTTCTCGTATTCTCACCTTTGGCTTTTCTCATTTTCTCACCCCGCTAATATAGGCCTAGATGGACTCCTCAGATAGAATCTCCTTATGTGGTTTATTCATATGTTATATGACGGAGGGGCCCTTTAAAAATATTAATAATTTTAACTTGAAGAAACATGTTGGCAATTGGTTCTAGAGGCAACTTATGTTATTTCATTGGCAAACATGACGCTAGTAGTCACTTGTTCTCCGATCGAATATTCATAGGTGGCATAGAATAGCCAAGCCTAAATAGGCCTATCTATCTATATTTTCTTTTTATTAGAAATATTCCACAATACAGTGTTTCACCTTCAACCCAAAGTGATTCGTCGCTAGAGATTTCTGTCTAAAGCATCTTCTTGCCTCAAATCTCTAGCTTCCATACTTCTCCTCACTCCATCTATCCAACGTTCTCTAAGTCTGCCTCTTCCACTTCTTCCATTAGCTTTCAAATCAAGGACATTCTTTGATATTCTTTCTTCTTCCATTCTTATGAGGTGTCCATACAATTTCAAAAGTTTTTCTTCTATTTTTTTTCAACTTGCATAATTTCCCTTATTGTGCTATCTACATATCTATCAATAATGGCATAGCCCATTGTTGAGCCATATTATCTCCTTTGTTAAAGTAGTTCCTAGATCAAGTTAAGTTTAGTTACCTTATTTACCAATAGATACCGGTCAACATACCGACCCTATGAGATATGTAGCAGACAAACAAGGTAGGCCTATTATTAAGACGTTGAGGTCGGTAAATTTTGCTTAGAGGCCTTTTTATTCAGACCCGGGACTCACTGCTTAAAGTTCCTCCCAGAGGACTTGCTCATTTGATTTTTTCTAAAAAATCCTTCGACCTCGGTTTGAACCCGTTACCCTCGGGACCAGAGACTAGTCCATCACGGTCGACAATATAAATTTGATTAAACCTAGTTTACAATGATGTTGGAAATGTGAATTAAGGCCTATTAAACTTAAACTTGTTTAATTTAAATCAATTTGATAGAAAGCAGCCTTAAGAAGTTTTATGGTTTGTTTAATGGATTTGAATTGAATTCGACAATGGAGTAACGCCACTGGAGTATGAATACTTTCTCTGTTCTTGATAATATTTAATTACACGGGAAGTGTGAACTTAGATTAACATCAGCCAGTGAATTTTCTCTTTGGCAGCTTAATCATCTCTAATTGTTGGACACAATGAGCCAATTTGCAAAGCAAACAGCCACCTCGTTACCTCCCTCATTACAATTCACCTCTAAATATATGTAGCCTGGGTTCGTATTTCGGCAAGATAATTACTGAAACCTAGGAACTGTGTTAACTAACTCACCGGCACTCTCCAACTTGAAGGCTTATGACTCCATATATCCCTATCCTGAGCTAGTGTTTTCCAATCATATCCTGTAGGCCTATAATTAACACCCTCAAATCATAGTTAATATACAAAATGGGGACTGAATATCAATTTACAGAAAACAGAATATAGGCCCTATGTGTTTGGGAAAGGATGTGGATGACCTCATACTCAAAACAGGGAAGATAAAAAGATATGTGATTTTTTTTTAATATTTTGGGTTAGTAATTATATGTTTAGGTACATGTGAAAGAGATGTAGCCTACAAACTAAAATTGCAATGGCAAAAAATGCAATAATTTGGAACAAAAATATTACAAAGGAAACTAAAACGAAAATTTATAGGCCTAAGAGCATAATACAGAATAGTTTGTCATATGGAAGTAAAACTTGGTCTATGACAGAATTACAAAATAATAAAATTAGAACAGTTGAATTTGATTATCTTAGAAAAAGACTTCAAAAAACAAGACAGGATAAATTAAGAAATGAATTCCTTTGGAAAGAAATGAATGTCACCACATCTGTTGTTAAGAGGAATGGAAATCAAACTCTTAAATGGTATGGCCATGTACAAAGAATGGAAAATGAAAGATAGCCAAAAAATATATATAGCCTACCAATGGTCACCCCCTGGAAGAAATAAACGTGGCAGACCAAGATGGAAATGGAAAACTTATGTCAGAACTATAAGGATGATAGGAATTTGGAAGGAGATTGGAATGATAGAAATAAATGGAAACTGAAGACGGCAAACCTATAGGCTAAGTGGGGGAAAGCCCAAGAAGAAGAAGAAATCATAGTTAATGTTATTCTCATACCTCATTCTGCTTATTGGTGGCTTTGTCTCTGGGATTCCTGTAAGACGTTTCCTCGCTCCTCTTTTATTCCCAATTCGTGCCACATGCCATATGCGATTTTTAAGAAATGTAGCAGGATATACTCTACTGGATAAGAAATGAAGATATAATAAAGGAACTAAATATTTTCAAACTTACAGACCGAATAATTAAATACAGAAACGACTGGAAAGAACATATTGATAGAATGCCAGAAGGAAGATTTCCAAAATGATTGCTAAATTATAAACCGGCGGAAGGAGAAATGTTGGTCGCCCACACAGAAAATGGTCTGAACAATTTTAACAATTCTAGCTTTCATGAAACCGGAACAAGCCAACAGGCTTAGTCCCTGGAAGATGATGATGATGATGATGTCATATGTGTGTGAACGGTGTGTTTCGTCTTCATATTGTGTAGTATGTTAGAAGGCCCTGATATAGAGGTGATCACTCATTCGGGAGGCTCTCGATGTTCTTGTGTGGGCAATGTGTGTGATCCACAGTTTAAACTCTCTCTCCCGACAGGTCGCGCCGCTGTAAGGCCCGAGTGGTGTTGCCATGTAAAAAGTAGGCCTACCTGTATGTTGAGAGGTTAAATTAAGTTAATGGGATGAAATTCTATATAATTACTTCAACTATGTTGGACCTGTGCAATTTTTTTTATCTAATACCCGGCATGCATTGTTACGTTTAAATAAATAAAATATTTGTTTTTATTTCTCTCAAAAAAGTGAATCTGAAATTATATGCAACAGTTATTCTCCCAGTTATATTATATAGAAGTGAAACATGGACTCTTACTTTAAGGGAGGAAGAAGTATTACGAATATTTGAGAATAAAGTTCTTAGGAAAATTTTAGGACCGAAAAGAGAAAATTACATAACAGTAAGTTACATGATCTTTATAGGAAACCAGATATAATAAGAGCAGTTATGTTTCGTAGACTGCGATGGGTAGGACATGTGCCACGAATGGGGAATGAAAGAGGGTTTGGAAACTCTTTGTATAAAAGCAGAGGGAAAGCACCCGTATATCGGTAAAAAAAAATTAACCGTGATTTCAGGGAAGTAGATTATACAGGGAATGACTGGAAAATATTAGCTCAGGATAGGGATGTATGAAGAGCTTATGTCCCCACGGCAATGAACATAGGGGTTCGATATTGCCAGTTAGTTAGTTATTAGCATATTATTATTATTATTATTATTATTATTATTATTATTATTATTATTATTATTATTATTATTTATTTATTTATTTATTTTAGTTGTTGTTAATTACAAAGATTGGTTGGAGAAAACCATCAATGATGAGGAAAATTCTCAATATTATTATTATTATTATTATTATTATTATTATTATTATTATTATTATTATTATTATTATTATTATTATTATTATCATCATCATCATCATCATCATCATCATCATCGTTATTATCATTTATTATTTATTTATTTCAGAATTGTTTCTGTTACATGTCACAGGTATCCTCAACCGAAATATACAATTTTTTTTTCTTCCACACTTCCCGGTCTTGCGTGTCTGCTTCTGTCATATTTTTCTTCTTCATGTTGTCTTGAATTACCTTTATCTACGTTGGCTTTGGTCTACCACGTTTCCCTTTTCCAGGAGGTATCCATTTCAATAATTTTTTTGTTTGTTTCTGTTGTCCCTTCTCATTATATGTCCATACCATCTTAGTTGGATTTCTTCATTCTCTTGTACAATATCTTTTTCTGCATTCACAATTTCTCTTATTGTATTCTTTTTTTTTTTTATTTCGTCTAATTTTGATATTCTTGCCGATCTTCTTAAAAAGTTCATTTCTATGACTAATAAATTACTTCTGTGTTTTTGCTTCCACGTCCATGTTTGCGCACCATATAATAAAATACTCTTCACAATTGTGTTATATATTAATAATTTACTCCTCTTGATTATATTCCTACTCCATAAAATAGAATTTAATAGGCCTATACCAATAACTTTCTTTGTTTATATTATTATTTTTTCCATGTGTAATTCAGATGATCCATCTCTTTGAATTATTGATCCCAAAAACTTAAAATATTCCACCGTTTATTCTTGGTTCCATTTATTTCCAATTCCTCGGTTAAGATCTGTGCTCATATATTCGGTTTTATCATAATTGATTGTTAATAATAATAATAATAATAATAATTATTATTATTATTGTTATTATTATTATTATTATTATTATTATTATTATTATTATTTATGTGCAAAGGAATACGTTCCACTGTTTGAGAAACCAGGGAGAGGGTCGGTTGTTTTTGTTTTGGATATTAATGAAAATCCGTTGAGGCATTGCAAGAGTTGTATAGAAAGCGCCGCAACAAACCTATAATGACTTTAATGAACAACTTATTCGTGCTGTGGTAGAGTACACATCCCAGTGGTTAACTTTGTCCTTCTCTGATCTTGAAAATAACGACACACGATGAGAAAGTGGGGGCCATTATATGCGATTAGTTCCACAGGTACAGGCAAACTATACGTCCCTTCTCCCCTGCGCTTCACTCACGTCGATCCTAGAGGTTCATGGCCGCTAGCCTGTGCTAATACTTTCCTTTAATTCTCATAAGTAATGCCACGAGTGATTTCCAATTTATCTAGAGGATTTGGGAATGAAGAGTGGTATTTGTTAGGACTATTTAACGAATAAAATTAAGCGTTTACTCGCAAATCATTATTTGAATGTAGTTATTTTAAAATATTTATATATTTAATGTAAACGGCAATGTTCGAAAACAAATGAGAAATATTTGGTTATGTTTTATTTGTTCATCACTGCAACTTGATCATAATATTTATTGCCAAATAGGATCGCAATATTGTAAAATAGCACCGTAATGAAAAAAAATGATACACGTCAAACTGTAGGCCTATATTATAACCAACATTATAGGTTATTAATTCATTTTTTCGGAAACAACTCAGTAAAATCAGCATTTAAAAGCACAATTATTAAACACACAATTTTATCAAATGTGTACGTCGAAGAATTCTGTTTATTCTTTTCTATATTCACCGTATTTATTAGAGAGTCAGTCATTGCAAAATAATGCTCTGACCTGTTCAGAATATTAAAAACGAGGAGCTTTCTTTATTTTGGAAATCAAAATTCGATAATTATCGAAGTAAAACATGACTGTTATTGGTTGTAAAACAAAATTCATTCAAACGTGATTGGTCATTGATTCCCATTCGGAGCATGAGTAAAACAGTCTGTATAATTTACATATCTCAAATCATAGACTGAACTAACTCATTGGTACTATCGAACCCATGGGTTCATGACCACATGGACACATTCTCCATACATCCCTATACTGAGCTAATGTTTTCCAATCACCACCTCTACATTCTAAGATTATTTCTCCCAAATCATGGTTAATGTTATTATCCCACCCAATTCTTGACGTGAGTACCGGGCGATTTCCCTCTGGTTTTCCTACAAGGAGCCTCCATAC
This sequence comes from Diploptera punctata, assembly GCA_030220185.1. Classification (NCBI taxonomy): domain Eukaryota; kingdom Metazoa; phylum Arthropoda; class Insecta; order Blattodea; family Blaberidae; genus Diploptera; species Diploptera punctata. The sequence continues at coordinate 1,429,133 of JASPKZ010001957.1, read as the reverse complement.
TAGTTTGTCATTCCCCATTCGTGCCACATGTCCTGTCATCTTATTATATCTGGTTTCCTATAAAAGTCATGTAGTTCACTGTTAAGTAGTCTTCTCCATTCGCCTGTCTGACATCTCTCTTGCTCCAAAAAAATTCCTAACAATTTTATTCTCAAATACTAGTAATCTTTTCACCTCTCTTAAAGTAAGAGTCCATGTTTTACATCCATATAATATAACTGGAAGAATAACAGTTTTATATTTTTTCAGTTAAGGTTTTTGAGAGAAGTTGGGATGACAAGAGTTCCTCTAATATAGGCTATAATAGCATGCATTTCCAGAATTGGGACTATCTTTTATTTCTTTCTGCACCTCATTTCTGTTTGTAATTATTGTTCTCCAAAATTTCTCTCGTTTGTCATTTACTAGTCCACCGCTGTGGTCTCGAGATAGCGTGCAGACTTGTCACGCAACGGGCCCGGGTTCTATTCCCGGTCGGGACAGGCTCCTGTGTGAGTTTTTTTCGGGATTTTTCCTCACCTGTAAGACAAATGTCAAGAAGCTTAGGGCCCAACGGTCCCCGAAAATCATCCGACCATCATCATCATCATCATCCTTCACCGGTGTGGAAAGCAATGGGAAGCTACCACAAATATAATTCCCTAGTAAAGTTGTAAAGCATAGCATGAAAATCCTATGATTGCAGTGAAAGACCTGCCCTCGGGCAGAATTACAATGGATGGATGGATGGGTGGATGGCATTAACTGTCAGTTTCCATTTTATGGTGTTTTTCTATGTATGAACATATATTTAGTTGTATTAATATTTATTTCCAGTCCCAATTTCTTTGTGTTACTCAATATTGTGTGTATGTTGGCCGTTTGTCAATTAATGTTTAATGTAATTTTTTTCGTTGCTGTTCTTATGGTTTTCCTACAAGCAGTGTATGTAGGCTTACCCTGTTTCATTCCCCATAAACATACGTGGCACATGTCATGTTCATCGCGGTATACGCCTAACTGTTCTTATTAGCTTACATTGTGTTTGTAAAACGTCAATGATTCAGGAACTGTATTAACAAAGGGCAAGTCGAATTGAAGGTTTCAATTTTGTTGCTTTATGGGATATGTGTTTCTTTTGTTAATTGAATCATAATTTATGTGTATAGTTTTGTTACGAGAAAGCAAACATGCCTACCTCTATAGCGATTTGTAATCTTGGCTTTCAGATAACCTGCTCACCTCTAATAGGATAATCGAATTTCGCTGATGTGTGGAAGATATTTTGTCATTTCATTTCCATGCATTTACCGAGTCCCGAGTTTTCGTTTCATATGAACCTCCAATTTCTAATGGCTCGATTTTTTTTTTGTTAACAAACTCGATCCCATTTTTTAACTTTACAATTATATATTCAGTTTTCTACCAAACTCTACACACTGTACACACACACACACACACACATATATATTATTCAGGCTTAACTTTCTTTTACGTCCTGAAAATCTTCAGATTCGGGACCCATTGATACCCTAATAATAAAGAAAATTCAATTGTTGCATTTTTTAAGTTAACGCATATTATATAGTTTCCTCCATTCATCTCTTCTTATCTCTTTGGTCCAAAAAAATATCCTAAGCAGTTTTTTCTCATATAATCTTTCTCCTCCCTTAAATTAAGATACCATGTTTCGCATCCAAATAATATGCCTATAATTGGATGAATCGGCGTTTTATGTGTTTTTAGTTTAATTTTTGAAATTATAAGAGTCCTTGTAATACCTACATAATAGCATGCGTTTCCAGAATTGAGTTATGTTTAATTTGTTTCTCATTGCTGTTATTTGTAATGTAATCTAATTTACTTTGGGAGAATGAGGAAGTTAATGGTGTGTCTTGTAAATAGTTATTAAAGAAAGAAAACTACCTCAATGTTAATTAAACAAAGCTGAACCCATCAACTGAGCTCAGTCAATTGTACGAATGGGAAAGTTTCTAATGTAATACAAAAATAATAATTATATGTTGTGCCCTGGATAGTTACTACCTCTGTTATAATTATTTATTCTTATAATAATTCCTTTTCTTAATCTTTAACTAACTGTTTTTTTTTATTAGATTAGATTATTATCGGCCGAGGGGGTCTAGTGGTTATGTTCCATACCTCTGGTCTCGATTGTCGCGGGTTCAAACCCGGTCTGGGGTTAGGATACAAAAATCCAAGGAGCAAGTCCTCCAGAAGTCTGAAGATTTTCACGCTCGTAAGAAAACCTTAAGCCTGAATAATGATGTATCCAATAAGAGAACTATTAATCATTGCATGCCGAAACCTGCCTTTAAATTTCTCCCAGAGAAGCGTTGTGGTGTATCAAGGAAGTGTTCAAAAAATGATTTAGCTTCTTAACTGCAAAGCAGAGAAATCCAGCAACGTCAACACATTGTATGGAGCAGATGGACTCCTTGCAACCGTAAGAATGGAGTGAAGTAAGGCGGGATCGGTACGGACAACAGGTAATGAGGGTTATCGAATCTATCAGTTCAGGAGTTGTATTACTTCCTTATATTTAATAAACTAATGATGTTTTCGGTGATAAAATCGTAAAACATGTAGTCAATGTAGTCCACCCATTTCATCAATTAAAAATTAAAAGACTCTTCTAATTTTTAATTGGTGAAGTGGGTACATTGACTTTCTTTTTTTTTCCTTTTAATCGGAGGTGACTAGCACCATCCCACTTACTGCGTATTGTTACCCAATGGGCGACTTATGCAGCTAAATTTCTTTATGGCTATCAATATGGGGTTCATGACTTATGTTAAACCTAGCCATAGTAGGAAGATGTTTTCTCTCTAGAATACCATATGGATAATGTAAGGTTCCTCAATATTTAACCTATGGAACATAGGTTAAATATTTTGTGCATGAAGAGGAACTTCTCCATAATAGATAAACTAGCCACTAAGGGCTGGTACATTGACTACATGTTTTACTTCCCTATAGTTTAAATCAGAGGTTGGAGTTTGGTGCCTCGTAGTTACAAATTACACTTTTTTTTTGAACGGTCTTGTTACATCACAACGCTTTTTTTGTAAGAAATTATTTCAAGATATTATTTCAAGATAGGTTTCGGCATACAAAGGTTGGCAGTTCCCTTGTTAGCAAAATTTACCGGCCTTCATCATCCTGGTAGTATCTTAGTTGCCTACTAGATGTCTCATTGGGTCGGTATGTCATCATCATCATCATCATCATTCTTCACGGACTAGATCTTTGCCTGTTCCGATCTCACATCTGTTCAGTCCAGCGCTTTCTTGGTCTTCTTATAGATCATGGTCCTCCAGGATCAGTGCCATCTTTGGTATCCTATCCTCTGTCACTCTTTGCAGATGTTCTATCCAATTGTCCCGGTGGTTTCTTCTATTTGTTGAACAAGTAAGTGGTTGTACTTTTGTTGACTACATAAGTACCATTCATGACATATTTGGGAAATAAGGATAATTAAATTAACTTGGTCTAGAAACTCGTAACAAAGGAGAGGTTAAGGCCCAATATTGGGCTGTTACACCATTGTAGATAGTTTAGAATAGATTATTTTAGTCGATATGGGTTCGAATTTTAATAATCTAACACGCCAAACTTATTTTAGGTGAAATGTATTCGCCATCTTTACTTTATGGAATGAATCAGATGAAATCTACACTACGGTGATATTCAGTCTGATATGGTGTTCCTGGCTTCACACACATCAAGCATTCATACACGTAACCCATACCGCCATTTATTTGGGCTGGGCCAAAGGCCTCAAGGAGGGTCTATAATCCTCCTTTAGCCTTATTCTGAACTAAGTTAATACACAGGCTCGGAATCATGAGGAAGTACATGAGTATGGACTCATTAAATCATCACAACCACATATTTTAAACACCTGGGGTTGACTATTTTTTTACCTAACATGAGATGAGGTGAAAGGTGATATGAAATTACATGATGAGGGAGCAAAGAGGAATACAGAGCATTGGTGGGATAAATTTCGGGAAAAGGAGAATCCCGAGATAAAAAAAAACGAAAATCCCGGTGTGTTCCACCACCAATACTCCTCCGAAACAACCAGGATTCGAACCTGAGTGTACCCAGTCGGGTGAAACAGGTGATAGCCACGTATCCACCCAGACGGTTTTAGGGATCTTCTTTCTAATTTGATAGGGTGAATCGGGACAGTGATTTGGTGAATCAGGACAGTTTTAAAATTACATCTTCGTGTAAGTAGCTTGTTTATTTCGCAGGCATTTTAAAAATAATTTTCTATCGTAAACTTTCATGGAATAAGATATAAATTTATAAATTCATTTTTAAATTATGTATTTATATTAGCCCTACATCTACTATTATATTCTCTCAGCTCCATTCAAGTCATTTACCCCGCAGTCCCAGTTTTTATGATAGGCCTACAGTGTCACCATCATCAGCAGCAGTATCATCCAGAATTAGATCCTAAGGTCTGTTCCGATGTCATGTTAGAATTGGTCTGTCTATCTTTTACTGGGTCTTCCTACATTTCTTCGTCCTAGTGGTCTGATAGGCCTATTGTGTAATCATATCTAATACCTAGAATAAATTATATTTAGTTGTGTTCGTATATCTTAATTTTGTTTTCGATCAGCTATTGTGTAGTCAGGCACACCACCTCAAAAACCTCATTTCTGAATTTTTTATTCTTCGTTTCTGCTTTTTGGTTAAGACCCAGTGTTCCGATCCATATAGTAGTGTTGAACCGCCATTGTTTTATAAATTTTTAAAAGCGTCTCCTCTCTAGTTCCATTGAGACTTCGTTTTATGGTGCCACATGGTTACTATATGTTATTAAACAAAACCCAAACATCCTGCTATCCTGCTTCGCCTCTTCTGCATCCTCCTCCTCCTTCTCTTCTTCTTCTTCAGATTATAACTACGATTTGTATTATTACATTTTTCTCTGTGTAGCAAAAACCTGCCCTTCTTACATTATTGTATCTAATCCAAATCCACCTTCACACAATGGAAGAATTCATTATTCTGACTGATTTTCTTCAGCAGATCGTTACTGTCATTGCTACGGCGACGGTGAAGGTACGAACGAGGTAACGCAAACAACTCTGTCGCGTGTTATAAATTCCTCCCCTGACGGAATGCATAACGTCTCTATGTATGTCAACTTCTGTCCAACTCGGTTTAGAAATACCCATCAGCAGTACAACTGTTACAAATAAATTACTGAAATACATTGTCCCTATTTAGCCGAAATACATTGTTTCAATTTTCATAGCTTGGCAACACTTTAACCATTGTCGACAAAGACGAAAATTAACGCAATCTCTTTGCAAGTAAATGCTTTATAATTTAGCAAAAAATAATTAAAAATCGGTCCATTAGATAATTTAATTTACAGTGTTCTGCCCTAGGCAGGTCTTTCACTGCAATCATAGCATTTTTATGTTATGCTTTGCAGAATTACTAGGGAATTATAGGTGTGGTAGCTTCCCATTGCTTTCCACACCGTGGATGATAATGTTGAGAGATAATGATGATGATGATGATGATGATGGCCAGGTGATGTTCGGGGGCCATTTGGGCCTCAACGCTTCCTGACATTCGTCTTACAGGTGAGGAAAACCCCCTAGAAAAACCTCACCAGGAAGATGCCCCGATCAGGAATCGAACCCGGGCCCGCTGCGTGACAAGGCAACACGCTACCTCAAGACCACGGTGGTGGACCATTAGATAATAAGAGACACATATTAAAATTAAAATATTGGATACAAAAGGTTATTTCATATTTGAAGCATCAAGTTTATGTTGTGAAATCTTCAGATAATAAAACGAGAACTTAAATGTCACACAACTGGTTTTGATATAGGCCTATGTAGGGTACGGAGGTTAGCCAAATATGTCAGCACATCCGCTGGTGGCCTTAGATTTCAATAAAGAGAACAAAATTTGAAAGTGTTCATATTCACCTCATGTCAGGATTTAGTCGAGTCTATCCATGTTAACTTTAATTTGAAATTCTTTCAAAAGTTTGTGTAACACATTTGTCTCACTGGGTTACCGACCACATGCCACTCATGACATCTGTAAGGAAATAAGCGTAACTAAATTAGCTTGGTCTTGAAACTCGTAACGAAGGAAAAGATATGACTAGAGTCAAATGACCGTAAAGCTATTAAGTAAGTTTAACACATTTTGCATAGGCCTATACTTTTTCTCTATCTGCCAATATAACAATATCGCCTGCAAATCTTATACACCGTTTATAGTTATTCCTTTAATTAACACTTGACTCTAGAACTATCGAACAAATAAGTTCATGGCCGCGAACATAAGCCCTCGATACATCATTATCCAGAGATGTTTCCCAATCAACTCCTATAACTTATAACTTACATATCTCAAATCATGGTTAATGTTATTCTCCCACCTCGTTCTTGCCATATATACTGGGCTCTTTTGCTCTGTTTCCCACAAGATGTTTCTATGTTCCTTTCTCAATTCCCATTCGTATCGCAGTCTATGACACTTAATTGTTCTTATCACATCTCCTTTCCCATAAAGATTATATAGCTCACTGTTATGTAGTTTCCTCCATTCGCCTCTCTCTTTGGTCCAAATTTTTTTTCTAAAAACTTTATTCCTCAAATGCCCTGCAAATAGCTCTGTTAATTCATCAGCACTATCGAACCCATAGATTAATGGCCACGCTGATGTAAGCTTTCCATACATCCCTATCCCGAGCTAATGTTTTCCAATCATCGCTTGTATAATCTACTTCCTTAAAGTCATGCTTAATTTTATTATCCCACCTCATTTTTGGCCTACCTACTGGATGCCTTCCTTCTCGGTTTCCTTCAAGCAGTTTACATGTCCCTCTTTCATTCCCCATTGGTGTCACATGTCCTGCCCATCGCACTCTTCGAGAACTAACTGTTCTCATTACAAATGTTTCCATAAAAATCATGTAGCCCAATGTTTAAATATGGGCGTGAAAGGGCAGCAACTTTTGCTCAATGCTGTCATTTCAGGCTTGAGGTTCTTTTACGGCTCTTTAATGTATGAAATAGGATCTAGGTCTTTACTTCCCATACTAAAGTCCACCTATGTACATAATTTGTACTATGAATCAATGAAGGTTGTGGAACTTGAACCAGGGCTGACCTCTGCTTGGAACAAGTAGTTTGCAGACCAATACTCGCGAGCAGCCTTTACGGAATAAAATGTTCGTTTCATTATTTTAATGGCGGAGCTTGTTATTATTATGTGTAATGCCACAGGGATAATTACAGCGGTTCGGGACCAATGAGTCGCACTGTAATAATCCGGTGCAGCCAATCCCGGGGCTGCTCTCACCACATTGGTCCTCTGCATCAGGGGTTCAACAAGAAACCACGTGTAAATCTCTCACCCAGCTAGTGGGTCGCGGGCCACGCACTGGACACCCCTTGCAGGAGGGCACGCACGAAGCAAGGACAATAAATTGGTACTTTGTGAAGGTAGCAATTTGAAAGAGATGTTGATCTTCCTGCGGATCGTGATGGGGCACCACCCCCACCAATCATGCCCGCTTGTACGCCATTACGTCTTCACTGGACCAAAATGGCATTCCTCTGTAATTTTACATGTGTGGGCAAAAATCCTCTCATTTCCATATCCCGTTTGCGCCATTTTGTTCATTTCCCACGCTTTCTTGATCTGCAGTTCATATTAACGGATAAAATTTAACATTAGCATTAGGCATAAATGAAATTGAGCGAAATTGATGAAGATTTACTTTATTTAGTCCAGTCCTTTCATACTTTAGTAGGCATCAAGGTTTTACAGTAAGATTTCCATTCCTATCTATTTAAGGAAATCTGCTTGACACTGTCAGTTATTTACAGGTCACTGAAGGGATAAGCTATATGATCATCAGGACCGCGATTTCTATATAAAAACATAGGGCCTATTTGTTTTTACATTAGTTAAAATTAAAAATAGGTCTAAATGTATGTATACGAATTAGGATATTTGGAGTGATTTAAGACACTTTTTTTTACCATATTTGTCCATATTTTTGGATACCTAGTACATACTCGTACTTTTACATATTTCTCAAAACATTGTGCGTCTAGTAAATAGTCTTCAGATAGTTTCGAAATTCACTCTGGGTTAAAGCAAGGAAATGCACTATCTTCTCTACTATTCAATTTTGTACTAGAAAATGCCATAAGATTTTTAGAGGATGAAGAATGCCTACGACTCAATGGTCTTAATAAGCTGGTAGTTTATGCTGATGTAATATTTGGTCTATGAGGTGATAGTAGATATAACCTACTAAGAGCCAAAACACACACACTCTATTGAGTAACACTAAGACATTGGGGCTGGAAGTAAACATCAATAAAACTAAATATAATATGTTCACACATAGAAATGTATAGTTAATAACGAATGAGGTAAATTTTGAAGAGGTGGCTGAATTCAAATACCTAGGAATAACAATTACAAACAAGAATCAGACGGACAAAGAAATTAAACATAGGCTCAATTATGGAAATTCGTGCTATTATGCATTACAGGGTCTCTTGTCGTACCAACTTCTCTCAAAAAATGTTAAACTGAAAATATATAAAACTGTTGTTCTCTCAGTTATGTTATACGGATGCGAAACTTGGACTCTTACTTTAAAGGAGGAGAAAATATTACGAGTATTCATACTTGGACACATGTCCTATAACCTTTTCTGCTCAGCTTTCACTGTCATATACCACAATAGCACAATAGGCTTAATTATTGTTTTTTAAAGTCTTATCTTGATTTTATTAAATGGGCATATAGGGGCCTATCCAGAAGTTATAATTTTGTTCAACGCTCCTAGCCAACGATTACAATAAGCCAATTTCTCATTATTTGTAGTAAAAATCGATCCGAGATATTTGAATTACAGGACTTGTTTATAACTTGCTTCATTCAACTTAGTATCGCTAAACATATTGTTAGGAGCATTGTTCAAATATTATGTTGTTGTATTATTATTAGGCCTATTATTATTATTATTATTATTATTATTATTATAATAATTATTATTATTATTATTATTATTATTATCATCATCATCATCACCATTTGTTTGAAGGAGCAAAAATATTTCAAAAAGTAGGAAATTAAAAATGTATCAAACCATAGTTAAGAGCATTTTAACATATGGTGCTGAAGTTTTGTAAATTCCTACCAGGGAAATTAAAAGAATTTTAAGAAATGGATGTTTTAAGAAGATCAGCTGGAAAATATAGAATGGATAGAATAAAGAAATAAGGGAAATTATGGGTGTACAAGAGGAGCCGGGCATCATTGGCATTATTGAAAAGAAAAGATTACAGTGGTATGGCTATGTCAAAAGAATGCCAGAGCAAAGATTGCCTAAACTTATTACGGAATGGATCCCAATGAAAAGGAGGAAGAAAGGAAGACCAAAGAAAATCTGGATAGAAGGTGTGCAAGCGGCTATGGTTATCAGAGGATTGGTGGAAGATCAATGGATGGACAGAGAGGAATGGCGTTTGGTTTCCGGAAGACGGCGGCATTATAATAATAATAATAATAATAATAATAATAATAATAATAATAATAATTTTTAGACCTGCTTGAATTAATAAAGATAGAGAATTACAAATCTGAATGACTTGAAAATGTGGACATAAATATAAAAGACAGGTTACCAAAGTTTCTAAATATCTAAAGCGTTAGGAAAAAGACAGGACGTCTCTTGAAGAGAACTTGACGTGAACGTACAGTGATACCAGAACAAGCAAACAAATGTCATAAATACATGACGATAATGGTTATGTCGATGATCCTGAGCTGCAATATGTTTTATTTTAGTGTAATATTTTAGATTAATCACTGAATTATCAATTTATGTTGGTAGGGCCTCCTGTAAAAATGATAAACAACAATACTTCTTTATCCATACAATTCTTAGGCCTAGAGGCCTGTTACGATCGCAGTGATGCATTCTGTATCCAACTCTTCCTTGAAAGGCGCAGAGATCTCTTCCTATCGAACAAAAACGATGCATGGTTTTGGGAACTCTATCTGTATTTATTCGTTGCAAATTATTCTTCCAATTGTTCAGGTATTCATGTGTGTACTTAATGACTGGCTCTAAACGTAGTTCCTTCAAGACATTGACATTGCGTTTGTAATAATCCTACTTAATGTAACTTGATGTAAATCTAATTTCACTAGAATTTATCCTGCTCTACTCTCATTTCCTCAAAGTTCTTGCCTCATTGTCGTAGCAAAATGCAGGGTTTTCTAAGGTTTTGTACAACCGCCTACTCTGGCATCTCCTGGACTAATGGTTTCTTTACAGGATTCATTATTTTCATGGTTTAATTAAACAACTATAATATAAAAATTACATGAGCAATGACAAAAAAGATACTAGTTTCAAAAACACTGTACTCTGTTCAATAATGTACGTATTGTTTCTTATTTTAACGCAGCTATTAGTTTTTAATATTTGTTTGTAACGTTTCAGAACACATGCTACATGTGTCTGTAACAAGACTAGTCAGAACTTTTATGTACTAAAAACTAAGATTGCAACAGAGTATAGGCCTAATGAGAAGTTAGACTTCTGACTGTCTTTTATTTTGGTTTCACACACGAACAGTTGAATAATATAAAGAAAAGTTAGACTTCTGATTATCTATTATCTTAGTTGAATAGTATAATGAGAAGTTAGACTTCTGACTGTCTTTTATTTTGGTTTCACACACAAACAGTTGAATAATATAAAGAAAAGTTAGACTTCTGATTGTCTACTATCTTAGTTGAATAGTATAATGATAAGTTAGACTTCTGACTATCTTTTATTTTGGTTTCACACACAAACAGTTGAATAATATAATGAGAAGTTAGACTTCTGACTGTCTTTTATTTTGGTTTCACTCACAAACTGTAGAATAGTATAAAGAAAAGTTAGACTTCTGATTGTCTATTATCTTAGTTGAATAGTATAATGAGAAGTTAGACATCTCACTGTATTTTATTTTGGTTTCACACACAAATAGTAGAATTGTATAAAGAAAAGTTAGACTTCTAATTGTTTATTATCTTAGTTGAATAGTACGAGGGGGGATCAAATATAAACCGGAATTTGTATCTGGAGGATCTGGTAGCGAACTGCAAAGGTTGCGGTTTGAAGGGGAAGTTGGTGGGAGTGTCTAGAGTAGGGATCTTGATGTGTCGCACTCCGAAGAGCGGCCGCTTGCTTCAGTACGCCATGAGCGAGCAAGAGGTACACACGTCTGTTGCGCAACGCATTATTATTAAGTTTATGGCGAAAGAAGGCACTAAACCTTCTGAAATTTTGAGAAGGCTCCATGCGCAGTTCGGGGAAGCAACCCTTTCGAAGACGAAGGTGTATGATTGGCGCAAAACAATTTTAGCGGGCCGGAATTCAGTGGAAAATGAGCCCCACCAAAGACGGCAACGGACAAGCATCACTGCAGACAACATTCGTGCTGTACGGGACCTTATTGAGGAGGATCGGCGCATAACAATTTCTGAAATTGCTTCACACGTTGGAATAAGCTTCGGAAGTGTTCAAGCCATCATCAGTGATGGACTCAAATTTCGAAAATCGTCTGCCAGGTGGGTTCCTCGGCTCCTCAGCCAGGAACAAAAGAATTGACAAAAAACTGACGAAAATGCATTGGACACCTCTGGAATATCCTCCTTACGGTCCAGATTTGTCACCTTGTGACTACCATTTGTTTGGGCCACCTGGGAGGAATGGTGACAATGCAGCGGTAGAGGAGTTCATGCGCAACTGGCTGACTACACGTCATCCCTCATTCTTCAAGGACGGCATGAGAAAGTTGCCAACTCGATGGCAAAAGTGTGTTGGAAATGCAGGAGACTATGTAGAAAAATGAGGTGGTGGTTTTGTATTTTTTGTTAATTCAATGAAATTGTAAACAATAATTCCGGTTTATATTTGATTCACCCTCGTATAATGAGAAATTAGACTTCTGACTGTCTTTTATTTTGTTTTCACACACAAACTGTTGAATAATATAAAGAAAAGTTAGACTTCTGATTGTATGGCATTTTTTTGTGTCTGAAGGTGTGGTTCGCTGGCAGTTTTTTCCAACAGTGCAGTAGAAGCGGATCTTTATTCTTAACAACTGCAACGAGCTCATACAATTTTGAGGGTTGCGGTTTCAAACCCGACCGGGGTCGATGGAAGTTTTTAGGATGGAAAAATTCAAGTGAGAAATCCTCCTGGAAGGAGTTTAAGTGATGGGTTCTGAGTCTGAAGATTTTCAGTCTCGTAAAATAACCTCAAAATCTAAATTTGAGCCTCTGAGAATTTATTCGATTTTTGCCAAGTAATAGTATAGCTGCCTACTAGACGTTTGTTTGAGGCAACGATCTAACCACTTAGCCTATCACTCGCTGACATATGTAGGGAAATAAGTGTAAGTAAATTAGCTTAGATAAGTAACTCCCACAAAGGAGCACCCTCCCCTCTCGTGAGGATATACACGATTAGACAGATATTACTAATAGTAATAATAACAACAATAATAATAATAATAATAGTCTTATTGTTCTCTTGCGCTACACATTGAGAAACAGATAAACGAAAAACGTGATTCAGAATAACTGCATGTGATATATTTTATCATTTGAATTTTCAATAGGTATTAGGACTACATTTTCATTTCATTAGTTCAGTTCGTGAGAACGAAATTGACGAACTGTTCCTCCCACACAGATCTTGAATTCATGAATGGAATATATTTAATGGTATAATAAAATTATCATTGTATAATAGACTCAACTTAGATGTGTAGTTAAGAGTATTCCAAAAATAAGTTATTTATTTTTTTATCTAAGTTTAACCCCTCTTTGTATGTATTTTTACATGCCCCACATCACACGAGCTTTACAGGAACACGACATATCGAGAGAGAATATTAATATCTGGATCACACATAGTTTTTTGATCACCCAGTGACATGGAGGACCTGCCTAGATGAGTTATCAGATCAATGTTAGGGCCACCTTCGAGACAACGCGAACATTTAAGACAAAATACATATTCATACTGAACAAGACAAGTTATGGATGGTTGTGATGGACGGGTAATGTATTGGGATATATTTGGGTCTTAAAATTTCCTGGTATTTGTTTTACTAGTGAGGAAAAATCTCGAAAAAAAAACAAGAAACGTATCCTGACATATATCGAACCATGGATCGAACCCAATTGAGGCTAGATGTTAGGACTATATTACAGCGGTGAACTCAAATTTAATTATTTTTATTACTTCCTTAAAATAACATTAAGGTTGTTAATTTGAATCCACCATGGGTGAAGATATTTTCTCATGGGATATCTCCAGCATGGACAAGTAGATCCACTCACCTACATCATAAGGATTTTGTATTTTGTATTGTATTGTAAGCCTATGTTTTCCCTTTACAGAGATTTAGGCGCTCTCCCCCTACGGGGAAGAAATTGAACCATTCTAATTTAGTTGCACTTGTTTTCGGTATAGATGTCATTTTGAGTGGTCCGTGGTCAGCGTTCCGCCTCATACTGACATCTAGAAAACCAAGGTAGTAATAGGACGGGAAAATTCGGTAAATTTTGCTTAGAGGCCTTTTCATTCAGGCTTAAGGATTTTTTACGAGCCTGAAAATCTTCAGACTCGGGACCCACGGCTTAAAGTCCCTCCCGGAGGACTTGCTCCTTGGATTTTTCCGTCCTAAAAATCCATCGACCCCGGCCGGGTTTGAACCCGCGACCCTCGGGACCAGAGGCAGGGAGCATAACCACTAGCCCACCGCGGCCGATTTAAGGATTTTGTGTAGCTACAATAAGAAGTGGTTCTAGGTTGAGAAAACTACATGTCATCTCCATATGCCTACTGGCTGGATGACCATCCACATAGGCACATGTGAATGTGAGGCCAGCAGCCGGATGGTAGGATAAGATTATTCTATGTCATATTGTTTAATTTGTTTTTTTTCTTCTTTCACAATTGAAATTGGTGGAGAGAAAAATAGACGGACAAGATACGTCGTCTGCTTAGTACGATTTTGAAAAAGAAGTTTTTCCAAATTGATAGGTAGAATCGATTACTGTACCAATCAATAAGAAAGCAGATGAAACTGATTGCAACAACCACAGGGGCATCCCATTACTTTCAACTTCGTGCAAAATTCTAACAATTATGTTAGTATCCAGATTTATTCTCTAAATTGATGACGTTATTGGCTGATTTTCAATGTGGATTTAGAAGAAATAGGTCTACAACAGATAACATTGTTAGCATAAAACATATTTTACTAAATAAATGGGAATATGACGGCGCCGTGCATCAACTATGCGTAGACTTCAAAAAGGCATACGACTCAATTAAGAGGGAGAAGTTATGCACAGTAGTATACAACTGGAGTTCAGAATTCCTAAAAAAGTTAGTTAGACTTATTCGAATGTGTCTAAAGGGTACAAAAAGTAGGGTGCAGGTAGTTTTTGCACACACATTCATGCCATAATAGGTAATATTATATTAAAGTTTCATCCTTCTAGGCTTAAAGGTTCTTGAGGTATTGAAGAAAATCCATTTAAAAATTTGTTTATTTCAATTTTTAACAAGTCCCATAATTTTTTAGTAAATTTTTTAATTTTTTTTTACATGACCACTGACTTATTTAGAACAACACTATGTATTAACTTTTCTATATCATTATAATAAAGGAAGAAAAAAATATATACACCCTCTGCATATGATTTTCTTTTCTAAATTACTACATATATTTTATTTTTTATTAAAAAAACTATCAGCGTTGTTTCGAAATCCATGCATACAATTATTAGCCATAATGTGTGGGGCATGCAGTTAAAATTTCATGCTTCTATCATTAAATTTGTCAATGCTATTTTGATTTGAATGTGTTGAAATGCAATGAAAATAAAAGTGTGGAAAAGCCAATTTGAAAGTTTGCATGCAGTTAAATTAGAATGTAGCATACATGCCCTCCTACTGCCATTAGGGAGACTTACAAGTGCCATAGGACACTGAAACTTCGCCAACTTATACTTTGAGGTACGTAGTATTTTTAAATACAAAAACAAAAAATGCTAAATTTGACCGAAAATGTCAAAAATTTCACTCATCACCCCCCTTAAATTCACAATGGGTTAAAGAAAGAATATGCACAATCTCGTCTACTATTCAATTTTGTACTAGATTATGCCGACACATCTTTAGAGAATGAAGAAAGCCTACAACTCAATGGTATTAATAAGCTGTTAGTTTATGCTGATGATGTAGTATGGTTAGACCATGGCGAAGAGATACTAAGGGTATACGTGCACACTCCATTAAGTAACACTAAAACAATGGTGCAATAAACTAAATATATGGTCACGCATAAAAATTTATTATATAATCGAAATGGACAGTTAATGCCACATGAGGGAATTGGCTGAATAAAATACCTAGGAACAATAAATACAAAGAGGAACGAGATGCACAAAGAAATTAAACATGTGCTTAATTCTGAAAATTCATGCTGTTATGCATTACAGGGACTTTCGTCGTCCCAACTTCTCTCAAAAAACGTTAAAATGAAAATATATAAAACTGTTATTCTCCCAGTTATATTATATGGATGCGAAACATGGACTCTTACTTTAAGGAAGAAAGAAGATTATGAGTAGGCCTATTTGAGAATAAAGTTCTCAGGAAAATGTTTGGGCCAAAATAGATGGACAGACAGGTGAATGGAGAAAACTACTTAATAGTGAGCTACATATTATGTAGGCCTATAGGAAGCCAGATATAATAAAAACAGTTAAGTATCTTAGACTGCAATAGGCAGGGCATGTAGCACGAATGGGGAATGAAAGAGGTGCATGGAAGGTTCTTCTAGGAAAACCAGAGGAAAAACGCTCAGTTGGTAGACCAAGAATCAGGTGGGAGGATAACATTATCCATGATTTGAGGAAAGTAGATTATGCAGAGGATAATTGGAAAAAAATAGCTCAGGACCACACAAATCCATAATCTTAATATAATAAGACCAAAAGAAATATAATCACAACCAAAGATATAGCCTAGAAGAGATTCAAGTTGAGTTCTAACTACAAACAAAAAAGAATTAGACTCTATTGTTATCTTAATTTCCGCCTTCTCAACTCTAGGAGGAATGTATAGATAACTTCCACGCGGCCATGAACCTAAGAGTTCGATAGAGCCAGTGAGTTAGTTGAAATTTCGAACCAGCGGAAGTCCCGTAGCTGTGAACCAAATCATGATACCTTACATCCCTCGTATAGCATTATGACGTGTACTTCGTATGAATTCCGTAAAGCCTTAGCTTCATTTCCCTTCGCATGCTCAGAATTTTAATCGTGAAAAAATCCCTGGACTCCTTAAGGTTTAAAACCGTGAACCTTGCACACAGAGGCGATGTATTTTGAATGGAGTTTAGTAGTTTGTGAACATAAACTATACATTAAGCAAACTCCATAAGGCAAAGTCAGTTTAACAAAGTTTTACTGTCTGGTAACATTAGCATTACGTTTTTGCAACGAGGAAGCCGTTATATTGAACTTGCTTATGAAACTCGTCCAGTTTTCCCAACCTTTTTTTTACAAAGTCGACACATTAAGCCTTGAATGTGGTAGTTACTTTTATTGTCAAGTGGTCCCATCATGCTATCTAATGTTAACAATATCATAATAATGTTGACAAAAACTAGAAATGCTATAACGAAGCTACTTTTTTTCTCATGCTTTCTAAACAGCACAATAAAATGAATTAGAATAATTGCATAAATGAAAATTATCGATCATTACATACAATTCACTACACATTACCTCAAAAGTACAATTACCCACTAAAAAGTGCGTGACGCAGGGACTGCGTAAACTAAGCGATTTCCTCAGCGAGTCCGATATTACTGGTCTCTCTATGACAGCATGATGATTTTTCGGACTTTTTCGCTCCTCCCTGAAGACGCAATTCACTTCATGTGAGTTCTTAGTGTGATGGCAACATTTTGAAGATGTATTTGTGTCCCAAAAAGGATTATTGGTTTAGGTTGGGTTTAATTTTTGGTAGAGCCGGATTCTCTTCTTAGGGTCGGAAGTTGGTACACTGGATAGGAATACTCTTCAAAATCACAAAAAAATGTTACTTGTAGAAATAATTGCAAATATATTCACTTTTTAAGTTTCCAGCAGATTAAGTAAATGTAGGTTGTATTATTCGTCACCGTCAATTGAAAACAAAATCCCTTCTTTTCCTAAATCAATTATTTTTCTTGTATTAAATATTACATTTTATCAGGAGAGCTCTTATTGCTTCTATCTTTGATGAAAATTATATACAGATAGGGATGCAAACGATACATTGATGTTTTTAAAACATCGATGTATCGTTCATAAACATCAATGTTGAAACCCGTAACATCGACGATACATCGATGTTTATGAACGATGTTTTATGGACGATATTTTGTCATGCCTAGCGTCATCTAATATATTATTTCGAAGATACGACTGCTAAGGGTAAAGTCATCAAATATATTAAAAAATACTTAACCAGTATGCAAGCATAAATTTTCTGAATCTTCTGACGAATCTGAAAGGGATGAATCAGAACGTGACATATCGAGTTACCACAAACAATTACCGCACAACGATATAAAAAATAAAACAATAGATAAAACAGAAGAATCAGGATTGCACATGTTTATGTCGTCTCCTATAAGAGCAGATGCTTTAGAAATGTGGGATGACATGGAAGGTTCATTTCCTGGGCTGTATAAACTGGCGATGATAGATTTCCTATCGTAGCCACGTCGGTGTCCAGTGAGCGACTATTTTCAGAGGCTGGGGCTATGGTTAGCCAGTAAAACACAGCTCAGTAGGCATAAGATTATCAAAATTGTTGTTTTTAAATTACATTATGCGAAATAAATAATCAATAAACATTTTCAACATTATTTTGCGTTTTTAATGTTTTTTTTCAAAACATCGAAAAAACATCAATATATCGTTCATAAATATCGATGTTTTCTACATCCATATTTTGCTTTTGAAATCATCGTTGTTTTTATGAGCGATGCTGCATCCCTATATGCAGAATGAATAGGGTTATTCTTTTATAATATTAAGAACATTATTACATCACATGATGTTATTTTTAAATTTCTATTGGTTAATAGTCCTTTAAATATAAGGTTTAATTTGATTTGTTAAATCAGAAAGAACAACGAAAGAATACAAAAAGAACCTTCCTGTATAATCCCAGAGGAACAAGAGATGTTGGCCGACCACGCAGAAGATGGACTCCACTTTTAACTTCGCCGGAACAGGCTGCATAGCCTAAACCTTGTAGTAGAAGAAGAAGAAATCAGAAAGTTAATTGTTTTAACATCCAATCAGAGTTTTGTTTACTTCCATTTAAGAATATGAAGTTATGCAGGTATTTTTATTACAGTTATAATAGAAGGTTTATAATTTTGACAACAATGGCTTAAAACAATTTTTAAAAGCATTCTTTACAAAAACAGTTATGTAGATAAATTTCTTTAATTATTATTAAGACATTTTTATTCAACAATAACTAACAATGAATTATTTAGAAGTTTTTATTTATTTAACTTATAGTTAAATATTAAAAGAATTTTAAAATACAAAATTATTAACTTTAACTTTCATATCTATTATTAAATTAAAATCCTGCTTTATCCCTTGAAAAACTTCGGCGCCTTCTTAGAGACAGCTTCAAAATATTTTATAGGCCTAATATAATTTAGTGTAATTGTTTGGTTAAAGTGACCAACCGATGAATTGATAACAGCCTACAGCCTCCTAATAAGAAACAAGAAATAGAGAGATGATTGAAAATTGATGGTATTATAGTTATTAATAAGGGGCGGATTCCTATGACATGTCATATTTTTACCAAAGCCTATATACTAAGCTTCAAGTAAGTAAAACAAATATATATGCCTTTATTAAGATTAAGTGGTTTTATTGGGTCTTAAAAGTCACATTTCTCACTTTTTCACATCTTTGGTCATACATCTGCTTATTTCTATGATAAAGTCATATTTTGGGTTTCTTTAATAACCTAGTCATCAGGAGATTGTGTCTGTATAACAATTGTCAGTTTCACAGTACACTTGTTTCGATGGTTTCTGTTAACAGGTAGCAATCGTTTGCACTGGGCAATGGAAGAAGATTTCCTTTTTTCTTATGATACAATTGAAAATATATACGAATGAACAATTAAATAGTATGGGTAAAAACATTCATTCAATTATAAGGTCATATTGTTGTCTTTTTAGGTCATATTTAAACCTTTCTTTAGGTCATAAATGCTTGCATATTTTCCACTTTTTTAGATCATAGAAATCCGGCCCTTAGTTATTAATATTATCATATATTAAAGTTTGAAATACTGAGTAAACATTTTAAACCTAAGTTGAATTAGGCTGCTAGGACTCAGAGTTACGTATGAACGGGATACCTGATTAAACATGACTCAAAAGAAAACGTTAAACTGAAAATATATAAAACTGTTATTCTCCCAGTTATATGGATGCGAATCATGGACTCTTACTTTAAGGGAGGAAAAAAATATTATGAGTATTTGGGAATAGAGTTATTAGGAAAATTTTTTGACCAAAGAAAGTTGAACAGACAAGTGAATGGAGAAGACTCCATAACAATGAGCTAAATGATCTTTATAGGAAACCAGATATAATAAGAACAGTTAAGTCTCGTAGACTGTGATGAAGAGGACATGTGGAACGAATAGGGACTGAAAGAGGGACATGTAAGTTCCTTGTAGAAAAAATCAACAAAAGTGCCCAATATGCAGGCCAAGAATGAGGTGGGAGAATATTAACTATCATTTGATGGAAGTATATTATACAGGGGATGATTGGAAAGATCAGGGTAGAAGAAGTGAATAGCCTGGAGAACATATTTCCGCGCGGCCATGAACCTTCGGGTTCCATAGTACCAGTGAGTTACCTACTGAAGTTAGAGGATAGACATGTACTGAGATGCAACTAAAATATGGGAGGACAGACATAGCTGAAGATTTATTTGTGATAGTAGACCCAAGCAATTGGAAAATACTTATTGAAGGAAGAGGACGAAAGAATTCCTAAAATAATTCTACTGGAATATCATTGAAGGGAATACCAAAGGCCAGATGAAATGATCATGTCGATTATGATTAAAGTATTATGAAACGATGGAGAAGTTAGAATCGACAAGTGTTGTTAAACATCACTTCTTATTGTGAGGTCAATTGGATCGTATTCTGCAGAAAGCAACCGAGCCACAAGATAACTGAACTGAGATAAATTAAATTTAAATGTCAATAAACAAATCACAAATAAAAATAAACATTTGCATACCGTATTATTTAAACTAACAGAATATCAAAGAACTTCTATTTTATGAGAAAGATGGCAACTGAAACATTTTTTTTTAATCTTGGGATTTTACAATTTTTGTATTTGATTCTTTGTGCAGAAAAAAGTGACATTCTGTTAATGTTTTCTTATTTAGTTCATAGATGACATAAGAAAGCGGTGTTGAGTTGGATATTTTTTGCAGGACATAGAGTGAGACTTGAGGAATAATAATATAGCATCGTCATCATCATCATCATCCGTCACGAATTAGGTCTTTATACACCTGTTTCGGTCCCATTTAGCAGTCTCTTAAGAGGTGTTCCTGGTCGACGATGACCTTTGCGCTTATATTGCATCATCATTTTTGGGATTCTTGAATTATCCATTCTTTTTTACATTGTCTAGACAGTTTGGTTTATATCTGTTGAGTTTTTATTCTGCTGATTCTACTTCCAATTGTTCTAAAATGTCTTCATTCTTTTTTCGATCTAAAAGAATGAAAATATATAAAACTATTATTCTACCAGTTATATTATATGGATGCGAAACATAGACTCTTATTTAAGGGAAGAAAGAAGATTACGAGTATTTGAAAATAAAGTTCTTAGGAAAATTTTTGGACCAAACAAAGATGAACAGGCAGGTGAATGGAGAACACTAACAACAGTGAACCACACGGTCTTTATAGGGAGCCAGATATAATAAGAAAGTTAAGTATCGTAGACTGCGGTGGGCAGGACATGTGGCAAGAATGGGGAATGAAAGATGTGCATGGAAGCTTCTTGTAGGAAGACCAGAGGGAAAGTGCCCAGTTCGTAGACCAATAATGAAGTGGAGAATAATATTAACTATGATTTGAGGGAAGTAGATTATGTAGGGAATGATTGAAAAACATTAAATCGGAATAGGGATGTATGGAGAGTTTATGTCCGCGCGGCCAAGAACCTATGGGTTCGATAGCGCCAGTGAGTTAATTAGTTAGTTAGTTAGTTAGTTAGTTAAAAGAATAAAATAATAATATAGCATTAACGCATACACCTATATTTCAAATTTGAGGGTTGGCGCCTTTTTGCAGAATGTGGTCCAATTGAAGAATGGGAAGGAGAAGGCTGATGGGTTGAAACAATTTGTACAAAACTGATTCAGATACAATACATTTATCTGTAGTTAGGTCTGCGTGATGGCTTTCTCCGGATTAATTCGTTAAGTGAGGCGGAAAGATTCAAATGTGTATCTGAGATCGTGCGCATTAATATTAACAACTCGGCGTTCCTTCAGGCCCACATGGAATCATAATGCAAAAACATGTCAGAAAACAGCCAATATTCCATTCCAATTTAGCCCTAGATTAGACATAATACGCCTACCTTCATATTATAGGCTATAGAGTGTGCCCCAAACCTTTAGTGTCGGGATTATATGTCATAAATGATAGAGGAGTGTCGGGTGTTTCTAAATTAATATAGGGGGCTTTAAGGCTTTGTGTATATATATATATATATATATATATATATATATATATATATATGGTGGTGTAATGGATAACACGCTGAGGTACGACTCAGAGTTCCCGGTTCGAATCCCGTCCAGGCATTTATTTTTCTTATCATACCATATTAAGCTTGCGTTGCTCAATGTTAAACATTTAATTATAACATCGATAAAGCGTCACTGCTATAAAGTAAAAATATTCTCTTTAATTTGCTTACTTGTTATAGTCAGCTACTAGATGGCAGTGAAGACTGAGTTCTCGCAACATCTAGTAATTATGGAGAATATAATACATATATAAGAAAAATAAGTGTTTGAATTGGATTCGCCTGGTGGTGTAATGGATAACACGCTGAGGTACAGACTCAGAGTTCCGGGTTCGAATCCCGTCCAGGCATTTATTTTTCTTATCATACCATATATATATATATATATATACACACACACACATACACATATGGGACACGCTGTAGCGTAGTGGTTAAGGCACTGAGCTACAAGCCGGAGGGTCGAGGGTTCAAGTCCCGTTGGGGTCCGGATTTTTAAACTGACCCAAACCCTCTGGCGGCACTATGGCCCTGGGGTAGACTCAGCCTCTAACGGAAATGAGTACCAGACGCTTTTTCTGGGGATAAAGGCGGCCAACACGCAGGGCTGACAACCCGGCTGAGATAAAGTGCCGATTGTCTAGAAAAAGTGGGAACCTTAACCTCCTACTACCCCAAGGGCCTCCGGGCCTGTTGTGGAATCACTTTACTTTGTATATAATTATATCATCATCATCATCCGGTATCATAACAGCTGCCGCACTCTTCCGGAAACCAAACACCATTCCTCTCTGTCTATCCATTGATCTTCCTCCAATCCTCTGATATTCATAGCCGCTTGTACCCCTTCTATCCAAGTTTTCTTCGGTCTTCCTCTCTTCCTCCTTTCCATTGGGATCAATTCCATAACAATTTTAGGCAATCTTTGCTCGGGCATTCCTTTGACATGACCACACCACTGTAATCTTTTCTTTTCTATAATGCCTATGATGTCCGGCTCCTCTTGTACACCCATAATTTCCCTTATTTCTTTATTTCCTATTCTATCCATTCTATATTTTCCAGCTGATCTTCTTAAAACATCCATTTCTGTACTTGAAATTATTTTCATTTCCCTGGTAGGAATTTGCCAAACTTCAGCACCATATGTTAAAATGCTCTGAATTATGGGTATATATATAATAAAAATAAAATAAATATATCATACAATTGTTAAACGCTTCATACTTATGGAGCAGAATTTTGGTCATTAACAACTAAAACAAAATAAGTATAGGCCTATTTTGGCAACGGAAATTGATTCTATAAGAAGGGCAGCAGGAATTTCAAGAAGAAAAAAATTAGAAACTCAGTTATAATGGAGAAAATGAAGATTGAGGACACTATTTTAGATTATATTAAAACTCAGCAATTAAGATGGTACGAACGTGTCCAGCGAATGGAAGAGGATCGGCTACCAAAATATGTTTTGGAATGGAAACCTGAGGGAAAACGAGGCAGAGGAACACCTAAAACCTCCTGGAGTCAGGGAATATATATATGAAGGAGAAACATCTACAACCAGGAGGTTGGATGGACCGACAGAATTGGCTATTAGAAATCGGACAATGTCAAAGATGTTAATCACCTGATGATTATATAGGCATATATATATATATATATTATATATATATATATATATATATATATGGTATGATAAGAAAAATAAATGCCTGGACGGGATTCGAACCCGGATCTCTGAGTCTGTACCTCAGTGTGATATCCATTACACTACCAGGCGAATCCAATTCAAACACTTATTTTTCTTATATATGTATTATACTCTCCATTATTACTAGATGTCGCGAGAACACTGTCTTCACTGCCATCTAGTAGCTGACTATATCAAGTAAGCAAATTAAAGAGAATATTTATTTTACTTTATAGCAGTGACGCTTTATCGATGTTATAATTAAATCTTTAACATTGAGCAATGCAAGCTTAATATGGTATGATAAGAAAAATAAATGCCTGGACGGGATTCGAACCCGGATCTCTGAGTCTGTACCTCAGTGTGATATCCATTACACTACCAGGCGAATCCAATTCAAACACTTATTTTTCTTATATATGTATTATACTCTCCATTATTACTAGATGTCGCGAGAACACTGTCTTCACTGCCATCTAGTAGCTGACTATATCAAGTAAGCAAATTAAAGAGAATATTTATTTTACTTTATAGCAGTGACGCTTTATCGATGTTATAATTAAATATATATATATATATATATATTATATATATATATATATATACTAGCAGATCCGGCAGACGTTGCCCTGCCCGAAAGTTCAATTCTCGTGTCATGACCGGACGATAAAAATATAGGCTGTTACTTTTTTTTACCATAAAATGCATTAATTGAGACGTAATTAGATATTATTAAATAAGTTCGCAAGAAAACTCCTTATTGCCATGTGTTGTGGCCCAAGAAGTGTGGATGATGTCACATTGTTTTCGCAAGGAATATGCAGATAATGCAGATGACTACACATATGGAATAAAAAAATCTATAACCCGATCGCAGTGCCACCTTCCGAGTCCAATTGTGAAACTAAACCATCCAAGGGCCCACTCAAATATACACAAAAAAAAAATCATCAAAATCGGTGCAGTCGTTCAGGCAGTTTTTAATTTCGAGTTTCAAGTAAACCTCCAATTCTAAATGTCGGATTTCACTCATTTTTTAATAATTCCTACCTCGGTTGATTTTAATACGACGTACTGAGATTTGTTGTGAAACATAAAAAAATGTGACCGCTACAGCGATATTTAAATTTTCACTTCAGGTGAACTACACCTAATGGTTTTAGAGGGTCCAATTATGAATATAAATCATCGAGGGACCCAATCGGACACAAAAAAAAACATTAAAATCGATCTACTCGTTTAGGAGGAGTTCAGTGACAAACACACGCACAGAAGCATTATATAGGGAAGTTCGAGTAATGTGAACCTTTCTGTTTGAGTGGACCCTTTTAATATCTGAAAAAGTATTTTGCTGTCCCACGTTGTGGTGACATCTTGAAGCAGTAATTCTCTTCATGCCCGATGTTGTAGTAACATTTTGAAGAAGGATTAGTGTCCCAAAAAAGAATTACTGGTACAGGTTGGGTTTGATTTTTGGTAGAGCCGAATTCTCTTCTTAGGGTCGGTAGTTCGTACACTGGATATGAAAACACTTTAAAAATCACTAAAAACTGTTTCTTGTATAAATAAATTTCACATTTATTCACTCTGTAGGTTCCCAGCAGATGAAATAAATGTAGGTGGTATTATTCTTCACCGTCAATTAAAATTAAATTATTTTCTTTTCTGGAATAAATTATTCTTGTATTAAATATTACATTTTATCTTGAGAAGTCTTATTGCTTCTATGTTTGTTGAAAATTGTATGCAGATTGACTAGTGTAATTCTTTTATAATTTTAAAGAACATTATTACATCACATGATGTTAAGTTTTAAATTCTATTGGTTAATAGTCCATTAAATATAAGGTTTAAATTTGATTTGTTAAATCAAAAAGTTTATTGTTTTAACATCCAATCAGAGTTTAGTTTACTTTCATTTAAAAATATGAAGTTAAGCAGGTGTTCTTATTACAGTTATAACAGAAGGATTTAAAATTTTGACAACAATGACTTAAAACAATTTTAAAAGCATTATTTACAAAAACTGTTATGTAGTACAATTTATTTAATTGTTACTGAGACCTTTTCATTCAACAATGAATTATTTAGATGTTTTTCTTTATTCAAGTTATATTTAAACATTAAAAGAGTTTTAAAATACGAAAGTATTAACTTAAAATTTTATATTCATTATAATATTAAAATCCTGCTATATATCTTCTTTAATTGGTGCTGCCCTCGAACAGAAGATATTTTAACTTCTTCCCCTCATCAGCTTTGACGCGTCCAAGGCTTGTTTCGCTTATTCTTTGTCGATGAAGGGTTTATTTGTGATATTTATGAAAATTACCACTTTAAAAGTTTTTCAAGCTAAGAATCAATTCCTAATTTCTGCTATTGAATATTACAAATATTGAAAAAAAACTCCTAAATATGTTATATTATGTATAGATGCTGTTTTAGTATGCTGATGGGTTTGGTTTGATATTATGTGACATTGTGGCTGTATAAAATAATTAAACATGGCAAAGGAATTCGGGTTAATGTGGACTCTCTGGGTCCACTTTACACGGATACATATATTTTATCAATGGGGATGCTATCTGTAAAAAAAACATTCACTTAATTAATATTATTTAATATCCTTGTAATTTTACTAAACCAAAGACCGTCGCTTTCTGCAGTTGAATGATGTGTGAATGTTATAATCAACAATAATTTTTCAAAACCTTAAATAAATATCAACACTTTTTAATTATAATCAGTCATAAATATTTTCAGATTAATCTGTGCCTGCCTGTATAAATTAATAGAGTAGAGTAAATACATTTAAAAATAGACTAAAAGCTAAGCTGGACTCTGGGGTTCACTTTATTGGAATATGGAAATTAAAGTGGACCTTTCTTGTAATGTAAAAAAGTTTATAAATTATGAAGATGTTTCCATATTTGAATAAAATGACAATGTTATTTCATAGTTACAACACTAATGATCGTCTTCTTCTTCTTGTTGTTCTTCTTCACGGTTTAGGCTTATTTACTAGCCTGTTCCGGCTCCAAATTGCTGCTCTTTCCATCTTTCCTTTGGTCTTCCCAAACTTCTTCTTCCTCATGGTGAATAGCTGTATGCTGATTTTGGTATTCTATTCTCAGTCATCCTTCCCAAGTGTTCTTTCCAATTTGTTCTGTATCTCTCTATTGTTGTGTTTAATTCGTATATTTTAGTTGTCTTATTTCTGTGTTATGTTTTTTGTCTGTTCTTTGATATCCTGCTATTAGTCTGAGGAATCTCACTTCAGCTGCTTGTATTCTGACAGATTGTTGTGTTGTCACTGTCCATGTTTCGAATCCATAACACTAATGATAATCACTGTAATTAAACAAAATTCAGATCCCTTAATCAAAAGAAGAAAAACAACAAATTCAAAACAGGGGTCCAAATTACCCGAAGTTCGTCTATATGTAAAGATACAGACTATATCCGCTTATATATATATATATATATGACATGAGAATAATAATAAATGCTTGGACGGGGATTTGAACCCGAACATCTGAATTGATACCTCAGTGCGCTGCTAGTTACGCTATCCAAGCAAACCTAGTACAAACATTAATTGTTCTTTATATATTATATTCTCCATTACGAGAGGTAGCGGAAACTCGGTCTCACTGCTCTCTAGTAGCTACTATAACAAGTAAGCAAATTAAACAGAAATAATGTATATATATATATATATATATATATATATATATATATGTGTGTATATGTGTGTGCGTATGTATTTTTTGATTTTTTAATTATCAACATGCTCCATTACAGAGTAGGCTAATACTACATATTTACAGTTTCCTATTACAAGCCAATTTAAAGACAATTAAAATACAGTTCTAAGAGTACAATGATACATAATATGTAATGAAATAATAATAATTATACTAATAATGACAATAATAATAGCAACAATAATAATAATGTGATAATAAATAGAGTGTAATGATATGATTCGGAATACTTACTAAGTGTTAATATAGTGGGTTTACATTTTGAGATATTGTTTTTAGTATATACTAATATCAATAATTATGTGTAATAGTTTATGCAGTTTCATTCTTGCTTGTATTTACTTATACAGTCTCAAAAGTCTCTTGGCATTTTACTCATATCGTTAATTTATATATATTTGTTATATGCAATTGGAAACTATGCTAACAATAGAGGAAAAATCAGCTGTTGTTTTCGATCGTATACGAGGATTGACGTACGGGCAGGTCCAAGAAGAATTCACTAGAAAGTTCAGAAAACCAGGTCCTAGCAGGCAAACTATTAGAGATCTGGCACTGAAAATGAAACGGATGGGATCTCTTGCTGATGTAGCACGTAGAGGGAGGCCGTCTACAACACCAGAAGACGTGCAAACCATACAGGATGCCATCTCACGAAGTCCCGGCGCATCAACCAGAAGACTCAGCAGAGAGTTGGGTATGTACCTTGTGTTTCAAACTGAACAAACGCCCTTATCACATCCAGATAATGCACAAGCTTGAACCATAAGACTATGTAGCTCGACAAGCTACGTGTGATGACCTGTTAAATGCCATTGAAAATGAAGACCTCATGCAACATGTGTTGTTCAGTGATGAGACAAAATTCCATACATGTGGATATGTCAATAGGTATAATTGTAGGATTTGGTCAGGCGAACTGTCAAAGGCCATACAAGAGTTCCAGAGAGGCACACCAAAGGTAAAAGTGTGGCTGGGAATAACAAAAACAAACATTTACGGGCCGTTCATGTTTGCGGAAACAACAGTAACTGGAAGTAACTATCTTGACATGTTAGAACAATACCTGAAACAGGATGTTGAACAGGATACTGTGGTTTTCCAGCAAGATGGTGGATCACCCCATTTTGCTATCATTGTTCGTGGCCACCTCAACAATGTTTTCCCTGGTAGATGGGTCGGTCGTGGTTCACCGAGAATTTAGGCGGCCCACTCTGAAGATCTAACACCACTAGGCATCTTTGTTTGGAGTTTTGTTAAGTCTAAAGTGTATGAAGTGAAGATCAACACCTCACAGCAATTGAGAAATCGAATAGTTGCAGCTGTAGCTGCAATCACACCAGCTATGCTGGCGAAAGTGTTTCGCTGTACACAAGGAAGATGGAGTCTGTGCCGTGACTTAGAAGACCACCATATTGAAATATACTGAGTTTATCATCCAGTAGTCATTACTTTCCATACCATGTAATAACAAGTTTGGCATAAAACATTGGCTTGACGAAAATGTCAAGAGACTTTTGAATCACCCTGTATTTTAATTTTGATTGTTAGTTTAGTTGTGTATATTCCAGTTATATGTCCTAATGTTAGGGAATTTCTGTCGTGTTTATACATTTTTGGAGAGGGTGGAGACGTTTATGTATGAGATCCTGGCCACTTTCCCTCCCCTTGCCCTTATTTCGTGAATCATAGTTCTTTGTTTTTCAAGGATTCTGCAGTTCTCGTCGCATGGACACTTTGCGTTATCCAGAATCTTGAATCTGTGGAGATAAGACCTCATTTCCCCGTGTCCTTTAACTAGTGTTGTAAACTCCAGAGAACTTAGTACCTTCATCTTCACTCTCTGGTCCACCCTCCGGAACAACGTTCTGTATAGGCTTACTTTGTTAGTGTTGTCCCACTGACTTTGCCATCTAGTAAGACTTTTCTGTCGCTGTTCCGTGTAGATTGTTGACATAGGGATTTTATTATACACTATGTTTAGATCACTGTGCGCAACTGATTCCTTCGCTAGTTTATGAGCCATCTCGTTTCCTTCGATGTCAATGTGTGCCTTGGCCCAACCGAAGTGTATTGTCCAGTTTCCTATTGTGAGTTCTAGAAGTATTTGTCTGACTTGTTCAATGACTGTACGTATGTATATATGTGGGCAATGTATACCAATGTAGACCTATATTCGTTGTGTAGCCCTTTAATTGGCAATACACTAATTCCTCGTGCCAGTTATTTAAATGTGACGGACCGCACTGAAAACAAAATCACGCATGACTGTTATTAGGTTTATTGAGTAATTACTAATTAGACACACATTTAAGTTATTACTACTAGTTCGTTTTCTTCTGTTTTATTAGTAATACTAAATAAATGGAACCAATTGATGTACCCTAAAGGATACATTTCCAATTAAAGGGCAAGTAAGTAGTTTCGATTTATATTTGTAAAAATGTTTTTTAAAAATATTTTGGTGAGAAGAAACTCTTCCTTGGGAATTCGCTTAAAATTTAAAACAACTGCTTTATGGACTGTGTGTCATGGTTGCCATGTTTAAAAATTCTGGCTTCGAGAATCGTACCCATGATCTTCCGACTTGTAGCATATAGGCCTACCTTAAGGAAGCACATTCAGTGTAGGTTTATGTAAGTGTGTTATATTTCAGAGAGTTGAGTATTGAAGTAGGTTTCACAACAGCAGCAGCAGGAGGTTTGCGTGCGTTCCCACGCAATTAGCCCGGTTGCTGCTGCAGTTCTATCTATTTTAGCAATGCAAAGCAACAAGTAATTGACCTCTTGAGCAGTCATCTCAACTGCTGTGTGGTCCTCAAAATCTGTTACAGATATACGTGTGGGCATCTGTTCCTATAACTAACTAACTAACTAACTCACTTGCACTATCGAACTCTTAAGTTCTAACGAAAGTTCCTATAACTAATTCACTTGTACTATCGAACCCATAGGTTCTAACGAAAGTAGAAAACGAAGAAAGTATCACCCATGTCACGAATTTACCTGGTTTCACCCTACATTTAATGAACTCTTTAACTCTTAAATTAATAATTTATAAATTATAATAATTACATGGCGCGACAGGCCTAGAAGGTCATTAGCCTACCATCCGGCTGCTGGCCTCACATCCACACGTGTCAATCACAGAGGTAGATGATCATCTAGTCAGACATGTGGTCAGCATGTCGAGTCCCCCAGCCGTTATAGTTAGTTTTCTCAACCTGGAACCGCTACTTATTGTAGCTACCCAAATGCCCCATGATGCTGGGTGGGCACTGGTCCCATACTGGCCGAAATACCATGAGAAAATGTCTTCCTCCATGGAGACTCGAACCAGCGCAAGTCCTGTAGCTCTGCGCCAAGGCTTCCTGCCTTAACCACTCAGCTACGGCGCGGGACAACCCTTAAATTACGAAACATTAATTTCTCGCGTCAGTTATTTAAGCATGTACCCGTGCCGAATAGGCCGAAGGCGTTAAGCCAGACGAAAAAAGTACCTTGGTCGAAAGAGTGATGATCTTTCTCCGTAAAAATACAACCGTCAAGAAACGCGGACATGGGTTCCACTGGAGTAAAATTCTCCGGAGGTAAAATAGTCCCCCATTCTGTTCTCCGGACGCGGACTACTTCAGGGAATCCATGCCAAAGGTTCATCCATGAATGGAAGGAAGTATATTATGCAGGGGATTATTGGAAAACATTAACTCAGGATAGGGATGTATGGATAGTTTATGTCCGCAGGTTCGATACAGCCAGTGAGTTAGGTATTTAAACGTGACTGACCGCAGTGAAAAGAAAATCATGTCTAACTACATGTTATTATTCTATTTTTTTAATTCGTTTCACCCTCTTTGGGGTACGTTGGATCAATCGTTTCTCTGTGTTCTTCCTTTCTTACTGCCCAGAATTTCTTCATTATTTCTGACCTTCTTTTCCTCTCTTCTTCCGAGATAATAGGTTTGGATTTTTGTGTAAGCCCTAGATTTATCTTGGAACTTTATGTTTTCATGTTGAATAATTAATTTAGCGTATGATCGATTAGTGAATTTTCTGCAATCTTTAATTCTACTAGGTCTTTTTCAGTTTCTTCAAATCAGTTGGGTTTCGTTTTGCGGTTACGGAAAAAAATCAAAGATTTGTTTGGTTAATTTGTTTATAGTTCATTCTGAGAAGATAGCCGCAAAAATGTATTCTCCCTTTTCGTATAGTATCTGAAACTTTTCAATTTTTTTTGTAGAGAGTTTCATTCTTGGTGTATATATTATCTAAAGTCCACCGCTGTGGTCTCGAGGTAGCGTGCTGCCTTGTCACGCAGCGGGCCCGGGTTCGATCCCCGGTCGGGGCAGTTTTTTCTGGGTGAGGTTTTTATCGGGGTTTTTCCTCACCTGTAAGACAAATGTCAGGAAAACTTTAAGGCCCAAACGGTCCCCGAAATCATATGGCCATCCTTACCATGAAAATGCTATGATTGCAGTGAAGGACCTGCCTTCGGGCAGAATTACTATGGATGTATATTATCTAATTATCTTGAAATTTTGGTCCTAGGCCATTGATTTTTCTTAAAATTTTCCTTTCCTTTAGCTAAAGTTTCTCCATTTGGCCTTTAAAATTCGTGGTTAGCCTCAGGAGGCCCTTGTAGTAGTGGGAGGTGCTCCCACTTTTTCTAGACAATCGGCACTTGATGTCAGCCGGGTTGTCAGCCCTGCGTGACGGCCGCCTTTACCCCAGAACAAGCATCTGGTACTCATTTCCGTTAGAGGCTAAGTCGACCCCAGGACCATAGTGCCGGCAGAAAGTTTGGGTCAGTTTAAAAATCCTGACCACGGGGACTCGAACCCTCGATGTTCCGGCTTGTAGCGCAGTGCCTTAACCACTACGCTATGGCGTGCCCCATAAACTCAGTATATGCTATTAAAATAAAGCAAGATAAGTACTCTCAAAAAATCAGCGAAATGTGACCAATAGAAGTTGGGTTTACCTGAAATCAAAATTAAAAATTGACTCTAGCAACCGCCATGTTTGGTTCTCCAATATATCTGCCATGCAATTTAAATAATTTAACTCTTAATTTTCCAAAGTATCAGATACGATAGATTAGTTCATTTAAACCGCACAACCAAACTTTATGAAAATTTGTAATTATTTATTAAATATAACTTGCATCATCATCATCATGAACAAATCCATTTTAGGTCATGTGACCTGTGACGGTAAACCTAACTAAGATGGCCTTGATCTCTCCACCGATGTTTTGATCTTCCTTGGTCCCTATGTCCAGTTGCAGTATATTGAAAATCCAGTATATTTCTTCCTATTCTTCCCAGATGCTTATCAGTCCGTTTCATTATCAGACGCACGAGGTATCTAAAAATAATCATGATATAAATTCATAATAATTTATTCTTTTACTTATTATACTAAAAATGAAAACAAATCACCATCACGAACATTTTAGTAAGATCTCACGCCTGTAGTTTACTCAAGGTAATCTTGGTGAATCCATCTACGTCTTGGCCTTCCCAAATCTCTCTTTCCCTGTGGTTGATATTATAGAGGTAGTTTAGGTAAACATCCCCTTTCCATTCTCAAAACATGCTGTTCCCAGTTTTGTTGATATTTGGTTATGTCGTATAATATATTTTCAAGTTTCAATTTTTTTCGGATATCAATATTTGCGTTAAAGAAGATAGACCAATGGACAGGAGAAGAACTAAAGGAAGACCGGCCAAGAGACGGGTAGACAGTGAATGCACATCCAATACGTCTTCCTCCGAGGAGTGATTTTGGAAATAAACAGGGTGAAAATCCTACAAATTAAGTTTAAGAAGAAGAACATTTCTTCGATGATCTAACCTTGTGAATCCAAGTAGTTGTCTCACAAATCCCACATATGCTGCTTCCAATTTATTTTTATCTTTCTGATTCAGGACCCAAACTTCACTTCTATATTTAAGTACTGGTTTTAAAATAATATTAGACCTATGTAATCTTAATTTGGTTTCTGTTGGCATTGATTTTCCAAAATTTATTTTTATTCAGAATCAGCATAAAGGATTATGCCTACACCTTAAGGTCTGTCCCGATCTCATGCTAGAATTGGTCTGTCCATTTTTTACTGGGGTTTCCAACATTTCTTCGTCTTAGTGGTTTGTAATGAAAAATCTGTTTCGGAATTCTATTGATGTGGTCCATCCACTCATCTCTGTATTGTGCAATTCTATCTAATAGTTTGAATATATTTAGTTCACTTCGTATATTTTCATTTCGTTTTCGATCTGTTATTGTATAGTCAGTTACACTCCTCAAAAACCTCATTTGTGACGCTTCTATTCTTCGTTCCTGGTTCTTGGTTGAGACCCAGTGTTCCGATCCATATAGTAGTGTTGGAACCGCCATTGTTTTATAAAATTTTAAGAGTGTTTCCTTTCTAGTTCCTTTGAGACTTCGTTTTATCGTACCACACATATAATTAAATTCATTTATTTTGTTTTTATTTTCTTCACTTTTTCTATAAGACACATTGTATCCCAGGTAATTAAAACTGCTCACCTGTTCTATTTTTTTAATTTTTATAGATAGGCCTATATCTCTTTTATTTTCTGAAATTATGTTTCCAAGATAGGTCAAATTAGATACACTGCTCAAAACAATTAGAGGAACACTTGTAATAAATTGAATAAGTAATTATTTTTTAAAGCTGTGATGCTGAAAGTTGGACAATATGTAAATTGAATTATTAATTTTATCATTGGATACAAATTTTAAAGATCCATGGCCTAAATACAGAGAAATTACCTCAAATAACAAATATAGAGAATTTTTTTATTTTGGAAGGCACTGGCCACTTCTAATTGGTAAGCTTCCTGATGTTGCTATAGTGACGAATGTTGACTATTGCCTTGTTTATTGAAGTATGTGACAAAATGAGGCATTTAAATGAGTTTGAAGTGTATCATGCTCTACATATTTTACGACAAGGTCAATCTCTGCGACAAGTGGCTAGAGAGCTTGGGGTTTCTCCTTCCGTGGTGTCCAGGTTACGCAACAGGCACAGAGAGACAGGTCAGTATCGTAGAAGACGTGGCCAGGGCCGTAAATTTAAAACAAGCCCCCAGGATGACGGATACGTTGTTCTTTCTGCTCTTCGGCAACGTACAAAAACTGCAAAAGACCTGCAGAATGACCTTCATATGGCTTCCGGAATCCGGGTTTCAGACCAAACCATAATGAACAGATTAGAAAGAGAATATTCGTCCAAAAAGGCCCGTTAAAAAAACACGCTTAACAAAAGGGCATAAGGCAGCAAGACGTACGTATGCTGAAAACCATGGGATTGGAACCTGAACCAGTGGGAGTCTGTTCTCTTCTCGTACGAATCCAGGTATCGTCTTACACGTTGTGATGGTCGATTGAGGGTGTGGAGACGGCCAGGAGAAATATTTTCTGCAGAGGCTGTACAGGAAATTGATAGAAGCTGTGGGGAAGGTAACTTAAAATGTTCCTGTAATGTGTGTGTAATTATTATAATATTTATAAACTCGGAGGAGGTTCCATAATGGTGTGGGCCGGAGTTATGTACAACAATCGTACGGACCTTGTACTTATCCCCAGAGACTGAAAGCTGTCCGGTATATCGAGCACGTTCTGGAAGAGCATGTAGTACCTGCTGCCATTGGAGTAGGCCCTGGATTTCTGTTTATGCAGGATAATGCCAGGGCACATTCTGCGGCTGTCACCAGGGATTTCCTGAGGAGGAATGAAATTGAGGTAATGGAGTGGCCAGCGGTCAGCCCAGATCTCAACCCTATTGAACACTTGTGGGATCTTCTAGACAGGAAGTTCAGGAACCGACATCAAGCTCCACAAACTCTGCAGCAACTTGGAGATGCTCTGAAGGAGGAATGGGAGAATATCCCGCAAGAGGAAATCCAGAATCTTATTGGGAGCATGACACGAAGGTGCCAAAGTGTCATCGAATGTCGTGGAGGCCATACACGATACTAACTCTATATAACGAGTGTTTAACTTTGAAAAATAAGCACAAGATTCAATTGCTTACATAGCGGAATTATTTGAAAAGTTAATTGTCAGCGTTATTCATTTGTTTTTACTGACATGAGCAATAAATAAATAAATAACCACAAATAATGTACTTTATTAATTTCATGTTTGTACCTTTATCCAATGAAAAAATATTTGCATATTTCATAGTGTTCCTCTAATTGTTTTGAGCAGTGTATTTGTTCTATTATTGAAAACAAATATTTCGTTTATTTAGGCGTAGCAGCGTCTTATCTAATTTAAAATAAATTAAAACAATGTATATTATAGGATACGTTGCCAAATGGAGGGTTAAGTGAGTAAGATACTGTATGGAAATAGTTTGTAAAGTGTGGTCCGTTTGTCTCACAATCCCACGCCCCTGTGTTTGAGTATTCAGATTGCGTCTGTATAAATTGCAGCTGGCATGTAACAGCCACACTTAACTTCAGTAACCAAACAGCGAGTGCACAAAGACAATAGGCGCTTGAAACTCTATGTAATTGTACCTTAAAAACAAAGGATCAATCCCTTCCGCAGGCAGGTGGAGGGGGATTTCCCCTTTGTTATTTTTTAAACCCCTCTCATACTCAGCATGTGGCATAAGTTGCAAGTAGCTTGATAACAGTCAAGAGGTTTTACTGTTTTTAGTGGAAAATGTAGGTATACGCAGCTGATGGAGCTTAAATCGCTTTTGCTCGAGTTTATAGAGATTCTTAGAGTGGACAAAGTAGTGACTCCTGAAGGATTAACGAAAAACTGACGTTTATCGTCCAGTTCATCCCCAAAAGCTGGATGATTATTACATGTGGATGTGAGGCCAGCATCTGGCTGGTAGTTCAAGAGTCTTATAGACCTCTCGCTTCGTGGAGATATCAATCATCATCATCAAAACTAACAAGGACTATACCCTTCAAAGGTCAATTCCGAGACTCACAAAAAATTGCTCAGACCATCTTCTTCTTCTTCTTCGGCTTTCCCCCACTTATAGGTTTGCCGTCTTCAAATTTCATTTATTTCTTTACATTCCAATCTCCATCTTCCAAATTCCGTTATAGATTATAGTTCTGACGTAGGTTTTCCATTTACATCTTGGTCTGCCACGTTTATTTCTTCCAGGGGGTGACCATTGGTATATCTTTTTTGGCCATCTTTCATTTTCCATTCTTTGTACATGGCCATACCATTTAAGAGTTTGATTTTCAATCCTCTTAACAACAGATGTTGTTCATACCTAATTTTATCCTGTCTTGTTTTTTGAAGACTTCTTCTAAGATAATCAAATTCAACTGTTCTAATTTTATTCTTTTGTAATTCCGTCAGAGACCAAGTTTCACTTCCATATGGCAACATATTCTGTATTATGCTCTTATAAATTTTAATTTTAGTTTCCTTTGTAGTATTTTTGTTCCAAATTATTCCGTGTAACATCTTAGTTGCATTTTTTGCCATTGTAATTTTAGTTTGTACATCTCCCATCTTCTTAATTATATTAATAAATACGATCTTCTTGGTGATAAAATTGTATTACACAAAAAATCCCTAATCACCTAATTAAAAAGTTAAAAGAGTCAACGCGTTTCAATAGCGACGCTATCAATATCAACACTTATTGCTGACTGTCGAATAATAAATAATAAACAAAATAAATTAATGTTACACATTTAGAATCAGACTTGCATAAGCTCCAATCTAATGCCTTCAAAATATTAAAACATTTGAATAAAGATATTAAAGAATATACCAAAATTAATTGCGGAGTAACAAAAGAAGATTTTTCAATTATTATAAAAGTTTTTGGACTGACAATCCATAATATCATTGGAAGAATTGAACAATAGTTTAAAGAAATTGAAAAATGGGAAGGCAACTGGCACAGATGGCATGAATTCTGAATTGTACAAATATGCAGGCAAACAGTTCCATGAAAGACTGTTGTCCTTCTTTAATAAGGTATTCAAAAATGCAGATATACCACAAGAATGGAAGACAAGCATTGTTATACCCCTGTTCAAGAAAAGAGACAAGAGAAAAATGGACAACTATAGGGGAAGCAGTTTGTTAAACACATGCTACAAAATTTATTCACACATGTTAAATGGGAAATTGAAAAGTTTCAGCGAAAAATTCCTTATGGAATGTCAAAATGGATTTAGGAAAGGACGATCTTGTATTGATTCAGCATTTTCTGTTAAACTATTGCTTGAAAAAAGAAGAGAATTCAACTTAGAAACACAGTTTGCTTTCATAGATTTTGAAAAAGCATTCGACACAGTCAAGAGATCAAAACTCTTAAATATATTGGAGGACAGAAATATGCCAAATTTACTTCTGCAGAACATACAAAATAATTACAAAGACAACACCATATAGATTAAATTAAATAACAGATTTTCTGAAGAAGGAATTATAAATCGTGGTGTGAGACAAGTCTGCCCCTATCCCCAACACTCTTTGCAATTTATATCAATGAAGTAATATGTTGGTGGAACAAGATATATAAATTTGGAATAAGAATATCAGAAAATCGAAAATTAAACACCCTATTGTTTGCAGATGACCAAATAATAATAGCAAATTCAGAAGATAATCTACAGAAAGGTCTGTATGAACTTACCAAAAATTACAGAAGGTTATGGATTGAAGATATCTAAGAGAAAACAAAAATTATGGCATTTCAAGGTGTAGATCCTGTCAGAAGTAAAATTGTACTGGACCATAAAATTTTGGAACAGGTGAATAATTTTACATATCTAGGATGCAATATCTCATATGAAGAAGAAAATGATGTAAATGCAGAAATATCTAAATTTTTAAGAATTTTAGGGTTAATAAATTCTATCTTCAAGCCACAGTTAGTCCAAAAAACATTCAGGACTAAAAGTGTATAAAACACTGCCTCTTCCAACTCTCTTGTATGGTAGCGAAGTATGGACGTTGAAACAGAAGGATATACAGAGACTTAGATCTGCTGAAATGAGATACCTTCGGAGGACTGCAGCATACACGCTTCTAGATCACAAAAAAAATGAAGACATCTTAGAAGAATTACACATGGAACTTTTAGAAAACAAAATTTCTGATTATAAGTCAAGATGGATGCAACATGTTCATCGAATGGAATATCACAGGATACCCAAACAAATGTTAAGATATCAACCTGCAGGAACAAGAAGACCAGGACATCCACTCAAAAGACTTTTGAATGGTGTTTCTCTTGAGGCCGAAACAGGTCAACAAATGGCCTAAATTCGTGAATGTACGATGATGATGATGATGATGATGATAAATGTCCTCAATCGTGTCCAACTCAGGATCGGATCGAGATATGAGATAAGATAAGCCCCCTTTATAGAGGTCTGTGAATTACTTTGGTCAGATTGATTTGTATACGTCAAACTGATTTTAAGTCTTTAATTGCTTATTTTGCAGTGGCACATATAGGAATTGTTATTGGTGGTTTAATAACCCTAACTTATTCAGGGTATTGCTTGTCTTATCTTATACGTTAATAATTGGTGTCGGCCGACCACGCTTGATGCACCATCACGGGGGCAGATGAACGAAATCATACGAAATGGATGAGGTGAGTATGGAGAAATGCTGGAATAAAATTGTGGCAGGGGAAAACGGAAGAAAACCCCGAGAAAAACCTGCCCGATCTTCGTTTCGTTCATCACAAAATCCACTTGGAGTGACCGAGACTCGATCTCGGGACCCCAGCGGTGAGAGGCGAGCGTCTAACGGCTTGAGCCACGGAACCCCCCCCCAAATTAATAACATAATAATAAGTATTGATGATGATAGCGTCGCTATTGCAACACGTTGACTCTTTTAACTATTTTAATTAGGTGATTTGGAATTCAATTGGCTATGTGTAATCCAATCTTCTTAATTGTGTCTCCACTTCCCTCCTACCATCTGGTTTATAATTCAGTGCACTTCTAGGAAATCTCTCAAATGGCTTTCAACATACGTTTCTCCTCTACTCTTCTTTGAGATATCTTGTACCATGATGTTAACTTGTAGGCCTTCTCTTATTGTTTCATTAGGGATGTTATCTTGTCTGGTGATCCCGACTAATCTCCTTTATTCTTTCTTTCTGAGGATCCAGGTTTCTGATCCAAACATCAGTGCAGGTTTAAATGTTTTTTTATGGAATCTAATCTAGATGAAACTGAGATTATTTAATTCAAATGTGAAATCAATTTTATTACACGGCTGTGAAACTTAAACGGCTGCAAAACAAATTGGAAAGAAATTGAAAATGTTTGTAAATCGCTGCCTTACAAATATTTTGGGTACATGGTAACCAGAGATTATAACAAATAAATAACTTTGGAGAAGAAAAAGTCAAAATTAAATTTGTAAAGAAATCAAATATAGAAAATGGAAATGGGTTGGTCACATGTTAAAGAGAGAGGATGATAACATCACAAAAATTACATTTGATTGAAACCCCCAAGAATTGAGAAGGCGAAGAGGAAGACCTAGGGCAACATGGAGTAATACCATCAGGAATGAAGCTGAAACGGCAGGGATGAGTTGGAATGAAATTAAGGCATTGGAAAACAACAGAGTGCGTTAGCGAGCTTTTATCAAGGCCCTATGCTTCCAAGTGGAGTGACCAGGACTACTACTACTACTACTCATCTGGATGTCTTTTGTCATATTTTCGCAAAAAAGTCTCCTGATTATAACCATTAATTGTATTGCATGGGGGTTAGAGAATGGGCCTAAAGTGCTCTGGGTATCGATTGAGCTCTTTAAAGAATAAGTAACTACAATGGAAATAAAGGTTATAGCGTATTCCAAAATCCATGAGTAAGACTTAGCATGACGAGTCGCATAATAACAGAGAACTAATGAACATAATCATCCAAATAAGTTATAAGCAAAGTATCTCCGTGGCTGGGCCCATGATATTCACGGAGTTGTTTCATTACTTTAACAGAGTAACTCATCATCATCATCATCATCATCATCATCACTCCAGGGATTAGGCAATTGCCCGTTCCGACTTCATAATGCATCAGCCAAACGTCTTCTAGGTCTTCCAACATCACGTCTTCCTCTTGCTTGATAATTTCTTGCTAACAATGGATATTTGTCCTTACTCATTCCATCCATGTGATCAATCCATTTCTGTCTGTAATTCGTGACTTTATCCAATAAAGGCGTACTTTCAATTCTTCTCTTATATCCTCATTTCTTATTCTATCAAGTCTTGTACATCCTTTTACTTGTCTTAGGAACCTCATCTCCGCCGTCTGTATTCTATCCTTCTGTTTTTTCACTGGAGCCCAAGTTTCACATCCTTACAGTATTGTGGGAACCGCCATAACATTATACATTTTTATCTTGATTTCTTTTCTAATTTTATTTTTTAATGTTCTCTGTATTGTTCCACACACCATCTGAAATTTATTTATTTTGGAGTCAATATCTCTTTCCACATTGTAGCCAACATCACAGCCCAAATATTTGAAATAACAGAGTAACTACTAGGCATAAATAGTCAATCTCAATAAATATTCTAATCGGAGCTAATAAATGATCTATAATCATGAGAACTTGACGGGGACATCCGAATATTCCATTAAGTTAATCCCAAACTGAGGTTCTAGTAATCTACTGTTTAAATGAGAATACAGCATGTAAAATTAGTAACTATATTTAAATAAATGAGAATATAAGTCAAAATAATATAAATTAATAAATAAATAGTTTCTTTAACTGAATGCATAAATAACAAAAATGATATAGTCCTCATTAATGCAGTTCTGATATATCATATAATATAATAATAATAATAATAATAATAATAATAATAATAATAATAAAGAATTCATACCAAACAACATTCATACAGCATTTTCTCCTAACTGAAGCTTGGTTCCTCCATGACGTCTCCAAGTCTATTTCCTCGTGCAGGAACCTGGAGGAAACCAAAAAATCGGCGATACACGCTGCAACTCAAGATGAACCCAAAAGGGGAGACTGCCGGTCGGTCAGTAGCTCCTAAAATGACTGATCTTCTTGGTCAATGCTACATCCAGACTGTCTTAGATCGTTCCGTGACGCGGATAGATATTACGTCGGCGCAAGCATTGCGCCGGCGCACGTAACAAGGAAGAGGTGATGATGGGAAGGGTTGTATTCGGGAAAGGTTGGCACAGATACAACTAACAGACTTCGTTGGAACAGTGTTATCGCAGGGCTACACACAGATATGTCCAGCACACGCAAAAATGTATATTTGGAAATTTTATTTTCAATATCCTCCATACCATTATATTTCCAAATAATTTAAAGTTTTAACCTGTTCAATAATCTGATCATCAATCACTACTTTAACCTCCTTAATCCATTCTCTTGCAGCACATTTATTAAGTTGATAGGAGATAATAATGTCCCGCGCCGTAGCCGAGTGGTTAAGGCAAGAAGCCTTGGGGCAGAGCTATGGACTTGCTTTGGTTCGAGTCCTCATGGCGGATGAAATTTTCTCAAGGAATTTCGGCCAGAATGGGACCCGTGCTCACACATCATTGTGAGGAATTTGGGTAGCTACAATTAATAGCTGCTCCACGTTGAGAAAACCAGCTACAACGGCGGGGGACCCAACATGCTGACCATATATAACCCCTATACTGGCAGGATGATCATCTACCTCTCTGTTTAACACATGTAGATGTGAGGCCAGCAGCCGGCTGATAGGCCTGTCTCGCCATTGAGAAAGAATATGAAATAGAATAACATTTAAAACTAGTCTGACGTCATATACGTGTAATGTCAAATTAACACAATATACGTTGCGGGATAGCAGGAATCTGCACCAACTGATCTCATTTGTTATGTGTATTACAACGGTACAACAATCTCCACGTCGTCACTAGCCAATAGTATTCGAGGAATCCACCTGCATGTAAAATCAAAACACTTGTTCCTCACTAGACCGTCGTCCCCTCATGGGGATTTTCTTTCACTTGGAGTACAGTAGCAAGTTTGGGATAGAAGAACAGGAAAATTACAGCTAAGGATAGAAAACAATGGAAGGCTGTTGTGAGGGAAGCCAAGGTTCACTTTGGACCATAGAGCTATGAAGACGGAGAAGACTATGTAGAAGAAGAAGAATAAGTAAAAGTAGAATGTTTATCAAATTCAGTAATCGCTTTAGTTCCTGGATAAACCTGAGAGGATGATTTTTTTCACTCTGTAAAATCTCAGATCACTGTGATTATCATAAGTAAGCCACGAGTGATTTCAAAATTATCGATAAATTCACGACTCACGAAGTGAGGAGTGAATTTACCTAGAGAATTTGGAAATCAAGAGTGGCATTTGTTAGGACCATTTAACGAATAAAATTAAGCTGTTTACTCACAAATCATTATTTAAATATAGTTATTTTAAAATATTTATATATTATTAATGTAGACGGCGATGTTTGAAAACAAATGAGAAACGATCGGTACGCTTCATTTGCTTCTTTTGTTCGTCACTGCAACCAGATCATATTATTTATTGCCAAAGGAACGCAATATTGTAAGAATGCACTCTAGTGGAGAAAAAATTAAACACATCAAACTGTATGTTAATTAATTTCTGATGTCCTATGATGTAAATATAACAATTATATTTTTCTGGGAAAAAATACATTTAAGATAGTGCAAACAGTGGTTTCTTTTTTTGGTGGTATAATCAATTGCTACAAATGTTTTTACATTAACTCCCGCATGCGGTATGTGTTGACATTCATGCACAGGTTTTAGGACAGGCCATAGTACGGCAACCGCACTTCTTAAAGTTACCGAAGATGCGCGTGAAGCAATGGACAGTGGCCACATGACAATATTTACACTCTTGGACTTCAGTAAAGCTTTCGACACTGTTATATTAATAGCAAAATTACGCACTCTGAATCTTTCGGACAATGCTGTTAACTGGCTTGGATCCTATCTTCATGGTCGCAAGCAATGTGTATCCAATGCAGAACTTTCCTCATCCTGGCTATCATTGAAGGGTGGCGTCCAACAAGGTTCAGTGTTAGGACCACTTCTGTTCTCTATCTATATTAACGATATATCCACTAGATTTACCTATTGTCGACATCACCTATACGCTGACGATTTGCAAATTTACATTCACTCCCATCCTGATGATGTACATGACACACTAGACAAATTAAATAGTGACCTAGACTCAATTTCCCAATGGTCGAAGAAACATGGACTTAATCTAAATGCTGACAAGACACAGTGCATAATTATAGGACATCGGCGAATCCAAAGCATTATAAATTATTAAAATATCCCTACAATTCTCCTAAATGACAAAAACATCCCCTACAGCTCAGTAGTAAAAAATCTGGGTATCTATATGGACCAACACCGAGACTGGAAAATCCAGGCGAATAACACCTGCAAGAAAGTGTTCTCAATTCTTCACTCCCTAAATAGTTTTAAAAACTTCCTTCCTACAAAATTAAACAAATACTTGTACAGACTCTCATAATGCCACACTTCGACTACTGCGACATATTACTGACTAATCTGACAACTGATCTATCTGACAGACTACAGCGTGCTCATAATGCGTGCATTCGATTTATATTCAATCTCCGTCGTTATGACCACGTGTCTCCTTCATTTCAGGCCTTATCATGGCTACGCCTAAATGACAGAAGAACTTTACATTCATATACCTTACTATTCCAAATTCTGCACACATATTTACCAACTTATTTAACAACACGTTTTCAAAATTTATCGGCTCATCACAATTTAGGAACAAGATCACAAGACTCTTCTTTACTTTTGATACCACAACACAGGACCTGTCTATACTCTGAATCTTACACAATATCTATGGCTAGAGCATGGAACTCACTTCACAGTCATGTTAGGGACTGTCAATCGCTATCATTATTTAAATTCAAATTAACTGATATCTTAAGTTCGACACAATGAAAACGTTAACTGCATAACAACTATATAGAGCATTCCATTAATAATCATCTAGGAAGCT
This sequence comes from Diploptera punctata, assembly GCA_030220185.1. NCBI lineage: Eukaryota > Metazoa > Arthropoda > Insecta > Blattodea > Blaberidae > Diploptera > Diploptera punctata. The sequence goes on along the minus strand of JASPKZ010001957.1, from coordinate 1,384,610 downwards.
ACTTACTTTATTTTATATCATCTTAATTTTATTATATTCTTAATTTTATTATATTCTATGTTTTTGTTAGTATTAGCTAGTATTAGATTACATCATCATTGTATTTTGTTTAGTCTGTATTTTAATAATATCTTAAAATAATTGTAATATGTACGTAATTTTTGTATAATTTTACTATTCGCTGGTTGAGTGGAAGAGAAGGCCTTACGGCCTTAACTCTGCCAGCTAAAATAAATCATTATTATTATTATTATTATTATTATTATTATTATTATTATTATTATTATATTATTATTATTATTATTATTATTATTATTATATAAAATAGTCCACCGCTGTGGTCTCGAGGTAGCGTGCTGCCTTGTCACGCAGCGGGCCCGGGTTCGATCCCCGGTCGGGGCTGTTTTTCTGGGTGAGGTTTTTACCGGGGTTTTTCCTCACCTGTAAGACAAATGTCAGGAAAACTTTAAGGCCCAAACGGTCCCCGAAATCATATGGCCATCATCATCATCGTCCTTATCATTATCATCATCCTTCACCGGTGTGGAAAGCAACGGGAAGCTACCACACCTACAATTCCCTAGTAAAGCTGCAAGCATAGCATGAACATGCTATGATTGCAGTGAAGGACCTGCCTTCGGGCAGAATTACTATGGATGGATATATACAATCTGGTAGCCGTGTTTCTTAGTGAGTCAGTCACTGCAAAATAATGCTATGACATATTCAGAATGTTAAAAAGGAGGTGCTTCCATTATTATGATAAACTTTAGTTGGTAAATTCTAGGCGAAACACGACTGTGATTGGTTGTAAATAAAAAATCATTGTAACATGATTGGTCATTGACTCCCATTTGGGGCATGAGTTAAATAGTCGCTGATAATTATCAGAGAGTGAGAATGAAAATAATCTATCCTTTCTTTGGGCTATTCAAACTATTTTTTTTTGTCTCGCTCACTTAAGGTCCTCCACCATTCCCTTGTCCGCTTCTTCCAAGTGGTCATCTACTTATGAAGATCTTGATACACCTGATCTTTCCAATGTAGTTTTGGACTGTACAATGGACTTTTACCTTGTTAATGTTTATAAACAGTGAAATCTCCTCTATCCTCCTGTGTCATGAAGAAAAGTCTAACTTTTTTTGTGCTTAATGTTTTTCTCAGTTCTTGACGAAAACCAGAGAGGAAACGCCCAGTTGGTAGACCAAGAATGGGAAGGGAGAATAACATTAACTATGATTTGAAGGAAGTAAATTATATGGGGGATGATTGGAATACATTAGCTGAGGGTATGGATGTATGGAGAGCTTATGTCCGTGCGGCCACCAACCTATGGGTTCGATAGTGCCAGTGAGTTCGTTAGTTTATAAGTTTCTTCGTGAACCAAATAACAAATAAAAATGGGGGATTCAAAAATTTTGGAAGCTTTTATGGGGTTCCTGAAGAGATTTTGTCATTTATAATTTTATTTTCTAGGTTAATGAGTTCACAAGGGGTAAAAAATAACAAATTTTCAAGAAACAAAAAAGCTTTAATTTTAAGGTGGGGGGGGCATTTAAGGAGGGAAACAAGTATTTGAGAATAAAGCTTTTAGGAGAATTTTGGGACTAAAGAGAGATGAAGAGACAGGTGAATACAGAAGATCACATAACCTTGAACTACATGGTATTTATAAGAAGCTACAGTAGATATAATAAGAACAGTTAAGTCTCGTAGACTGGCAGGACATATGGCATGAATAGGGCGTGAAAGACGTACATGGAAGCTTCTTGTAGGAAAACCAGAGGCAAAACGGCCAAGAATGAGGTGGGAGAATAACATTAACCATGATTTGAGGGAAGTTGATTATAGAGGGGATGATTGGGAAACATTAGCTCAGGATAGGGTTGTATGGGGAGATTGTGTTCGCGCGGGCATGAACCTATGGGTTCCATAGATCGAATGAGTTATTTAGTTAGTCATCATGATCATCAACAACAAAGCTTAAGCCCAATGGCCTGTTCCGATCTCCATAATAGGTCGAATTTGTCCTTCCATCTCTTCTTCCCAACATTCTTCTCCCTTTTGGTTTATAATTATTCTTCGTATGCGCTGTTCATTCATTCGTAATACGTGCTGAAGATAAGCATTTTGATAATATTTTATTCTTTCACAGAGATTAAATATATTAAGTTCTGTTCTTATATCTTCGTTTTTCTTTTTATTGGTCCTTTGGTATCCTGCTATTGCTCTCAACATCTTCATTTCAGCAGCCTCTATTTGTTTGCTATCTGCCTTTGTTAATGTCCAGGTTTCACATCCATAGTTAAGAGATGGAACTGCCAATACTTTGTAAAACTTCAAAATAGTTTCTTTTCTAGTCTTATTCAATAAAGTGCGTTTAATTGTGCCACATTGTCAGAAGGGCATTTAAGGAGATTTTATACAAGATATAATATAGGGCTGTGATACCTTTAGTCTCAACCAAGTTCTTCTTCTTCATCATCCAAGGATTAAGCCTATGGCTCGTTCCAGTTTCATGAAAGCTAGAATTGTTAGAATTGTTCAGACCATCTTCTGTGTGGGTGTCCAACATTTCTCCTTCCGTGTGGTTTATAATTCAGCAATACTTCTAGAAATATCTCTTCTGGCATTCTATCAACATGTTCTTTCCAGGCGTTCCTATATTTAACCTTCGTTCTCTAAGTTTGAAAATATTTTGTTCCTTTCTTATATCTTCATTTAGTTTTTTATCTCGCAGAGTATATCCTATTATATTTCTTAAAAATCTCATCTCAACTGCTTCCAAACCTTGTTCTTGTCTTTTAGTGATCGTCCAACATTCTGATGCATACATCAGTACAGGAACAGCCATTACTTTATAAAATGTAATTTTTGTTTCTTTTCTTGTTTTTTAAGGGTTCTTTTAATAGTGCCACACATTAGATAAATTTACGTATTTGATCATTGATATCTTCATTTTTTTTTCAAATGCCACAGGTTTGTCTTTCGACATTCCTGGTTTCTCTCCTGGCATGGCGTACTTGTAACCCACTTCTGAGGTTGGGGCGCCTGGAAGGCGGGGTTACGTTGCCCGATGATGGGTGATGATGATGATAATGGTGCGCCAGGAGAATCCCTAATCCTAAGCTTAGCCTAAGATGAATATGAATGATGATGATTGCGATGGCCATATGATTTCGGGGACCGTTTGGGCCTTAAAGTTTTCCTGACATTTGTCTTACAGGTGAGGAAAAACCCCGATAGAAACCTCACCCAGAAAAACTCCCGACCGGGGATCGAACCCGGGCCCGCTGCGTGACAAGGCAGCACTCTACCCCGAGACCACAGTGGTGGATGATATCTTCAATTTTAACATATGATAAATTGAAACCTAGATATTTAAAACTATTCACTTGCTGTAAATGGTTTCATGTAAACAATTAGTAATGTAAAACTGTCCCATGAAGGTGTTGTTGGCACCTCGCAGGGTTCGTTATATTTTATCTCTAATTTCCAGGATCGTGAGTTCAAACCCGGCCGAGGCCAATATATCGTAGGAAAACCAGAAAAAAGCGGTCACTAGGTAGATGCAAAAATAGCATTAATCATTATTTGAGGAGGATGCATTACACAGGGAATGATTGTAAAACAACTCTAGATAGGGATGTATGGAGAACATATGTCAGCGCGGCCATGAACCTACGGGTTCGATAGTGCCTGTTAGTTAGATATGGAGACTGGAACTAGCGCTCTGTACCAGACATGATATCCTAGATTGCTCAGCCACAGCGCGGGAATATACATTATTATTTCTATGTGTGTTGCATAAACATGGCTGATACGTGTTTGTATTGAGGTATCGGGTCATTAGCGTGATAATTTTATTTCCTCCTACACGAAGGGAAAGCTCGCATTCCCACCGCCATTAAGAGTCTATAAACTAAATAAATACAGTTACTCACATGTCATTTGTGTTGGATACGACAATAAAAAAAATTGCAGCAATTTGAAGCGGATGCCACGGGACTTCCTGCTTTTTGTTTGACTCGGGGTTAAAGTCTAATCGGAGGTTAGCATGTAACCGGGATTGGTGCAGCTGACTCATTTTGATTTATTCTTTGTTCTCCGGGAGCTGAGAAGTGGAGATGCTTATCTTCGCTAAAGAGAATGGCTCTTGTACACGCGACGGAAACAATTAGTGGCCCCCACAGATGCTCACTTTGTACAACATGAGCTCAGGGTTCGAATCCCTATCACTTTACTCGTTACGTAGACACCCTATACAGTGGCGGATTTATTACTATTGTTTTTTGCGCGTTTTAACTTTCAACTACAGACCTTAGGAACTTTAAACCATGGGATCCGTGTCTGAAGATTTTCATGTCTGAATAAAATGTCCTGTATGCAAAATTTAACCGACTTTCATACCTTAGTTTCCAACTATGTGTCTCCTCGAGGCGATGTGCTAACCACATGTCGCTCGCTGACATCTGTAGGGAAATATCTAACTCAACTCGTTGGTTTTATTGACTCCGTAAGTTCATGGCCGCGCGGACATAATCTCTCCACACATGTATAAAAGACACTTAGTCGATGAAAATGATGCCATAGGCCTACATATATAGTGTTCTTGCCCAAGAACAGGTCTTTCACTGCAAACTAAGCATTCTCCGCTCTTTCCTTAATTCAGCTTTCATTTTTGTATCCGCATATAAATAATTTATTTTAATATTGTTTATCATCTGATGTCTTTTTCTGCCTCTAACTTTCTTTCCGTTGGCCATTCCTTCTAGGGCATCCGTCAGCATGCAGTTTCTTCTCAGCCAGTGGCAATCCAATTTATTTTCCTATTCTTTATGAGTTCCAGGATTGTTCTTCCTTCGCCCACTCTGTCTAGCACATCTTATTTTTTATTTTCTCTCTCCATTTTTGCTGAGAATGAAAAAAGAACAGAAATTGTTTATCTCAAAAAAAAATAAAATGAAATAAAGCGATCTTAGCTAATGTTTTTCAATCATCCCTTGTATAATTTATTTCCCTTAAACAGTGGTTAATGTTATTCTCCCACCTCATTCTTTGTCTACTAACTGGTTGTTTTCCTACAAGAAGTTTCCATGCCCTCTTTCATTCTCAATTCATGCCACATGTCCTGCCCATCGCAGTCTACGAGATTTAACTGTTCTTATTATATTTTGTTTTCTAAAAAGACTAAGTAGCTCACTGTTATGTAGTCTAGTCTACTGCATTCGCATGTCTGTCATCTCTCTTTGGTCCAAACATTTTCCTAAGAACTTTATTCTAAAATACTCATAATATTTTCTACTTCCTTAAAGTAAGAGTCCATGTTTCACATCCGTGTAATATATCTGGGAGAATAGCTAACAGTTTTATATATTTTCAGTTTATTTATTTTGAGAGAAGTTGGGACGACAAGAGTCCCTGTAATGCATAAAAGCATGAATTTTTTGAATTGAGCCTATATTTAATTTCTTTGTGCATCTCATTCCTGTTTGTAATTATTATTCCTGGATTTTATAGGGTTCTTAGGAAAATGTTTGGACCAAAGAGAGATGAACAGACGGGTGAATGGAGAAGATTATTTAGCAGTGAACTGCATGGTATTTAGGCCTAGAGGAAGCCAGATTTAATAAGAACAGTTAAGTCTCATAGACTGCGTTGGACAGGACATTTGGCACGAATGGGGAATGATAGATGTGCATGGAAGCTTCTTGTAGCAAAACCAGAGGGAAAACGCCCAGTTGGTAGACCGAGAATGAGGTGGGAGAATAACATTAACTAGACCTAAGATTTGAGGGAAGTAGATTATACAGAGAACGTTTGGACAACATTAACTCAGGATATGGATATATGGAGAGCTTATGTCCGCGCGGTCATGAACCTAAGGGTTCGATAGTGCCAGTGAGTTAGTTTTAGTTAAAGTAAGAGTCCATCTTTCATATCCATGTAGCATAACTGGGAGAATAGCTGACAGTCTTATTTATATTCAGTTTAGTGTTTTTTTATAGAATTCGGAACGACAAAAGTCTCTGTAATACATAATAGCATGCATTTCCAGAATTGAGCCTATGTTTAATTTCTTTGTGCATCTCATTCCCGTTTGTAATTTTTTTTCCTAGATTCTGTATAGAAATAAACTTAGCTAAATTAGTCTGGTTAAGAAACTGCCCACTAGAAAAGCATCCATGTCTCGCAGAGGGACGAATAGGGATCAACCATCCAATTATCTCCATAGTACTGGGATAGCGCAATAGATGTTTCAGGTCATATAGTTGAAAGTACTCTGCCTTCTCTATCTGAATTAAGAACTAAGTAACTGAACAACTGTCTTGCCTACTAGGTGTCTCTTTGACGAGATGAGCTAACCAGTTGTCATTCACTGACAACTTAGGAAATAGCCTAATCATAGCTTAAACCCCAATTACTAATAACATTCATATCAAATTCCGTTGAGGTGAATAGTCATAAGATACAAATTAAAAAAAAATTAATGTACCTGATGGCAGGTGTCGTAGTCCTCAACTCTATTAAAATTATGCATTTAAAATATTATTTGGAGGTATTTCGGAAATTAACTACCATCATCAGCAGGATAAGTATGCGCTACTAGAAGCCCAGCCGCTGGATATCCGGCTCTCACGTTTCGGTTGTACGAGGGTTAAAAAGATAAAATCGTCATCTAATGCCAATAAGGATATAGTTGAGTGGCAGCGAACGTCTACAAAAACCAATCACTGTTCTTGACGGTTCTATAGCGCGCTAGTAAAGTTTGAAATTGCTGAGATGTTGTCAGCTGTATTTTTGCTAACCGCATACATAAAGCGGCCCCTCCCACTGAACATCAATATCGGCAACACTGTCGTGAAAACGTCAGAGCCGGAGACTCAGTGGCTGGACTATAGTTGATGTATCTAAGATGTTGTAGACGTTGATGCGTCGCTAGTAGCAACTAATCGCGACGCATCAAGACCATCAACGTCTAGGCCTACAACATTTTAGATACACCAACTAATATCGCATACTTATCCTGCTGATGATGGAAGTTAAGTTCCGAAAGACCTCCAATTTCAAATACATAATTTTAATAAAGTTGAGGAGGCGGCACCTGCCATATGTGCATTTTTATTAATTTTTTTTTAAATTTTATCTTATAACTTAACACCCGCAAGGGAGCATTATTGCCTCCACGTGGGGATGTACTAGTAGACCTATAGCGAGACATCTTTAAAATTATGATGAGAATTGCATAAATGTGTTTATCAAATTAATTACCGCCATTAAGCAGTAAAGTTCACGGAAGCATGAATTCACTACATTTTTACTGCAATACAGCCTGGGAGATAATTGAGCGGCTCGTGTGAAAAGAAATTTTTTCAAGGAGATCAAACATTGCGCTTTGTAATCTTAAAATGGCGAGTAAATTAAATTCTCTTACTTTGGCTCTTTCCAATTACCATCATGCATGTTAGCGAATTCCGAAGGATCGAAGCTATTGAGGTTGTTTCATGAAGAGATTTATTCAGATCTTCACCAATCCTATATAGTAGACACATGACCAAAATTCATATATATATACATACATAATTATTACAAGTAAGCCAATTTGATAATAAAATTCTTAGCAAAATCTTTGAACCAAAGAGAGATGAACAGACAGGCGAATGGAGAAAACTAGGCCTACATAACAGTAAGCTACATGATATAAATATAAGAAACCAGATATAATAAGAAGAGTTAAGTGGTCGTAGATTGCGATGGACAGGACATGTGGCACGAATGGGCAATGAAAGATAAACATGAGGATTAAGATGAGGCCATTGAGCAATTGGGAAGCTTAAAATACTTGGGTTGTACTATCAGTAGTAACATGAACTGTGGTTAAGAAGTAAAGCAGAGGATAGCAATGGCAAAAGAAGCTTTCAACAAGAAGAGAAGCATTTTCTGCGGACCTTTGGCAAAAGAATTACGGAAGAGGCTAGTGAAGTGCTTTGTGTGGAATGTAGCATGTATGGTGCATATACTTGGGTATTACGACGGAATAAGGACAACCGACTGGAAGCTTTTGAGCTGTGGATATGGAGAAGGATGGAACATATAAAATGGACAGACAAAATAAAAAATAAAGATATGCTAGACAGAGTGGGCGAAGGAAGAACAATGCTGGAACTCATAAAGAAGACGAAAATAAATTGGATTGGCCACTGGCTATGAAGAAACTGCCTGCTGACGGATGCCCTAGAAGGAATGGTCAACGGAAAGAAAGTTAGAGGCAGAAAAATACATCATATGTTAGAAAATATTAAAATAAATGGTTTTAATGCAGATACGAAAAGGAAAGCTGTGTTAAGGAGAGTGTAGAATGCTGAGTTTGCAGTGAAAGACCTGCTCTTGGGCAGAACAGTATGAATGAATAATGCGTATACCAGAACAATTGGACCATAAGTTTCGGATAGCTGAGGAATTCGCTTAGCTTTCCGCAATTTGCTCGTAACTGAGTTTTTTTGTGAAATTTACTTAAAACACTGTTGCATTGTGTTAGTTAATTGCTCATGTGAAATACGTTACAGAAACATGTTATATTTGTAGTTATGTGTTTGTCTTTTTGCTGAAGTTGTAAGAACTAAAGGTTATTTAATAAGAGGTAATTAGGCAGCTCGGAAAAGATTAATTTCCAGATATCATTGTCTAGCCACGAACAACTTCTTATTCGACATGACCGTCTCTAGAGTCTCGGAACCTCAAATTATTAGATTATGTTGGCTTAAGAGCGTGCTATTATTGTACAGCTGGGACCCTTTCTATTGCCGAGAAGGGAGAAAAACCTTTGTAATTGCTATCTAGGAATGGGGGTGGACTATCCATTTTTTCTTTCTTTCTAAGTAAAAAAAAAAAATCCCCTTATTTTCACAACTTTTATAATAATTATTTTTGGTGAATTAGATTTACTGAAGGCTTTCTTCAGTTCTTGTAATGTGAAAGAAATTACAAAATCTATTAAGGAAACGTAAACTTCATTCTCAAAGTTACAATGTAGCCTAATAATAATAATAATAATAATAATAATAATAATAATAATAATAATAATAATAATAATAATAATAATAATAATAATAATAATAATAATTTGTATTTATTTATTTGCAGAATTTTAATGTTTACACATCTTTCTGTGCCTAAAGTTTTATTTTTCTTCTCCACTCATCTCTGTCCACCCAATCCATGTCCTCCAGTCCTCTTGATCTCATTCCAGTTCTTATTTCCTGCATCCACGAGTTTCGAGGTCTTCCTCTCCTCCTTCTTCCAGGTGGACACCATTCCAATGTTTTCCTGGGTAATCTTTCTTCTTGCATTCGTCGTACGTGCCCATACCAATTTAATTGCTTATACCGTATATAATCTACTACTGAATAACCAATATTCATTTTTTCTCTTATGACAGTATTTCTTATTTTGTCTAATTTTTAACATCTTGCTGCTCTCCTCAAGAAATTAATTTCCATCGACATACATTTTTGTTCTAAATAATAATAATAATAATAATAATAATAATATAATACAATTTAATTTTGAATGAAATAAATTCAATTCTGCAGAAATGGATTTTTGGAGGCGTTCAGCTGGAATTTCTTGAAGAGATAAAATAAGAAACAGTGTAATTAAACAAAAGATGAATATTCAAACTTCAATTGTGGATTTCATAAAAAAGCAAAGAATTAAAATGGTATGGTCATGTAAAAATAATGACAGAAGACAGATTCCAAGAAGAATACTTAGAATGAGTGTCACTTGGTAGAAGAAGAAGAGGACGGCCAAAATAATGTGGATTGTTGGTGTTTTGAACAGCATGAAAGAAAAAATTATTGGACGATGGAGATTGGAATGACAGAGAGATATGAAGGAGAATGACAGTAGATTAACTGGACGCAAGAAGATGTGAAACAATCTGAAACCTGCTAATTTGTTTTCTTGTCCACTGGTTCCAAGCTGTCGTACGATACTTCTGGCATTCTCTACTGACATTGGCGGAATTGTAATCCACTTGTGAGGTTGGGGCGCCTCGATATTATGATAGGTGCTGATAAATGATATCACTGGTCAACATGATTTTTGTCTCGTGTGTACCAACAGTTGTACTTAATGCAGTTTTTTTATCGTGTTTTCAAATATGTTTTCGGAATTTCTCCATCTCCCACAGTTTTTTATTTCAATTTCAATTAATGGATTTAAATAATTATTTTTTAATAAACTTTTTTCGTTCATTTGTCCATTGTATAATAAAACCAAATGAGCTAACTCATATGATTTCAGCTATGGAAAAGAGATATCAAGGCAAATGGAATCCAAGTATGCTGGCCGATTATTGTTGGACCATCAAGAGGGTTGCTCCACAGGCGAAATGTAGCAGAAAATCGTCATTTCTTACTTTCTGGGTGAGTCCAAATGTTCGAATATTGTGTAGTTACCAATGTAGAATGTAGAAAATATTAAAGTGTTTGAAATTATAAATGCCTGTCTCTCGGAAACCTTACGTGATGGAGAAAAACCGATATCATATTTGAATTCAGGAGAAAAAATACTATCAGAATCATGGATTTTTCTTTCTGAGACAACATTTTTTTCTTTTTTATGCTCAGTGTAATAATTGCGCCAGTAGAATCCTTAGTCCTAAACTTATCGTAAATCCCAGACTGGACGACCGCAAGAATAACTCTAGTCAAGGTAAAATTCCTGTGGTCTGACCGGGTATCGAACCCGGAACCCCATGAATAGAGTAGCGAATTTTTAAAGGTCTGTAGATCTACTGTAAATTTAGTTTTTTTACGTAAATTAATATTCTGGTTATTTTGAACAGTTAAGACATTATTTAACAGCCCTTTTCACTTTTATTATCGAAGACACATATCAAGGGTTATAAGTAGGGCTAGGATTTGTATGTAATAAAAGGTAAGGTTGCAATGCAGATAGTATTATACTATTCAATTGTTTGTATGTGGAAACAAAATAAGACAGCCACAAGTCTAACTGCTCATTATACTACGTTGCAAACTTAACTTTTAGTAGGCCTACATAAAAATCCTAGCCATAGTTATAAGTAGCTATTAATTCAAATTCCTCCAAGTGGTAACTTTTCTTGAGCACATACGCGTGCCTCCTGCATCCTTAAGTATACCTATCACATATGATACCTTCGGCGGTTTTTTTTTTTTTTTTTTTTTTTTTTTTTTTTTTTCGTTTACAGCGGCAGTCTTTAGATGACAGCATCAGTTACACTGAGCAACAAATTCAAATATGATAGGCTATCGGGTTTTCTCCATCACGCAAGGTTTCCGAGAGACATGAATTATAATTTCAAACACTTTAATATTTTCTACATTCGTAGCTACACAATAGGCCTATTCGAACATTCGGACTCACCTAAAAAGTAAGAAATGACGATTTTCTGCTATATTTCGCCTGTGGAGCATCCCTCTTGATGGTCCAACAATAATCGGCCAGCATATTAGGATTGCATTTGCCTTGATATCTCTTTTCCATAGCTGAAATCTCCTGAGTTAGCTCATTTGGTTTTATTTTACAATGGATAAATGGACGAAAAATCGTTTATTAAAAAAATAATTATTCAAATCCATTAATTGAAATTGAAATAAAAAAAATTGTGGATGATGGAGAAATGCCGAATACATATTTGAAAACACGATAAAAACTGCATTAAGTACAACTATTGGTACTCATGAGACAAAAATCATGTTGACTAGTGCTATTAAAGGGCAAAAAGTTGGTTGAGTTCGAAGGATCTTACATGATACCCTGCTTTAAACCCTCTTAAATGTCCCACCTATAACCCAGCCACTGATTTCTCCGGACCTGACGTTTTCACGACAGTGTTGCCGATATGGATATTCAGTTAGAGGGGCCGTTTTATATATGCTGTTAGCAGACATACAGCTGACAACATCTCAGCAATTTCAAACTTTACTAGCGCGCTAAAGCGGCGACAAGAGCAGTGATTATATGTGGCACACGTTGAGTCCCACGTCAACCATTTCCTTATTGGCAGTAGAGGGCGAGTTTCTCCCTTTATCCCTCGTATAACCTAAACTTCAGAGCCGGAGATCCGGCGGCTGTATTGTAGAAATAAGTAATTATTTGTTTCTTGACTAGTGGTTATGCTCCTTGCCTCTGATTCCGAGGGTCGCGGGTTCAAACCCGGCCTGAGTCGATGGATTTTTTAGGACGGAAAAAGTCCAAGGAGCAAGTCCTCCGGGAGGGACTTTAAGCCGTGGGTCCCGAGTCTGAAGATTTTCAGGCTCGTAGAAAATCCTTAAGCCTGAATGAAAAGGTCTCTAAGCAAAATTTACCAAATTTTCCCGTCCTAGTACTACCTTGGTTTCCTAGATGTCAGTATGAGGCGGAACGCTGACCACGGACCACTCAAAATGACATTTATACGAAAACAAGTGTAACTAAATTAGTATGGTTCAAATTCTTCCCTGTAGGGGGAGAGCGCCTAAATCTCTGTAAAAAGGAAAACATGGGCTTACTTACTTACTTACTTACTTACTTACTTACTCACTGGCACTATCGAACCCGTAGGTTCATGCCCGCGCGGACATAAGCTCTCCATACATCCCTATCCTGAGCTAATGCTTTTTAATCATAGTTAATGCTATTCCCACCTCATTCTTGGTCTACCAACTGGGCGTTTTTCCTCTGGCTTTCCTACAAGAAGCTTCCATGCAAGTATTTCATTCCCCATACGTGCAACATGTCCTGCCCATCGCAGTCTACGAGACTTAACTGTTCTTATTATATCTGGCTTCCTATAAAGGCCATGTAGTTCATTGTTATGTAGTCTTCTCCATTCGCCTGTCTGTTCATCCAAAAATTTTCCTAAGTACTTTATTCTCAAATACTTGTAATCTCCTTTCCTCCCTTAAAGTAAGAGTCCATGTTTCGCATCCATATACCTAATATAACTGGTAGAATAATAGTTTTATATATTTTCAGTTTAACCTTTTTTGAAAGGAGTTGAGACATCAAGAGTCTCTGCAATGCATAATAGCACGCATTTCGAGAATTAAGCCTATATTTAATTTCTTTGTACATCTCATTCCTATTTGTGATTATTGTTCCTAGGTATTTGAATTCAGCCACTTCCTCAAAATTTCCCTCATTTGTCATTAGCTGTCCATTTCCATTATATAATGGGCTTACAATACAAAAAATACAATTTATTATGTTGATCCCTCTGAACCCATTAAACATGAAAATACAATTATAATGTGACAAATTATTTAATTCAGGACCCCCATAAGTCCCCAAAAGTATTTGGTTTCCTAGAAACCCATTAAGCATAAAAATGAGTATAGAGAGTGCGGTGTAAGTCAGTTAACCACTGCAAATGGTTGCAAGGGAAAAAAATCAGATTGGTTGAAACTGGGGTTTGCGGGACCTTCAGAATATAATCTCAAACACTTCTAAGCACTTATAAGCAGTAGTGTTTGAGATTATATTCTGAAGATCACGTTTCAACCAACCTGATATTTTTCATAAGTAATGCCACGAGTGATTTCCAATTTATCTAGAGAATTTGGAAATCAAGAGTGGCATTTGTTAGGACTATTTAACGAATAAAATTAAGCTATTTACTCACAAATCATTATTTAACTATATTTATTTTAAAATATTTATATATTTAATGTAAATGGCAATGTTTGAAAACAAATGAGAAACGATAGGTACGCTTCATCTGCTTCTTTTGTTTATCGCTGCAACCAGATCATACTATTTATTGCCAAAGGAACGCAATATTGTAAGAATGCTCTCTAGTGGAGAAAAAATTAATCACATCAAACTGTATATTAATTCATTTCTGTTGTCGTATGATGTAAATATGACAATTATATTTTTCTGGATTATTACCTGAGAAAAAATACATTTAAGAAAGTGCAAACAGTGGTTTCTTTTTTTGGTGGTATAATAAATTGCTACAAATGTTTTTATATTAACTCCTGCAAGCGCTATGTGTTGACATCTAAGCACTATATATACAACCTGGTAGCCGTATTTCTTATGGGCTCAGTCACTGCAAAATAATGGTCAGACCTGTTCAGAATATTAAAAAGGAGGAGCTTTCTTTACTATGGTAAATATAACACTGATAAATATTTCGTGAAACACGACTCAGATTGGTTGTAAAACAGAAATCATTGAAATGTGATTGGTCATTGATTCCCATTTGGGGCATGAGTTAAATAGTCCTTGCAATGTGTGAAATGGTTGAATGACTTAAGTTATGGCGCGCCTGTAGGCCCTATGTCTTGTTAAACTTTTCTTCGGTACGCAGGAGGCTAGACTAACTATCTAGGTCTAACACTCACTGCCACTATCGAAATCGTAGGTTTACAGTCGCGCGGACATAAGCTCTTCGTACATTCCTATCCTGAAGTAATATTTTTCAATCATTGCCTCTATAATCTTCTTCGCTCAAATCATAGTTAATGTTATTCTTCCACCTCATTCTTGGCCAACATACTTGGCACTTTTTCTCCGATTTTCCTATAAGGGGTTTCCATGCCCTTCTTTCATTACCATTCGTGCCAATTGTCCTGCTCATTGCAATCTACGAAACTTAACTGTTCTTATTAAGTTATATCTGTTTCCCATAAAGGTAGGCCTAATGTAGCTCACTGTTGTGTAGTCTTCTCCATTCATCTGTCTATTCATCTCTCTTTGGTCCAATAATTTTCCTACAAATTTATTCTCAAATAGGCCTACTCGTAATATTTTTGACTACATTAAAGTAAGAGTCCATGTTTCACATCCATATAATATGACTGGGAAAATAAGTTTATTATATTTTCAGTTAAATATTTTTTTAGAGAAGTTAAGATGAGAAGAGTCCTGGTAATACATAATAGCATGCTTTTCGAGAATTTACCCTATGTTTAATTTCTTTGTGCACCTCATTCATGCATGTAATTATGGTTCCTATACATTTTAATTGTCTACCGCAGTGGTCTCTTGGTAGCGTGTTGCCTTGTCATGCGGCGGGCCCAAGTTCGATCCCCGGCCGGGGCAGTTTTTCTGGGTGAGGTTTTTGTCAGGGTTTTTCCTCACCTGTAAGACAAATGTCAGGAAAACTGTAAGGCCCAAACGGTCCCCAAAATAATATGGCCATCATCATCATCATTATTATCCGTATCATTATCATTATTATCATCATCCTTCACCGGTGTGGAAAGCAACGGGAAGCTACCACACCTACAATTCCCTAGTAATGCTGCAAGCATAGCACGGAAATGCTATGATTACAGTGAAGGACCTGCCTTCGAGCAGAATTACTATGGATGGATATTTTAATTCAGTAATTTCTTCAAAATTTTCCTCATTTATCATTAACTGTCCATTCCCATTAGGCCTATGTAATGTACTTCTACGTGTGAAGATATATTTAGTTTTATTGATATTTACTTCGTCCCAATTTCTTAGTGTTACTCAATAGTGTGTGCGTGTTGGCCCTTAGTATCTCCTCGCTATCGTCTAATAATAGGTACTTACTAATAACTAACGGCAGATTAATGTCATTGAGTTGTTGGCTTTCTTCATCTTCTAAATATTTTAAGGCATGCATCTAGTATAAATTTGAATGCAAGCTAGGCCCATAGGATAGATATAGGAACCCAAGGCGGGCGCGCTAACCACTTGTCCTCTGGGACCGACTAATAATTTCATCATCTGTAAATGTCCTGGGACTTCTTCTTCACGGTTTAGGCTTATTTACTAGCCTGTTCCGGCTCCAAATTGCTGTTCTTTCCATCTTTTCCTTGGTCTTCCCAAGCTTCTTCTTCCTCGTAGTGAATAGTTGCATGCTGCTTTTGGTATTCTATTCTCATTCATCCTTGCTAGGTGTTCTTTCCAATTTGTTCTGTATTTCTCTGTTATTGTGTTTAATTCCTCTATTTTTAGTTGTCTTATTTCTGTGTTATGTTTTTTGTATGTTCTTCGATATCCTGCTATTGGTCTGAGGAATCTCATTTCAGCAGCTTGTATCCTGGCAGATTGTTGTGTTGTCACTGTCCATGTTTCGGATCCATAAGTAATAATAGGCACTGCCATTGTCTTGTCTAATTTCAATATAGAGTCTTTCCTGGCTTTATTTTTCAAAGTTCTTTTTAGTGTAGGCCTACCTGTTACATAATTAAACTTATTTATTTTGTTATTTTTCTCTGTTTCTGCTGTGTATGATATTTCGCAACCTAGGAAGTTATATGTTACCACTTGTCCTATTGGTTTATTTTCTAATATTATCTTTGTCCGAACTGGATGAGCACCCTTGAAGGCCATGGTTTTTGATTTTTGTGAGGATATTTCCATGTTGTATTTTTTTGATATTTCATTTAGTTTATATAGCATTCTTTGTAGTTCGTCTTCTGTTTTTGCTATTAAAACCTGGTCATCTGCAAAGGTCCTGGGACTTCTAAATTTCCATTTCGAGTTTTGAATAGAGTTTTTTTTTTTTTTTTTTTTAGCGATTAAGTAAATCCGCCACTGCTGCGTTGTGTTTGACAGTACAATTGCTTCCACTTTTTGTTCTGCTCATGAGAAAATATCCAAGCGGGAGGGGGGAGGGCTCTAAGTACTATAAAATGGGATAACTCTTTTGTAATGTGTATATTGTGGACACACTTAATGGCCACAAAAATGGCTGCGCAGTCACCGGAACACCGCAACCTTGAATGACGTCACCAACATGGCGACAGTTGACTTGACTCTTGTAATAATAATATTATTTCCTGCACATGAGACTATAGCGAGGCAGCAGCGAGGAAAATGTGTCCGTTTACATATCAGCTACATCTATGTCTTACCTCATGCATGTTCACAGCTGATAACGTGCAAAAGTGAATTCTGCAACACTTCCCAACAGAACAACTCACACCACAGTCGCATGGCATCTGTCACGTGGAGTACAGTAACTTCCAGTAGGAGAATTGGAGGGCGAGAGCCTACTAGAATGAGGTGCGAGAATAACGTTAACCATGATTTGAGGGAAGTATTATGGCAATCTTTGAATAAGTACCTACTAACTAACTCACTGGCTCTATAGAACTCTTAGGACATAAGCTCTCCATAGATCCTTACCCTGAGCTAATGTTTTCCAATCATCCCCCGTATAATCTACTTCCCTCAAATCATGGATAATGTTATTCTCCCACCTCATTCTTGGTCTACCAGCTAGACATTTCCCCTCTAGTTTTCCTACAAGAAGCTTCCATGCACCTCTTTCATCCCCAATTCGTGTCACATGCCCTGCCCATCGCCGTCTATGAGACTTAACTGTTCTTATTATATCTGGCTTTCTATAGGCCTACATATCATGTAGCTCACTATTAGGCCTATTATTTAGTTTTCTCCATTCACCCGTCTGTTCATCTCATTTGACCCAAAAAATTTTCCTAAGAACTTTATTCTCAAATACTCGTAATCATATTTCCTCCCTTAAAAGTTTCGCATCCATATATTATAACTGGGAGAATAACTGTCTCATAGGCCTATATATTTTCAGTTCAATGTTTTTTTGAAAGGAGTTGGGACGACAAGAGTCCCTGTAATGCATAATAGCACGCATTTCCAGAATTGAGCCTATGTTTAATTTCTTTGTGCATCTCATTCCTAGTTGTGATTATTGTTACTAGGTAGGCTACTTGAAATCAGTCACTTCAACAAAGTTTCCTTCATTAGTTATTAGTTGTCCATGAAACCTAGAAACAATAATTACAAACAAGAAATCAGGTGCAGGAAGAAATTTTAAAATGTGCTCTATTCTAGAAATGAGTGCTATTATGTATTATAGGGACTCCTGTCGTCCCAACTTCTTTCAAAATAACATTAAACTGAAAATATATAAAACTGTTCTTCTTCCAGCTATAATATAATATACGGATGTGAAACATGGACTCTTACTTTAAGGGAAGAGAAAAATATACGAGTATTTGAGAGTAAAGTTCTTAGGAAAATGTTTGGATCAAAGAGAGATGAACAGAGAAGTAATGGAGAAGACTTCGTAACAGCAAACTACATGATCTTTATAGAAAACCAGATAGACCCCTATAATAAGAAGAGTTAAGTCTCGTAGACTGCGATGGGCAGGACATGTGGAACGAATAGAAAATGAAAGAACGACATGGAAACTCCTTGTAGGAAAACTGGAAAGGGTCCAGTAAGGAGCCAAGAATGAAGTGAGAGAATAACATTAGTTGATGGATGTAGATTATACAGCGGATTACAAAACATTAGTTGAGGATAGGGATGTATCGAGAGTTTATGTCAGCGTGCCATATAAGTTTAGTCTAATATATCTGGGAGAACAACTTCATCATCATCATCATCATCATCATCATCATCAACAATCACGGATTAAGCCCATGTGGCTTGTTCCGGTCTCATAGATTCTCATTCAAAAGTTGGATCCATCTCTTCTTCGGTCTACCAACATTCCTGCGTCCTTTTGGTTTGTATTTAAGTATAATTTTGGGAATACGAACATCTTCCATTCTTTGAGTATGTTCCTACCATTTTTTTTCTAGATTCTTTTATTCTAGGGCCTATCTAAGAGTTTAAAGATATTTAGCTCATTTCTAATATCTTCACTTCTTCTCTTATCTAGAAGTTTTCAACCAGTCATACTTCTCAGAAATTTCATTTCAGCTGCTTCTATGTTTTAGTTAAATCCCAAAATTCACTACCATAAAATAGCAAGGGGACTGCCACTACTTTATAAAATTTTAGTTTTGTTTCTTTTCTTGTGCTTTTAAATATCCTTTTGATTGTTCCACATATATAATTAAATTTATTAAGTTTGTTAAATAGATCTTCATTTTTAAAATAGGAGATTTCATAATCTTACTTTTTTTTTACTTTTGAGGGCCTCTCCACTTTTCAGCGGTTACCCTGTATTCCCATTCGCCATTCTTGCCGATCACGCCATTCATCCTCCTCCAGACCTCGGTCGTTCATCAATCTATGGATCTCTCCTCTCCAAGTTGTTCTTGGCCTGCCCCGTTTCCTTCTACCAGAAGGTGACCATTCCAAAAAGAGTTCTGGGCCACCTATCATCCTCCATTCTCCTGACATGGCCATACCACTGAAGAGCTCGTCTTTCGATCCTTTCCACCACTGTCTCCTCCATATCCATCATCTGCCTCACTTCTTCATTTCTTCTTCTTTCCAACCTGGACACCCTGGCACTGCGTCTTATTCCATCCATCTCCACTGCCAAGATCTTAGTTTTTTTGTCCCTCTACCAAAGTCCATCCCTCAGCACCATATGTCATTATGCTTTCCGATTTCATAATCCAGGTATTTAAAATGGTTCACTTGTTCAATGGGTTTCCCCTCCAGAATTATTTTAGCTCTTACGGTATCTGATCCCTTAAAAGCTAGGATGAGAATAACTTTATGCTGGCTATTATATATTATTTTTTTATAGAAGTTGAGACGACAAGAGCCCCCACATAATAGCACGCATATCTAGAATTTTGCTTTCGTTCAATTAATTTATTTATCTTATTCTTGTGTGTAATTATTTTTCCTAAATATGCGAAATCAGTATTTTTTTTCAAAATTTCCGTCATTTGTTATTAACTGTCCATTTCCATTATAGGCCCTATAGGCTAATATATTTCTATGTGTCAACATAGGCCTATGCTGTATTTATTTTTATTGGTGTTTACTTCAAACCCAAATTTCCTAGTGTTAGCCTACTCAATAGAATGGTTGCAACTTAATATCTTCTCGCTCTAAACAAGTTATATAAACTGTTTATAATGCGTACATTTTATAGTTCTTGTATTATAGCAATACAAGCCCTCAACAATAATCGCCTTTGTCAAAAAATACAAACTTGAGACCGTATAAAACTCTGAGTAGAACTCTTACTGCTGTACATGGAGCTGTGAACTATGACTACATGTAAAGAACCTTAACTGCGAACTTTTGCGAGAAAAATATGGAGAAATATTTATGTCGAGCAATAGGCCTAGATGGCCCAGGTTGAAAAAACCAGCTATAACGGCTGGGGACTCACATGCTGACTACACATCACCCCAAAACTGGAAGGTCGATTGTTTACTTAATTAACGTATGTAGATGTGAGACTAGCAACCGGCTGGTAGGCCAAGGGCTTCTAAACCTATCACGACATGGAGTTTAGTTTTAGTAATAGATAGAAAAATCGAAAGTTAAAACAGAAAATAGGCATATTGTAATACAACTAAAGATAAAAAAAATTGTGCCTAAACCGGGATTTGAACGTAGGATCTTCAGCTTTACGTTCTGGTGATATCCAAATTTAACGCTAAGTCACGTCAAACTTAAATTTGGATCATGTGTTTTGCATTAAGTTATTCATTGGTTTTAATTTAGTTATTACACAGTCTTGAGAATGATAGTATTGTTGTCGAAACACGTCGACAGTTCTTAACCTAACGGTTGATGATTGGTTTTAATTAATATAGTACGGCTAGTGTTTTAGCAAATAACCTCACCAAGTCCCTACATAGCCTATTGGCCTAGAAGGAAATCTGGAAATACTTTACAACATGTGACAAGAAAAATGTTTCTGAGTTCCAACCATACACCATGCGCATGCGCCATCATCTTCATCATCATCACTTGGTGACAGCTATTGGTGCTGTCCAGTGTGCCTTTTCCTGGGACTTGTGTTTGTCCCTTGACGGCAAATCCGCGTGTGTATTCAGTATTGGGCTTAGCTGGTTGGCCCTAGCCTACACGGCGATTTTATGGGGATTAATTTTGGTGTTTTGAGTAATATGATAGTTATTTATATGGATATTTTGCCAAGGCGAATAGATCTCGCTTGATTGGGGCATCGGAAACCGTATCGCTGAAAAGCTCCGCTCGATTCAGGACCGGAATGAGCTACGCCACTCTACGCTGATCTTTCTGACCTTGGTTGCTTCATGCTAAGTACTGTGGATTATTTATTTGGTCGAATATGTTCTATGTGTAGTACGCCATTGTGGAAGGTGTCCTATATTGCGTACTATTGGGTTTCCATGATTATTTATGTTTTGAAACATGGTGGTGACCCTTTCTGTTATGATAGTATCAATATATGATATCTTCGTAGCCTCATGCATCTCTGTTATCCTTGTGTAACGCGGGGCCGAAAGTATGATTTTTAGACACTTGTTTTGCAGTATGTGCAGTTTCTTTTTGTGGCATTTCGCAAGAATACTCAGAGATTCGCAGCCGTACAATAGCATATACGGATCACAGCCACATATAATGTGAGCAGCTTGATCCTTCGGGACAGTAACGGCGACTTGAAAAACGGATATAATATTGCTATGCCTTGGTGTGCTTTAGTTATTATATGATCAATATGGGCTCTGAATGTAAGACTTTTATCCAAAATTAGGCCTAAATATCTGACAGAAGTTTCTACTGGCAGAAATTGTATACCCATAGTGAGCTGGATTGGGCATGAAAAATTCAATCTGATAAACAGGACGACTTGCGTTTTACCGGCATTAAGTTTAATGTTCCAGGAGCGAAACCATTCATATATGATGGCTATTGCTCGCTGGAATGTTGCAAGTCGGCGAGGAATGGATTTAAGTTTGGATTGCACGAATAGACAAGTGTCATCAGCAAAGGAGGATTTTTGGAGTGATGGAGGTGAAGGTAGGTCAGAAACATATAGAGAGTACAATAAGGGTGAAAGGACAGCTCCTTGGGGAACTCCCGCCAGTATGGGCTTCGTGTCGGATTTGTTTCCACTTACTGAGACATAGAAGGTTCTATTTCTCAGGTAAGTGGAGAAAATTTTGACTAAATTTGGACTAATTTGGAATTTTATGAGCTTATAGGCCTATATCAATCCGTTTATCCAAGTTGTGTCGAAAGCTTTCTCAATGTCAAGGAAGACTACTATTGTATTACGGTTGGCGTTGAAACCAGTGACAATTTGGTCTATAAGCGTCGCCCGTTGCAGCGGTGTGCTGTTTGAATTTCGGAATCCAAATTGATGATTAGGTAATGGTTCTTTATTTGAAACTTCAATTTTTAATGTTGCCAAAAGTGCATGCGCCAACAGACGCGAAGCTGTTTACACTATAGAATCATGGGATTCAGCCAACATACGCACGATATTTAAACTCGCGTTGCCAACGAACCTAAAAGCTAACCTAACGCAATGTAAGTACTCTAACCTGTGAAAGACCAACGTACAAACAAACCTAATGCAATTTAAGTACTCTAATCTGTGAAAGAATGTGCGTAGCTCATTGCTGAGTCATAGCCTCTCCTTTATAAGGAGTTACTAGACCAAGTTAATTTTTAGTTACCTTATTTGCTCGTATATGTCATGGATGGCATGAGGTCAACACACCGACCCAATGAGACATCTAACAGGCAACTAAGGTATTACTAGGACGTTGATATCGGTAGCCTAAATTTTGCTTAGAGGTCTCTTTATTCAAGCTTAAGGATCTTTTACGAGCCTGAAAATCTTCAGGCTCGGAACCCTCGGCTCAAAGTCCCTCCCGGAGGATTTGCTCCTTGAATTTTTCCGTCCTAAAAATATCCATCGACCCCGGCCGGGTTTGAACCCGCGACCCTCACAACTAGAGGCAAGGAGTATAACCACTAGTTCACCGCGGCCGACTTAGTGCAAGTTAATTAGTACAGACTCTGTGTTGCTGCACTGGTACACAGAATATTCGT
Organism: Diploptera punctata; assembly: GCA_030220185.1. Taxonomy (NCBI): domain Eukaryota; kingdom Metazoa; phylum Arthropoda; class Insecta; order Blattodea; family Blaberidae; genus Diploptera; species Diploptera punctata. The sequence continues at coordinate 1,361,858 of JASPKZ010001957.1, read as the reverse complement.
TAAAATTAATATGGTTGCCACGTCTTCATGTAGGCCTAGTTCAATATCGTAAAAAAAAATATATATTCAAATAATTGCTAGAAAACTTGTAAAAATCATTGCAATGGTGGGAAATAATTTGAAAAATGAAATCTTATGAATAAAATTTGACAGGAGTTTATGAAGTTATTTAAAAACAAATAATGTCACGTGTTTGAAAGTTTAGCCGGTAATTTAAGAGTTAACAAAATATTAGCATATCCCGTAAAAAAAATATATATTTATAAATTCAACTGCTGAGGAAGTGACTTAGTTCACGCAATTCCTGCGTGACGGACTTTAGTAAGTACTGGAATGAGAGATAAATAAGAAATAAAACGACTTCTTGATAGTAATGAATTAAGAAACGTATTAATATCATGAGATGGCGTAATGACATGGCTTAATGCACACATAGGAAGTAATAATAATGCATAAATAGACTATTTGATGTAATAAGCTAATTAGAAAAGGTCTGGGTCTAACAAATTGCTAAATACGCAGACTCATCGCAAGTAATGCGCAGGGCTAATTATGGGCTTACGTAACATCTCATGTTTAGGTATTCTTATTCGTTATTCGCCGACTGAAGCAGTCCACAGACCATCATTATTAATTATATATTATTGTCTAATATTTTATTATTTGTGCGTTTTTTTAATATTAGCAGTAGGAAATCATCATCATCATCCTTGACGGATTAGGTATTTGCCTGTTTCGATCTCTAATCTGTTCAGCCCAGCGCTTTCTAGATCTTCCTACCGATCTTCGTCCTCCAGGATTATACATCAGTGCCATCTTTGGTATCTTATCCTCTGTCATATTTTGCAGATGTTCTATCCAACTGTTCCTGTGTTCTTCTATTTGTTGAAGAAGTGGTTGTACTTTTAGTTCCTCTCTAATATTCTCATTTCTAACGTGTTCTCTTGTACAATCTTTCGCTGACTGAATTGTACTTTTTTCTTCAGGACCCAGGCCTCACTTCCATACAACGCCACTGGTAGTGTCATCCTTGAGTAAAATCTTAGCTGCGTATCCTTTCTTACTTTGTTCCTCAGTTTTCGTCTGATTGTTCCACAAATATGTTGAAATGTCTGTATTTTCTTATTTATATCTTGTTCTTCTTCATAAGTTATATCGCAGCCCAAATACTGGAAGTGTGAAACCTTTTCCAACACTCTATTACTACTTTTGTTCTTACTGTGTACCTTCAATAGAACGCCATTACTTCAGTTTTTAATTTTGTAATATCATATTATATTTCTTACACGTATTATTTAATTGATAGATCGCTTTTTGCTTTCTCAAAAGTCTCACACCATTAAGCAATAGGAAATGCATGCAATTATTCATTGCAAGGACTCTTGTCGTCCCAACTTATTTTAAAAAATGTTAAACTGTTATTCTACAGAAGTCCCGCGCCGTAGCCTAGTAGTTAAGGCAAGAAGTCTTGGCGCAGATCTACGGGACTTGCGTTGGTTCGAGTCCCCATGGGGGAAAACATTTTCTCATGGAAAATCGACCAGTATGGGACCGGTGCCTATTCAGCATCGTGAGGCATTTGGGTAGCTACAATAAGTAGCGACTCCAGGTTGAGAAGACCAGCTAAAACGGTTGGGGGACCCGACATGTTAACCACATGTCACCCATACACTGGTTTATGATCGTCTACCTCTGTGAGAAACACATGTGGATGTGAGGCCAGCAGGCGGCTGGTAGGCCAAGAACCTTCTAGGCCTGTCGCGCTTGGAATTTGGAGTTATTCTCCAGTTATATTATATGGATGAGAAACATGGACTCTTACTTTAAGGGAGGAAAGGAGATTACGAGTATTACAGAATAAGTTCTTAGGATTTTTTTACATAAAAACAGCGCGTATTTTCTAAATTTCGCAGATTTAATTACATAATTTTGATTGGTAAATCATCATGTTCTGTATGATATATGAGCATGAAAAAAGGTTTGTTGTGGCTTGAGCAATAAATAACAGCAGTAAGTAAATACTGCATTTTTAGTGGATGTGTATGTGTACATAAATTGAAATAAGAAAACAAAAACGCACATATTATTGTAGCAGTATTTTATTAACTACTAGAAAAACACACACACACACACACACATATATATATATATATATATATATGTTGATTTTTTCCCCACAAAACGCGAGCAATGCCTTACAATTGAACGAAAAGTTGAGGTCCAGATAACCTAAAATCATCGCATTTACAATGTAATCAATCAGCTGATATTGAAAAAAAAAATGACGAGCGATGGACGATCTTATTTTCGTGTGTAACAACACCCAGGGATGATCGCTCACGTTGTCCGTTGGTCGATCTTCGCTCTGTAACAAACATGGGTAGCGGATTCTATACCAAAACAAATGTTACAGGCTAAATACAACGCGGAGTATAGAGAGAGGTGGGGAGTAGTATGCTGTCCTGCGCAGTATCGATTACTATACAACTTTTCAGGGAGTATAGTCCAGTTCTGCTAAATGTAGCCGTCTTGGTGAATCCTAAGGCGTGTGGCAGGAGGGAACATTGCCGAGTGGGGGAGGGAAGTAGTAGCTGTGCAAATAAAACAAATATTAATAATAATCTTCTTCGGGTTTTTACAGCTGCTGCCGTCTTCCCGTGCCAAACCTCCAAAACCTACGGTCTTGGGCATCTTCGATGCTTAGCCCTCTAGCTTGCATTACTGTCTTCATGTTTTCCTTCCATGTTAACCTTGGTCTCCCTCTTTTCTTCTTTCTGTTCGGATGCCATTCATATAGTTGCTTTGGCCATAGCTCATCTTCCATTATTATTATTATTATTATTATTATTATTATTATTATTATTATTATTATTATTATTATTATTATTATTATTATTATTATTACTATTAATAAAATAATAATAATAAATTGTTATAATACACTATTCTATAATGAACACTCCAAACATATGAGAAAAGCATAAGTATTCACTAACACAGAACCAGTAGATAAAAAAATTCAACGTGTAGTAATTTTTATGTTTTCAAAACTGTGTGTAGTTGCTGGCAGTACCTGCAACTCGCTCTCCCCTCTTACCGCACCATACAACATAGACCCCACAAATGGAGCTACTGTAGAGAAGACAGAACTGAACTATAATATTCATTTTAGTTGTGATACCGTATTACAGATATTGTTGAGCTTATAAAGTGTGCATTGTTTTGTTTATATTTGTTTCTGTGCGTTTGCTAACATCGACAATACTGCATAGTGCTTTAGTTAATTTACTGTACATTTGTAATTGTCTGTTGTACTATACGTACCTACCTGTACCTGGTCCCGTCTTGACGTTGTGTTCCTATTGCTCGTCAATGCAAGTGTTGTTTATATCGTTTCAACAGTAAAGTCGCCCTGCACTTGAAGGGTTCGGTGTAGGATCCGCTAGCCCGGTAACAAACAGTGTTTGGGTGAAATTAAGGTAGTTAAGTATGTTACCGGGTTCGATCCCCGGTCGGGGCAGTTTTTCTGACTGAGGTTTTTATCGGGGTTTTTCCTCACTTGTAAGACAAATGTCAGGAAAACTTTAAGGCGCAAACGGTCCCGAAATCATATGGCCATCATCATCATCCTTATCATTATCATCTTCCTTCACCGGTGTGGAAAGCAACGGGAAGCTACCACACCTACAATTCCCTAGTGAAGCTGCAAGCATAGCATGAAAATGCTATGACTGCAGGAAGGACCTGCCTTCGGGCAGAATTACTATGGATGAATGGAAATATGTTACTCACTGGCATTATCGAACCAGTCGGTTCATGGCCGCGCGGACATAACCTCTCCATATATTGGTAATGTTTTCCAGTCATTTCTGTATAATTTACTTCCCTCAAATCATGGTTAATGTTATTCTCCCATCTCATTCTTGGTCTACTAACTGGGCGTTTTCCATCTGCTCTTCCTACAAGAAGGTTTTATGTCCCTATTTCATTCCCCATTTGTGTCACACGCCCTGCCCATCACAGTCTAGCAGACTTAACTGCTCTTATTATATCTGGTTTCCCATAAATAGTACATAGCTCACTGTTGTGTAGTCTTTCCCATTCGCCTGACTGTTCATCTCTGGTCCAAACATTTATGAAGGTAGTTCACCATCATCAACAACAAGGATTAAGCCCAATGGCCTGTTCCGATCTCATTATAGGTCGAATTGGTCCTTCCATCTCTTCAATGGTCTTCCGAACATTCTTCTCCCTTTTGGTTTATAATTATTAATTCTTCTTGGTGTGCGCTGTTCATTCATTCATAATACGTGCTGAAGATAAGCATTTTGATAATATTTTATTCTTTCACAGAGATTAAATATATTAAGTTCTGTTCTTATATCTTCGTTTTTCTTTTTATCGGTCCTTTGGTATCCTGCTATTGCTCTCAACATCTTCATTTCAGCAGCCTCTATTTGTTTACTATCTGCCTTTGTTAATGTCCAGGTTCACATCCATAGATAAGAGATGGAACTGCCAATACTTTGTAAAACTTCAAAATAGTTTATTTTCTAGTCTTATTCAATAAAGTGCGTTTAATTGTGCCACATAGATAATTGAATCGTTGTATTTTAGTGTGTTTATCTAAATTTCTGTCATTCCCTAAATGACATCCCAAATGAAGGTAGTTTCTTTAGATAATTCTAACATGAGCGGGCTATGACTAAACTCCACGGCGAGACAGGGCTTGAAGTCCCTTGGCCTACCAGCCGGCTGCTAGCTTCACATCTATATGAGAGGTAGAGGATCATCCAACCAGTGTAGGGGTGACATGTGGTCAGCCTGTCGGGCCCCCCCCCAGCCGTAATAGCTGGTAATCTCAACACGAGCCGCTACTTATTGTAGCTACCCAATTGTCTCATGATGTTGGATGGGCAAGGGTCTCATACTGGTCGAAATTCCATGAGAAAATGTCTTTCCTCATTGAGACCTAAACCAGTGCAAGTCCCGTGGCTCTGCGCCAAGGCATCTTGGCTTAACCACTCGGCTACGACGCAGGACGAGCGGGCTATGGTTTTCCTTTATCGGAACATTCTGTTACTTGGGATGATTATGAATTAAAGAACCTTGAGTTGTACACTTAGAAACAAAATAACTACCTGCTCATAAATTCTATTATTTTCGTCTTGTTAATGGCAAACATAAAAAGCTAGCGTTGGATCCATGTGGTCATCACGTCTGATGTCAGCTGTTGAGGAAATACCTCATTAGTCAACAATTTGGTCATTTTCAAGTCGGTCTTTTGTATTAAATCATGTCTATGATGTGACATAAGTTAAATATCTAAACATTTGTACATGTAAACAAAAGAAAAAAAAGAGACAAAAAAGTCACTAAGCCAGAAAATTACGTAAATTGTTTTTCTTGTTAAAACATAGAAATGACGCACCTGGAAAATTTAATAATAATACCTAAAAATTAACGCTAAATGTTATAACTAATTCGAATACCAGTTTTAATAAATTTTACATTTTCAGCTCTAGTCTTTAGGTAGCGGTCTTGAGGTAGAGTGTTGCATATCACTCAGCGGGCCTGTGTTCGATCCCCGTTCGGGACGAGTTTCCTGGGTGACGTTTTCGGGTTTTTTCCTCACCTATACGCCTAAGAAAAATATCAGGAAACTTTAAGGCCCAAACGGTCCCCGAACATCATCTGGCCATCATAATCATCATTATTCATATTCGCCTAGGATTAAGAACCCTGGCGCACCACTATCATCATAATCACCTATCATATCATCAGGGTAGCGTAACCCTGCCTTCCAGGCGCCCCAAACTCAGAAGTGGGTTACAATTATGCCAATACCAGGAGAGAATACCAGAATTGTCGAAAATTACAACCTGGGTCATTGGAAAAAAAAAAAACAATTTCAGTTCTTTTCGTCCCAATTTCTCTCATAAGCTTTAAACTTAAAACATAGGCCTATAAAACTGTTATTCTCCCAGTTATATGGATGCGTAACATAGACTCTTACTTTAAGGTACGAGAAACTATTACGCGTGTTTGAGAATAAAGTTCTTAGGAAAATGTTTGGACCAAAGAGAGAAGAACAGACAGACGAATGCAGAAGACTACGTAACAGTGAACTACATGATCTTTATGGGAAACCAGATATAGCCTAATAAGAACATTTAGGTCTCGTAGACTTCGATGGGCAGGACATGTGGCATGAAAGGGGAACGAGAGAAGGACATTGAAACTCCTTGTGGCAAAGCCAGAGGAAAGCGTCCAGTAAATAGGCCAATGATGATGTGGGAGAACAACATTAACCATGACTTGGGAAATTTGTTTATATAATGGATGATTGAAAAGCATTAGCTCAGGATAGAGTTGTATGGAGAGCATATATTCACGCAGGGATAAACCTTTGGGTTCGATAGGTTCAGGGAGTTAGTTAGGTATATCATTTTATATTGTTAAATTAATAATATTTAATAAGTTAAGCGCTTAATGCATTAGGGCCTATGTTATATTTGTAGCTTTTTACTTCACCAGTCAAATTTTTACCTGTTGTGGCAGTCGTCCTCAACAAATTAGATTTGTATAAGACACTCCACTGGAAGTCGTAGAGCCTGACGAAGAAGAAGATAAAATATTCAGCTAAGCCTTTCGGAACTGGTTCCATTTTCAAAGTTGTTCATTGGGTACTGGTTATGTTTCACGAATATATTGTATAGTGGGTTGATCTGGTATGGCGTGTTCTCATTCAGTAGGTTATCGTTTCTTGTTTGCTTCATAATTTATATTTCTTCTAAGATGTTTATTTTCCGGTTATCATTTTCTCTACGCATTAATGAGAGGGTGTTTTCTACTGTGTTGAACTGATGACCTTTGTTTATAATATGTTTAGCAAAACTTGATTTGCCTTCAATTTTTATGAAATCAGTGAAATGCTCGTTATATCTTATTTTAAAACTTCTGGTTGTACGCCCTATATAAACTTTTCACAACTATTGCATTAAAGTTTATATACTCCTTTGTTGTTTTTGTTGTATACACTGCTGTCTTCTATTTTATTTAATACTTGTTAATACTCGGCGTGCGCTGCTACTCCTAAATAAATGTTAATGTGTTTTTACTACCAGCCGTGTGCTGTTATGCTTGCCCGGGAATCTGCTTATCCCAATCTTCTTGGCATCGATGAAAGACAAAAATGGTTATTGTGAGTTATCCGTAGACGATAAGCATATGCTGTCGCAGACTTTTTTGTTGAGTTTTTTGAGATATTCAATTATGTGTACATTAATTTGGTGTATTTGTTATGGTGTAGGCAGCATAAGCCATTTAGCGTCAAAATAGGGACTTTATTTCACGTTTTTTCACTATAAAGGGTGATTTTTAGGGGTGAAGGCGTTGAGAATTACAACTCTTTTATAGTCTATGTTCATCCCCGCAATCCCCTGAACATTTTTCAAAAAGCCCCATCTCAATCGGATGAACGGTAGGCCTATGGCAGAGCAAGCATGCCCGGGAATCTACTTATCCCGATCTTCTTGGGATCAATGAATGACAAAAATGGTTATTGTGAGTTATCCGTAAAAGATAAATATATGCTTTCGCTGACTTTTTTGTAGATTTTTTTGAGATATTTAATTCTGTGCACATTAATTTGGTGTATTTGTTTTGGTTTAGGCAACGTAAGCCATTTAAGCGTCAACATAGGGACTTTATTTCGTGTTTTTCACTACGAAGGGCGATTTTAGAGGTGAAGGGGTCGAATATCACAACTCTCTTATAGCTTATGTCCATTCCGGGAATCTCCTGAACATTTTGCAAAACAATCCCATCAAAATCTGATCAACGATATAGTCGCGCATAGAATACGAACAAACAAACATTGATTTTTATATATATTAGATAGGGCCTAATGTTGTTTGGTTTATTATTGGTTTTGTATGTTATCCTTGCATTTTTGTCAATTTTTTATTGTTTTGGTCAGTTTTATTGTTAATTTCTTAAAATTATTCACCAGTCACTCAGTTTATCATAGCATAGGCCTATAGTATGTTAAGCATTCCGATAGCAGCGCTCTGTCTGTGAAGGTAAAATAGGTCTATGCTAATTCTCTGTGTCAGATAATGCCCATAGGCCTACGTATTGACTACATGTATAAAACAACAAGTATTAATAAAAACATTACTTGGTACATAAAGACACTATTTAGAATCGCGACAACACTTAATTTACTAATATTCTCCTTTTAGTATTTAAATATTATTCGAGATTTTTTAAAATATAGCAGGCTTTTATATGCTATGAGAAAAATATTTGTATATCATAATACATTCCAGAAATAAAATTATCAAAGTGAAATGAAATTATAGCATTACTGTCATCAGGTAAATTCTTCGAGATCGTCCGAATTCCTCTTGGAGACATCAAAGTAAGTATAAAGCTGATGCTTGCAAAATCACTTTCAATTCTTACTTACGAAAGTAGGTTCTGTATTTTTGTGAACTTTTGTTTATCATACCAGCTGATTACCTGACCTGCCCGGGTATTTTTTATTTATTTTTAGTTGTCACTAATCAGCTCAGCTACCCCGAATAATAGCCTATAGTTTCATCAATCGCTTCGTTTTGCAAAATTTATTTTTTGGTTCTTCTCACCCTAAGCTGACCATTTAGGGCCTACGTAAAGGACACCATCTTAATGATACAGGAAAGTACGGACTGGACGAAAAAACCGTATTTTATTTTTTTAATTATTTTTACATGTCACCCACAACTCAATCGTTGAGGGTTCTAAGGGAGTTGTTTTCCACTCAGCCAGGATACATATTCTATGTTATATTAAAATACTATCTTTATTTATAAAAATTCGTCCACCGCTGTGGTCTCGAGGTAGCGTGCTGCCTTGTCATGCAGCGGGTCCGGGTTCGATCCCGGTCAGGACAAATTTCCTGGGTGATTTTTTTTTTCGGGGTTTTTCCTCACCTGTAAGACAAATGTCAGGAACATCATCTGGGCATCATTATCATCATTAACATATTCATTAAGTTTAGGATTGAGGCCTCTCCAGGCGCATCATTATCATCACCATCTATCATAAAAACATCGGGGCAGAGTAACTCCGCCTTCCAGGAGCCCCAACCTCAGAAGTGGGTTACAAAACGTCATGCCAGGAGAGAATACCAGAATGTCAAAATGACAACGTGGTAGCATTGAATAAATAAATTATATATATATATATATATATTATATATAATTCAGCCTGCGTATGTTTATGCTCAGAAAACTCGAAAAGAAGTCGGTAGATGGACTTGAAATCTTGACACAATGTTGCATTTGTAAAGGCGTGCGTTTTTCTAGTAGAATGAAATTTTGACACAACGTTGCATTCGAATACGCGCGTATTCGAGTTCAAACGACTTGAATTTCCAATTCGCCTTGCGTTCGCTATGAGTATCAATAAAGTGCAAGGGCAATCTTTGTGAGTGTGCGGTTTGAATTTAGAAAAAATATTCCTTCTCTCAAGGGCAATTATACGTCGCATACTCGGTAAACCGTTTGATTTGAACTGTCGGTAAACAGAAATTGTAGTCAGTCCACTGGTTTTAGAATAAAAAAAATGTTCTGTGAAAAAAATCGTTTCATTTCAATCTACATAACCACAGCAACCCAAGGCAGGTATTGAATTCATTGATGTGTTTTATAGCTGATTTTATGTTTCATGTCCACCGCTGTGGTCTCGAGGTAGCGTGCTACCTTGTCACGCAGCGGGCCCAGGTTCGATCCCTGGGTGAGGTTTTTATCGGGGTTTTTCCTCACCTTCAAGACAAATGTCAGGAAAACTTTAAGGCCCAAACGGTCCCCGAAATTATATGGCCATCATCATCCTTATCATCATCATCATCCTTCACCGGTGTGGAAAGCAACGGGAAGCTACCACACCTACAATTCCCTAGTAAAGCTGCAAGCATAACATGAAAATGCTATGATTGCAGTGAAGGACCTGCCTTCGGGCAGAATTACTATGGATGGATGAATTCATTTCATATCAGCGTGGTCGAGTTTAGCTAGTAGTATATATATATGAGTGGAACTTGGGTTTAAATGTCAACGAGATTGTCAACCAACAAGATAACGATTCCGAATAATTTAGATCAGATGTCCTCAAACTTTTTTGTCTCGTACACAACGTCCCATTTTTTTTTTTTTCTATTTTTGGTAGACCCTTGCCTTTCTAATATTGCATTTTTTACAAATTCATCAATATCAGATGTGTTTTTGACACAGTGATGCTCACTTTGATTTTGTTGCAGGTCAGAGTCGACACCTTGGGGTCGATATAGAATACTTTGGAAATGACTGCTTTGGATCCATCATTAATCTCGGTGAGTTTGTATGTTATTTTTCCTCTCCCTTCTCACCCCTCATGAAAAAGAGGCTGAAGTTAAACGCCATTACGCATTGTCACTATTCAAATCAGCGAGCCTGGAAACCATATATTCGAACTACAATCAGGCATTTTTTATTATATTTAAATGTGACTCTCTCACACACCACTAGGCGTGCTAGGAGTCGAATTTGATTTTAAATGGCATCGGGATTGTCATCAATCAGATAAGCTGTCCCGAAAACTGTGGATTCGACTTTAATATCAGCCGTTTTTAATTGTTTTGTATTTCATCCCTGTTTGCCCTTCCCATGCGTGATAGAGATTTCCTGCCTTCATAATATTTCCCAGATTTCAGTTTGGTTGAAATTTCTCCAGGCGTTCCAAAGTTATGCGGAAACATTATACTTTACATTTAACTCCCACTTATCCCCTTAGGGGTATTTGGGGTATTTTACCCCGTACAGTCTCTTATCCATATTGTAACTCATATGTGTACCAAGTTTGGTTGAAATTTCTCTAGGTGTTCCAGAGGTATGCTGGCACATACACACACACACATACATTTTTATGTAAATGTTTAGATTATATCGACTATTTAACTCATGTCGCAAATGGTAGTCAATGACCAATCACGTTTCAATGAATTCTGTTTTACACCAATGCCAGTCGTGTTTCACCTTCTCTTTATCGATTTCTCTTTATCAGCTCCTGCTTTTGTGATAAAGAAAGCTCCTCCTTTTTTAATATTCTGTACAGATTAGACCATAATTTTTCTCCAACAAATACATTGAATATAGCAAATAATGAATAGATTCAGTGATTTTACTAAGTTGTTTATTCAAAATATAAATGATTAACCTATAATGTTGATTATAATAGTTTGATGTGTTTCATTATTTCTCCACTAGAGTGCATTCTTACAATATTGCGATCCTATTTGGCAATAGATAATATGATCGAGTTGCAGTGAAAATACATAGCCTCACATTACTAATTTGTTTTCGAACATCGCCGTTTACATTAACTATATAAATATTTTAAAACACCGGTAACTATATTCAAATAATTATTTTTTAGTATAGAGCTTAATTTTATTCGTTAAATAGTCTAACAAATGCCGCTCTTGATTTCCAAATTCTATAGATAAATTCACTCCTCACTTCGTGAGTCGTGAATGTATTGATAATTTGGAAATCACTCGTGGCATTACTTATGATTATTTCATTGTAGGCCTATAGGAAAACCATACAAATATATTTATTTTGAGACTTTTGTAATCAATATTTAATTATTCACACATAGGTTTACAGGATGGGTTATATACACAGCAGCAAATTATTTTCAATGTCTACTTTATTTACATAAAATACAAATTTATGTTGTATTAACAATGTAAGCCTGAAGTGCAAGCCAAGAAATAAAAACATAGTTACAAAAGATCTCCAGTACTCTATTTTTATACATCTCGAGGTAAATTTAATTTTCTGGTGGTATATATACGAATTATCCATGTTTTCATCCCATATCTCGAAATTCTGTTACTTGATTTTTTTCGATATGTTGTTTGATGCACTCAACTTGAAACATTTTTTTTAACTTTTACCGTAAGGGAGGAGGAAAGATTACGAGTATTTGAGAATAAAGTTCTTAGGAAAGTTTTTGGACCAAAGAGAGATGAACAGACAGGTGAATGGAGATAACTACATAACAGTGAGCTACATGATCTTTATAGAAAACCAGATATAAGAAGAACAGTTAAGTCTGCGATTGGTAGGGCATGTGGTACGAATGGGGAATAAAAGAGGGGCTTGAAAACTCTGTAGGAAAACCAGAGGGAAAGCGCCCAGTAGGCAGGCCAAAAATGAGGTGAGAAAAAACATTAACCATGAATTGAGGGAAGTAGATTATACAGAGAATGATTGGAAAACATTAGCTCAAGATATGGGTATATGGAGAGCTTATGTTCGCGCGGCTATGAATCTATGGGTTTGATAGTGCCAGTGAATTATTTAGGTAGTTAGTTGGTGCGGAAAATAACTGCAGCTTACTTTATTTATTTATATACATCTTGAATTTTCGATAACTCGAAGCATATGTATGGCCTAAAACATTTCGAGACATCTAAGTTTTTGACTGTATTTGTAGCTGTTTATTTAATGTAAATTAAATTTCAAATTATTATGCCTGAAAAGGTCTGTGAAGTGGTGTTGATGCAGAACGACGAAACAGACGCTCGTATGAGTCCACACGGGGGAACAAATTTTCTTATGGAATTAATTCCAATATGAGACTGATACCCAGCCAATATCGTAAGCAGTTTAGGTAGGCCTATAGTTTGGGACAAGTCTTAAAACATTTTCTCCTTTTTCCCCATAGCTAAACCCAACTCACACCCTCCTAAGCATGTGGCGAATAAATTGTTCACAGAGTTGCCGTCTTTCCCAGTGCCCAAGTTGGTTTTGTATTTAATAATTTAATTAAATGTTTCCATGAATTATTATTATGCTGTATGTTTTATAAAATACTAGAGAAACATTACCGCTTCTATTAATTTATAATTTGGTTAAATTTTGTCGGAATTATTATTGCAGTATTATTTATTTATTTCACTTTATTTTAATTCAAAACAAAGATGAAAAATAAATCCATAATAAAAATAAAGCATTGTTTTATAGGTTGGCCTATAATAGAAAATCAACATACCTACGTGTTGATACAAACAAATCCTGACAGAAACTGAGGAAATAGGCCTATACTTAAAGAAGAAAAGCTGACAACCTCGCAAATTATTTCAGTGCCTCGCACTAATGAGGGTTTGCCGGCATGTCGGCTTTGTTCAATGATCTCTTCAATAGGGGCGGCTTGGAGATGTAGGTTTATGACAACTTGGAAAATAAATACCGTATTTTAAGACTTATCCCAAACCTTATCGACAATAATTAGCAGCTCCAGATTGAGAAACCTGCTATAACGGTTGCGAGATCACATGACACCCGTATACTGGGAACCCGATCGTGCACCTGTTTAAATAACACATGTGAATGTGAGGCCAGCAGCGGCTGGTAGGTCAAGGATCTCTCGCGCCATGGATAATGATGTTCGAGAAACTATAAGAAAGATAAATTCGGGTTATCCAATAGTGGAAGAAGTAAGAATAGTCAAATGAGGTTGAAAATAGAAGACGTTAGGCTATAGGCTATTATTTTACAAAAAAATGAAGGAGACGTAAATATTAATAACAAGAAAGGGATTACAAACGATTATATTATTACTAACTAATGCACGACGTGCGCTGCTACGCTTAAATAAATAAAATGTGTTTTTATTTTTAGTGCAATAAGTAAAAAGAAACATAATTATAAATTTATATTTTGATTATTTTTAGATACACCGGTGTGCCTCAAAATGAAATTGACCAAACACAGCGGTTGCTAGAATAAATTTTTAATTCCGGATTTCCGTCAAACCCCCACTTCTAATGGTTGGATTTTATAAAACCTACTTCAATTTATTTCAATAGTATGTACTGGCCATTGTGAAATATCGAAAATTGCAACCGCTAGAACGATTTTCAAATTTTCGTTTCAGGTGAACTTCTACACCTAATGGTTTTAGATAATAACGTAACTCGCCGTATCTGAAAACCTGTATGTACAAACTTTCAAAACAATCGTTGAAGAAGTTTCGGAGATTAAAGAATATGAACAAACGAACTTTTACATTTTTATTTACATAGAAGATGATAAAATTCCTTTGTGGTATCAGCCAAATATACAATATTATTGTAAATTTTAATTTTTTTAATAAGCCCATGTTTCCCTTAACAGAGATTTAGGCGCTCTCCCCCTATAGGGAAGAATTTGAACCATGCTAATTTAGTTACACTTGTTTTCGTATAGATGTCCTTTGAGTGGTCCGTGGTCAGCGTTCCGCCTCATACTGACATCTAGGAAACCAAGGTAGTACTAGGATGGGAAAATTCGGTAAATTTTGCTTAGAGGCCTTTCATTCAGGCTTAAAGATCTTTTACGAGCCTGAAAATCTTCAGACTCGGGACCCACGGCTTAAAGTCCCTCCCGGAGGACTTGCTCCTTGGATTTTTCCATCCTAAAAAACCCATCGACCCCGGCCGGCTTTGAACCCGCGACCCTCGGGACCAGAGGCAAGGAGCATAACCACTAGTCCACCGCGGCCGATTGTAAACTTTAATATAAAAATGAAAATTGAAATTTATAAGACTTTTGTTCGCCCTGCGGATAAAAAAGCCGGACAACTCTCCATGTAGACTGCAATATGATAACATTTGTGTGAATGGAAAACACTACAGAAAATATTTAGACTAATACGAGAAAATTGTTTCTGGAGAATCCGACCGCTCTAGTGGCCGCAATTTTAAAGAACCTAAATTGGTTAGAATTGCGTAGACTGTTATTCAGATAGACAATATATATTAGCCTACAGTGCATAACTCATGATGAAATTTCAGATATATTAATAAATGTAAGACTACTTATGAAAATAAGAATTGGAAGACCAAGACACGATGGATTGACGATGTAACAAATAACGTTATAAAATAGGAGTGAGGAGTTGTCTGGTGAAAGAAATGATACACAAGAGTGGAAGAGACTTCTATTGGACGGTAGTGGGTTGTGATGCTGATGATTATGATGCTTCTAAAAATAACAATATATACAATGGAGCTACTAGTTTTCCTGGGTGCAGGAGCTAATGTCTAGTTTCTGTATGAAGTTTGTAACACCTTCTATTTGGTTACTGGCACAGGCTGAGGCATAACGCCCCACTTTAGAGAAGCTCCGTTCAGCTCCAAGAGCTTGGCTCATGATGGTTCTCAGTATTCTTTCTACGTCCTGCACCACTCCTGTCGCCTGAAACCAAAATAACGAATAGTGTACTATATAGTGAGGACCAAGAAAAGTCTTGCAGGAGCACTTTGGAGGAAAGAGGACAGTATGTCGAGCGACAGAGCGATGGGCGGGCACAGTACATGCAGACGTCATTGCACTTCTGGGAATAATAATAATAATAATAATAATAATAATAGGCTAATAATAATATAATAATAATAATATAATAATAATAGTGTTTATTTTACCTAATGGAGATATGACCGTAAGGTATTATCTTCCATTGCACCAAGTTAAATTATTCATATATTAACAATTATGAAAAATATATAAAACAGTTATTCTACCAGTTATATTATATGGATGCGAAACATGGACCCTTACTTTAAAGGAGGAAAGGAGATTACGAGCATTTGAGAATAAAGTTCTTAGGACAATTTTTGGGCCAAGAAGAGATGAACAGACAGGTGAATGGAGAAAATTAGGCCTACATAGGCTATTAGTGAGCTACATGGTATTTATAGGAAGCCAGATAATAACAACATTTAAGTTTCATAGATGCGATGGGCAGAACGTGTGGCACGTATTGGGGATGAGAGAGGTGCATGGAAACTTCTGGGAGGAAAACCAGAAGGAAAACGCCCAATTGGTAGACCAAGAATGAGGTGAGAGAATGACATTAATCATGATTTGAGGGAAGTAGATTATACAGGAGATGATTGGAAAACATTTGCTCAAGATAGGGATGTATGGAGAGCTTATGTCCGCGCGGCCATGAACGTACGGGTTCGATAGAGCCATTGAATTAGTTAGTTATTAAAAATTGTGAATTTTCATAAATTATGAATTTTCATAAAAACAAACAATTTAGACGGCATGGTCATGTGAAAAGAATGACAGAATACATATTCCCAAGGAGAATACTGGAATGGTGTCACTCTGTAGAAAAATAAGAAGACGGCCAAAAATAACATGCGTTAATGGTGTTATGAGCAGCATGAGGGAAAATGGAATGGATTATGGTGATTGGAATGACAAAGAGATGTGGAGGAGAATGACAGTAGATTAATTGGGCGCAGGAAGATGTGTAAAACATTGCGAAACCTGCTAAATGAATAAATAAAACATTATAAAATTATCTACAACTCGATTAATAATACATAATAGGCACAGGCTACACAATCGAATATACAGATGACAAGGAAAGAACAAAAAAGAAATAATAATAATCTATAATTTGATTAAATAATTAATTTTGCAAAGAAAGTGCAAAATATAAAACAAATGATAAAAATATACCTAGAGCATGGTTAAATATTGTTTTGTGTAAAGAAATGTTTAGCGGGCTTTTTTTCTGATTCGGACAGTTCTTGATATGAGAAAGGAGAGAATTCCAAAGTCGGGTGGCTGAAATAAGGAAGGATGAGATATAGTGAGAAGTTCAGCGTAGAGGTACAGCTAGAGTTAAATTTTCTCTCGAACATGTGTTTTAAGTTGTGGTTGGATTGCAGAGAATGGAAGCGAGTAGAAATATGGAGAGAAGTCGTCATCATATATAGCATGACAGCCCATTTTGGGCCGTAGAATGTCCTTCCAGATTTCTCTTATTGCTGATAAATTCCAATATCCTGCAAGACATCGTCCTCCCATCTAAATTGTGGTCTTCCAAATGTTCTGGTTTGTAATGGTTGTGCCATATACATCTTTTTAACAGTTTTATTATTGTCCATATGTATCAAATGTTCAGCCCAGGCCAGTCTATTAATTTTTATATACTTCACTAAATCGGATTCCTTATATGATTCATAAATTAAACATAGGCTCAATTCTGGAAATGCGTGTTATTATGTATAGACTCTTGACATCCCAACTCCTTTCAGAAATCGTTAAACTGAAAATATATAACTTAAAACTATTATTTTACCAGTTATATTATGTGGATGCGAAACATGGACTCTTATTTTAAGGGAGGAAAGGAGATTACGAGTATTTGAGAATAAAGTTCATAGGAAAATCTTTGTACCAAAGAGAGATGAACAGACAAGTGAATGGAGAAGACTACCCAACAGTGAACAACATGGTCCTTATAGGAAGCCAGATATAATAAGAACATTAAGTCTCGTACACTGCGATGGGCAGGTCACGTGGCACAAATAGGGAATGGAAGACGTGCATGGAAGCTTCTTGTAGGAAAACCAGAGTCAAATCACTCTGTTGGTAGACCAAGAATGAGGTCGAAGAACAACATTAATTATGATTTGAGGGAAGTAGATTATACAGGGAATGATTGGAAAACATTAGCTCAGGATAGGGATGTATGGAGAGCTTATCTCCGCACGGCCATGAACCTACAGGTTCGATAGTGCCAGTGAGTTAGTTATATAATCCATAGCTACTGTATGATTCACAATGTCTCCTTCTTCTCCAAATATCACCTTCAAGATGAGTAGTGATTTAATTATTGAAAGGACCTCATAATCCATCCATCCATCCATAGTAATTCTGCCCGAGGGCAGGTCTTTCACTGTAACCATAGCATTTTCATGCTATGCTTTGCAGCTTTACTAGGGAATTGTAGGTGTGGTAGCTTCCCGTCGCTTTCCACACCGGTGAAGGATGATGGCCATGTGATTTCGGGGACCATTTTGGCCTTAAAGTTTTCCTGACATTTGTCTTACAGGTGAGGAAAAACCCCGATGGAAACCTCACCCAGAAAAACTGCCCCGACCGGGGATCGAACCCGGGCCCGCTGCGTGACAAGGCAGCACGCTACCTCGAGGCCACAGCGGTGGAATGTTACTTCTTATTGCAATTTTAATTTATAATGTTATTTCCTTTTTAAATGTTCATGATTTCTAACCGTCTCTTCTATTATTCCCTCGGACTATCACCGAAGCCGATATAATTGGCTAGGCCTATGGTTCATTCTAATTGATTGAATTCCGTGTTTTATTGCTTTTTAAGGGACAGAAACACAGTGAAGGTGGATATCAGTAAGAGCTGTTTAACAGACAGAAATGTGAGGTTTCCTGTCTATTCACCACAATAACGTGGACTGTAATTATCTGCAGGGGGAGGCACTCCAGTCACCGGAACTCCACTTCGTAAAGTGGAGCTGTCTCTTTTATCAGGTAACACGAAGCTTTTCACCGACTGAATTCGCTCAACCTGCAGTGTTATAGGCTTCTATTTGTAAAGTCCGGGATTCGAACCTCGTTACAAACCAAACATGAATGACGATTTTTCCTGGTTGTCCTCAATCATCAAGGGAAATCCTGAGTTCGAATTTCATTACCAGAATTAATGTAATTGTAATCATCATTTCATGAGTAATTAACTCACTGACACTATCAAACTCGTAGGTTCAAGGCCGCGCGGAGGTAAGCTCTTCATACATCCCTATCCTGAACTAATTTTTTCCTATCCTGTATAACGTACTTCCCTCAAATCATGGTTAATAGTATTCTCTCACCTCATTCTTGGCCTTCCTACCTCTGATTTTCCTACAGTAAGTTTGCCTCTTTTATTTTCCATTCCTGCCACATGTCCTGCCGATCACAGTCTATAAGACTTAGCCTATCTCTTCTTATTATATCTGGTTTCCTATAAAGATCATGTAGCTTCAATGGTGTTAATAAGCTGTTAGTTTATACTGATGATGTATTATTAGGAGATAGTGAGGAGATGCTAAGGGCCAACACACACACAGACACACAGACACTCTATTGCGTAACACCAAGTAATCGATACTGGAAGTTAACATCAATAAAACTAAATATGTGGTTACACATAGAAATAAATTATATAATGGAAATGGACAGTTAATGAAAAATGAGAGAAATTTTGAAGAAGTACCTGAATTCAAATACCTAGGAACAATAATTACAATCAGGAATGAGATGCAGCAGGAAATTAAACATAGGTTCAATTCTGGAAATGCATGATATTAGGCCTATACGTTAATAGACTATTGTCATCCTAACTTCTCTCAAAAACATTAAGCTGAAAATATATAGACCCAAAACTGTTATTCTACCAGTTATATTATATGGATACTTTAAATGAGAAGAAAGGATTGCACGTAGGGCCTATATCAGAATAAAGTTCTTATGAACATTTTTGGACTAAAGAGAGATGAACAGACAGGTGAATGGAGAAGACTGCACAACAATGAGCTACATGTTTTTTTTATAGGAAACCAGATGTAATAAGAACAGTTAAATATTGTAGGCTGTGCAGGACATGTGGCTCGAATGGGGAATGAAATAGGGGCATTGAATCTTCTTGTAGGAAAACCAAAGGGGAAAACGCTCAGTTGGTAGACCAAGAATGAGGTGGGAGAATAACATTAATCATGATTTGAGGAAGTAGATTATACAGAGGATAATTAAAAAGCATTATCTCAGGATATTGATGTGTGGAAGGCTTATGTCCGCGCGGCCATGAACCTACAAGTTCGATAGTCCCAGCGAGTCAGTTAGTTAGTCAACGAGTGTAAAAGATGGTCTCTTATTTTAAAGGAATAAACCGAACTAAAAATATTTTAAAGTATGATCCTAAGACGAATTTTCTTCCCATGAGGGATGATAATCGAAATTAGAGAAATCTTGACGATGAGGAACTGGTGTTTATGGCAAAAAAAAAATCTTACCATTTCAAAGAAGCATTTAATTGTCTGAGAGCTTTGAATACAGTTGGCCACGCCTCCTGCTGCTGTGTCGATTCGCTGCATCGCTTCTTGAGTGAGGTTCTCTATAGTGTCTATGGGCGATCCTGCCTCCAAAGCTGCTAGGGCCACGCAATTGTCCAACTTCGCTGTTGCTGACTTAATAAATTCTTCTGCTTGTTTTTGTTTTTCTGCAATTAATAAGAAATCCTACTGCAATTAATGTAGTAAATTATGGTCTTCAAAATTAAGAAAGTTTTTTAACCCTGCACCTTCACACTTATCTTTTCTTAGAGAAACTACACACTGGGGTCCCACAGACCCAGAAGTTTTTAATGTGTTACAAAAAATCCAGCAAAATATGTATGATTAAGTTGCGTGTTATTGTATAGTGTGCACATAAAAGAATATAGTAGTTTCAAGTAATAATATTATCACTCAGATAAGGCGTAGAAAGCAGACTTTTGAGAACGCTTCAATACATCTACATTCACACTAAAATGTTTTATACTTCCGATTGATGGATGTAGGGGACGGCATGTTAAGTTTGTGAGTTTTAACTTGGCACAAATACCTGCTTGAGTTTAAGAACAGGGAGGTTTATAGGACCGGCCGGATCTGAACAAATGGTCCTTTGCTTACTTTTCTTTAAACAGCTCTGAAAAGTTGACACTTACTTAAGAGCTACACTCAAATTCAACCCAGGAAGTTACTGTGTTTGGAATAGAGAACTGGGTTGCCATTTTAACAGTATTTTCTTGAGAGAAATCCTTATACGAGTATAAAACCTAAGATTTGCAACACAGCAGGTACATAGTTGTAAGTTGTAACGGTCCAAGCCACCGCCTCTTAAAGAAAAAAAAAACAGTTACCACTTGTCAATGAGCTCATGCGGATCTTTACTATCCTGTGTGAAAGTGTCGACACTCATATTTACTATAAAACTAGTTTGCATCACGTAAAAGAAAAATTATATTTTTTAAATGTATAATGCATAGATTTGGTAAAAAGTACTGCTAACTTTGACCCTCCACCCTACCTAAACAAACAAATACATTATTATTATGAGTTTGGCAACATCTACCCTCTCTACGTAGGGGGACACTGGCGTAGCCCGTAAGGTCTGTAGTAACTTCCTGGGTTGAATTAGAGTGGAATTGCTTAGATGACCGCCGGTCCAACCCTCTGTACTTAAACTTAAGCAGGTTCTTGTGCCAAGTTAAAAGTCACAGCATTTATATATGAATGTAATGCATTTTTTTTCGAAATAAAACGTAGCATATAACAATCAAATAGGGCCTAAGAAAAGTAAGGTCGAGTTCGTTAAACAGTAAAATCGGATGATTAGCAATCGGAGTTAACATTAAGCCAAAATTTAAAAATTTGTCCTGGCGATGCCGGCCGCAGTTTTTTTATTCTTCGCAACAAAACTGGCTTATGAAAGGCACTGTCAAAAAAAAAAAAGGAAAGAAGCCAAATACGACCATTAAGAGTGATGGTTTTACTTACTTACTTACTTACTTACTCACTGGCACTATCGAACCCATAGGATCATGGCCGCGCGGACATAAGCTCTCCATACATCCCTATCCTGAGCTAATGATTTCCAATCATTCCCTGTATAATCTACTTCCCTCAAATCATAGTTAATGTTATTTTCCCACCTCATTCTTGGTCTACCAACTGGGCGTTTTCCCTCTGGCTTTCCTACAAGAAGCTTCTATGCAAGTCTTTCATTCCCCATACGTGCAACATGTCCTGCCCATCGCAGTCTACGAGACATAACTGTTCTTATTATATCTGGTTTTCTATAAAGACCATGTAGTTCATTGTTATGTAGTCTTCTCCATTCACCTGTCTGTTCATCTCTCTTTGGTCCAAAAATTTTCCTAAGTACTTTATTCTCAAATACTTGTTATCTCCTTTCCTCCCTTAAAGTAAGAGTCCATGTTTCGCAACCATATAATATAACTGGTAGAATGATAGTTTTATATATTTTCAGTTTAACGTTTTTTGAAAGGAGTTGGGACATCAAGAGTCTCTGCAATGCATAATAGCACGCATTTCCAGAATTGAGCGATGGTTTTACATGAAACTCGAAATTTAAAAATCCCTCTAGTCAACGTCTTGTTAGTTTTCTCGCATACGACTTAACAGTCCATCGCTGAGGTAGTGTGCTGCCTTGTCACTCAGCAGGCTCGAATTCGATCCTCGGTCGTGATAAATTTCCAGGGTGAGATGTTTTTTGTCCTCACCAATAAGACAAATCTCATGTAACTTGAATGTCCAAACGGTCCATGAACACCATCTGGTCGTCAATATCATAGGTTCGTCTCATTAGATTAAGTTTAGATTAACGCCGGGACACGCCGTAGCGTAGTTGGTTAAGGCAATACGCTACAAACCGGAAGATCGAGGGTTCGAGTTCCTGTGAATTCAGGATTTTTAAACTGACCCAAAGCTTCTGGTGGCAACATGCCTCCGGGATATACTCAGCTTCCAATATAAATGAGTACCGGACTCTTGTTCTGGTATAAGGGAGGCCGTCGCGCAAGGCTGACAACCCAGCTGACATCAAGTGCCGATTGTCTAGAAAAAGTGGGAGTCTTAATATCCTACTACCTCAAGGGTCTCCTATGGCCTGTAAAGGAATTACTTTTGTTTTTTTTAGATTAATGCCTCTCCTGGCGCATCATTACCACCATCATCACCTTTAATATTATCGGGACAGTCGTAACTCAGGCTTCTAGGCGCCCCAACCTCAGAAGTGGATTGCAAGTACGCCATGCTAGGAAAGAATACCAGAAATGTCGTACTGACAACCTGGTAGTATGAATGAAGAAAAAAATTAATTAACAAACAAAATATGTAACCTATATGTCATAAACCAACCAAATCAGACGATAATATCGACTTGGTGAGGAATTCGCTTGTTCACGCAGTTCTTGCGTGACGGACATTTTTTATTAAGGTGTGATAGATAATATTGTAGTACGTCTTCTAACGTTTTATAATGTATTTAGCAGTGTTTTCATGCTCATATTTTAGAAGTAAGTGCGAGACACCATTCAGCAGTTTCAAGTGCAGTTGTATTGAATATGCCACCCGCTAGGTTTTCCCATCACATTCAAAATATTCTTCCATCAACTCCTACTTCGTATTCCCCCCCCCCCCACACACACAGCCTCTATGATGTATATAGCTAAGTCTCTTTTCTACATCCCTAGAACTCAATCCACTTGCTAAAGTTATTTGGTCGAATAACGTAAAGGGCTACAAATGTGTTCCATTTTTAAAAGCAAAATTTATACTTTTCAAATAAAATATCTAAACACTTTAAAAAGTTGAACATTAATGTGGCATTTAAAACTAATAAAACTCTACAAAATATAATAAAAAACAATAAAACCAAAACAAGAAAAGAAAAATTATCAGGTGTAGGCCTATATAAATTGAAGTGTGGCACATGTGACAATGTCTAGGCCTATATAGGACAAACTGGTAGACCTTTTATCTCTCGGATAAAGGAACACATGAGAGCATATAACAGAAATTTAGGAAATTCAAAATATGCTAACCACCTATTCCAAATTAATCATTGTTTCGATCCAAAATTTTTAATTTTACATATTTGTGATAAGGGTAAGAAGTTAGATCTTTTGAAGGCTGTAGAAGTTAATAAATTTAAAAGTAGTAAAAAACTGTTAAACTCTCAACTTGATTTGAATGAATCCCCTTTGTTAAATTAAAAAAAATTAAATAAATATTGTTGTATTGTTGCTTAGATCAGTTGGAACACAATTCATAATTTGTTAACATGTCTGAAGAAGGTACAGTGTACCGAAACAGCTGTCACTGAATTATTTAATAAATATGAAAATCAAATAAAACTACGTTTTATTTTTATTTAATTAATAGGTATTTATAGGTTGGCAACCGAAATTTAGGAAATTGAACTTTCAATCATGATCGCTATTCCTGTAAATACGACAGAACTATTATGCAAAAAAAAGAAAGAAAGAAAGAAAGAAAAAGACAAAATATTCGTACTTACGAATGTTGTCATGAATCGTAACAATGTATTACAAATATTATTGCTTAACACTGTACTATTCCAAGCTAAGTTCCAAATGTACTGTAAACAAACTTGCGTAAGATATTATTTCGTCTATTGAAGGAACTATGGCGTACTTTTAACCGCCATAAGACTGAATTATGTACGATAGAAACATTGTTCGTAGGTAACATCGTATTATACGGAAAATAAGAAAGATTACAAGATAAAATGGTATCAATAATTAGGAACTTCCTCCATTTCTTATTTATTTATGACAAATATATAAGTTAGGCTTACGTAAATACACGTTAACGCTTTTTCCATTATGTAAATAGATAATCTTTATTTACCGGTACAATTTAATTATGAGTAGAATTTATGTTCCACGCTGACTCACCTATAAATTATGCTGTTACTTTCACCATATCCTCGATGGTTAATGTGGGATCATTTCACCAAACTGTTTGCAAATATTCAAAATCATTTCTTTATCTCCGCTTTTCAAATGTTTTGCTTTCCAGTGTTTAAGAAATTCTACAGAAAATTTTCAATTTTAAAACAGTTGAAATTCCAACGGATTCTGTATTGCGCATTCGTAAATATAAAACAATGTTTATTTAATCTTTTAACATTGTGATTATATATTTTAAGATTCTCCCATATGTCCACCGCTGTGGTCTCGGGGTAGCATGCTGTCTTGTCACGCAGCGGGCCCGGGTTCGATCCCCGGTCGGGACAGTTTTTCTGGGTGAGGTTTTTATCGGCGTTTTTCCTCACCTGTAAGACAAATGTCAGGAAAACGGTCCCCGAAATCATATTGCCATCGCAATCATCATTCACATTCATCTTAGGTTAAGCTTAAGGTTAGGGACTCTCCTGGCGCACCATTATCATCATCATCACCCATCATATCATCGGGGCAACGTAACCCCATCCTTTCAGGCGCCCCAATCTCAGAAGTGGGTTACAACTACGCCATGCCAGGAGAGAAACCAGGAATGTCGAAAGACAAACCTGGGGCATTTGAAAAAAAAAATGTCCCATATAACATATATAGACATGTGTTAGATAATATATTATTATTATTATTATTATTATTATTATTATTATTATCATTTTCTTTATTTCGAGTGTTATAGAGTGAACTACATTTTATGACACCCTTAAAAGGTAAAATCGTTATTCGAACAAAGAAAATGCAGTCATACATCTGATTTGTTTACATTATAACTGGAACTTAGCTCGTAATTAGTAGGCCTATAGTGCTGCTTTGATTACGGGGATTGTTATTGGTTGTCAAGTCTGCTATTTTGCTTGCAGTTCCCATAATAACTATAACTTACAGTTAAAATTAATAACTTTACAAACAAAATAGGATTTACATGATTAGGCTATATAATACAATATTCTTAAATAACATAGTTGTTATAAGCACAAAGCACTAGAACAATTGTGGATAATACATAAGATTGTATAGGCCTATATCTCGGACCAGCCCTCAAAGCTTTTGTATGTTACGAAATTAAATTAAATGAAATGACAGATAAAACATAGATTTCAGTAACTGCACGTAAAACAGGGTTCAGTATTCGCAATGAGGCTATCTACGAGCTTAACGTTTTTGAATTATAAATTAGAAGACTTTTGTTAAATTATTAGGCTATATAGAAGAAAACTTTAATAAACCTATTCTATTAAAAGTTGCATAATTCTGTAAGTAAAATATTGTAGGCCTATTATTATATTTAACATACTCAGCCGTTTTTTATTAGTTATTATATAGGCTATTATATATTTTGCAGATGACCAGATTTTAATAGCAAAATCAGAAGACGAATTACAAAGAATGCTGTATAAACTAAACGAAATATAAAAAATATATAATATGGAAATATCACCAGAAAAATAAAAAACAATGTCTTTCAAGGGCGCTCAACCAGTTCCGACAAAGTTAATATTAGAAAATAAACGAATAGAACAAGTGACAAAATATAACTTCCTAGGTTGCGAAATATCATACACAACAGGAACATGTATAAATAACAAAAAAATAAGTTTAATTATATAACAGGAACACTAAAAAGGACTCTGAAAAATAAAGCCAGAAAAGACTATAATGAAATTATACAAGACAATGGCAGTGCCTATTATTACTTATGGATCCGAAACATGGACAGTGACAACACAACAATCTGCCAGAATACAAGCTGCCGAAATGAAATTTCTCAGACCAATAGAGGATATCAAAGAACAGACAAAAAACACGACACAGAAATAAGACAGCAAACAAAAGTAGAGGAATCAAACACAATACAGAGAAATACAGAACAAACTGGAAGGAACATTTAGCAAGGATGACTGAGAACAGAATACCAAAAGCAGCATACAACTAGATTTAGATTTATTTAGCCTGGTGGAGTTAAGGTCATGTGGCCTTCTCTTCCACTCACCAGGACAAACATATGTTACATATAAATACAAAAAAAATTACAATAATAGTCGTACTAAACAATTAATTATCTGTCAAATTTAATAATAATGAAAACAATGTCTAATAATACAATAAAATTAAATACAATTAAAATTAAGTACAATTAAAATTAAATTAATCATAGAATGAATACAGAAAGGAATAACAGCTCGAATGTACTATAATAAAAAGAAAAGAAAGAAAATTCACCAAGAGGAAGAAGAAATTTGGGAAGACCAAAGAAAAGATGGACAGAGCAGCAATTAGAATAGAATAGAATACAATTAGGACCCGAAACAGGCTAGCAAAAGCCTAAAGCGGGACGAAGAAAAAGAAGACGATATATTATAAAAAGTATAGACAGTTAAAACTTAAAAGAAAATGTTTTCATGAGAATGACCTCAATAATTGCATTCGTTCAGAATTTGGTAATTTGAAATGTATTACAGTTAAGACCTAATTGATTTCTTTGCAGCACAAGTTGTAATTGTTTTGGTAAGGAGAATTGTTGGCCGCTAATAGTTTTTTTTAAAGGGAGGGGAGCTATTCATCAGCTGTGACATCATCAATAATAAGGCTAGAGCGGGAAGGGAGGGGGGGGGGGTTGACTGACGTCTACAATCAAAGGGTTACTGTGTGTAAATGAGTTGATAAGAAGCAGCTGATGAAAATTTTATATTGCTTTATGGTCTAGTGCTTAACGAACTTGACTGCTGCCTTTTTATTTCTAGTTTGTTATTATTTTATTTAACAGCTAAGGTCATTAACGTCGAAATTCAAATCTGTGCGCGAAAGGGCTGACAAATTTTGTTCAGACGCCTCTTTTTCAGGCTTGATGTTTTCATAATCATCATGAATATGATGATCTTGTAGAAGATTTCCGGGCTGTTGGCCTTGGTCTTGAGGCTTGTAGTTCTCCGACGCAGTCTCTGGCGAAACGTCGGGGAACTACAAGCCTCAAGACCAAGGCCAACAGCCCGGAAATCTTCTACAAGATCATCATAGTAACTCCGGCCGTGAAAGCCTAAGTGAATATACATCATGAATATGTTTAAAATGTCTTATCGCATCTTGTTCTGGCGAAACGTCGGGGAACTACAAGCCTCAAGACCACGGCCAACAGCCCGGAAATCTTCTACAAGATCATCATAGTAACTCCGGCCGTGAAAGCCTAAGTGAATATACATCATGAATATGTTTAAAATGTCTTATCGCATCTTGTTCTATACCCTTATCCTTTATCTACAATTAGGCCTATATTTCCTGTTCCCGATTTTGCAGTCTTTTTTTAATCATTAAGACGCTTGTGAAAACAACCCCGGTCAAGACATGTTTCCTGGGTGATGTTTTTTTTTCGGGTTTTTCCTCAC
Organism: Diploptera punctata; assembly: GCA_030220185.1. Taxonomy (NCBI): domain Eukaryota; kingdom Metazoa; phylum Arthropoda; class Insecta; order Blattodea; family Blaberidae; genus Diploptera; species Diploptera punctata. Next base: position 1,334,044 of record JASPKZ010001957.1, on the reverse strand, counting down.
CTGTAAGACAAATGTCAGGATCATTTGTAAGACCCAAATGCTCCTCTAACATCATCTGGTCATCATAATCATCATTATCATATTCGCCATGCTTAGTGTGAATGGTGTGTTGTCTCAGTGGAGGCCTCGACATTGAGCTGATCACTTATTCGAGGAGTCCCTCGATGTCTTTATGGATGTATGTGTGTGATCCACAGTTGAAATCCCACTCCCGACAGGTCGTGCCACTGTAAGGCCCGGCATGTGGCAAGGAAAAGTGCCTATAAAGCGAGAGGTTAAACTGAGTTAATGGAATGGAATTATTATTATTATTATCATTATTATTTATTATTATTATTACTATTATTGATATAAACTAAAAATAGGCTATATAAAACTACTATTCTCCCTGTTGTATTATATGGATGCGAAACATGGGCTCTTACTTTATGGGAGGAAAAATGATGATGAGTATTTGAGAATAAAGTTCTTAGGAAAATTTTGTATCAAAGAGAGACGAACACACGGGCGAATGAGCTACATGATATTTATGGGAATCTAGATATAATATGAAAAGTTAAGTCTCGGAGACTGCGCTGGGCAGGACATATGGGACGGAATGGAAAATGAAAGAGAGCCATCGAAGCATCTTGTAGAAAAACCAGAGGAAAAACGCCCAGTTGATAGGCCAAGAATTATGTGGGAGAATAACATTAACCATGATGTTAGAGAAGTAGGCTATATTATTGGAAAACATTAGCTCAGGATAGGGAATTGTGGAGAGATTATGTCCGCGCGGCCACGAATCTATGGTTTCGATAATACCAATGAGTTATTATTATTATTATTATTATTATTATTATTATTATTATTATTATTATTATCGTATTCATATTAGCCTATTATAAAACTTAATGGCGCGACAGGTCTAGAAGGCCGGCTGCTATCCTCACATTTACATGTGTTAATCACAGAGGTAGACGGCCTGCCAGGGTAGGGGAAACATGTGGTCAGCATACCGGGTCCTACAGCCGTTATATCTGATTTTCGCAATCTGGAGTCGATACTTATTGTAAGTATCCAAATTCCTCACGATACTGTGTGCGCATAGGTCTCATATTGACCGAAATTCCATGAGAATGTGTTTTCTTCTATGGAGACCCAAAACAGCGCAAGTACCGTAGCTCTGCGCGAAAGCAATATTGCCTTAACCACTCGGTTACAGCGCAGGACGCATTATCTTTTTTAGTAATTTTTTTTTTTGCACGATAGTGCGTTCTGTCGTACTTACAGCAATGGCGATCATGATTGAAAGTTCAATTTCATATATTTCGGGGTTGCCAACCTATAAATAACTAAATAACTATACTGTAATATTAAAAATTACCTACCTAGTGCGGGAAGTGAAACCACTGCCCTTTATGTGTAGCCTACTAGGCCTACGTATAATGTATATGCAAAAATGTGTCCAAAAGGTAGTGTTAATATACATTATACGAAACTAATCACTGCACTTTAAATGAACTTAACTTTATTTGAAACAATATAAAACAATAAATTCTAACTTGCCGCCATTTTATGACTGGTTGGTGTCACGTCTGCTGAAGTTTCAACCAAATTATTTTCGGCATTTACAGTATAAACATTGGTCAGACTATTAACGTTAGTCAGTTGTTTATAATGAACGCAAATATTTCCAACAAAGATATTATTTTGAAAACACCATCGTGCAAAGAATATTGTACAACACACGTTTGTGAAATGTTTTAGAGAATCTCGGAAATTAAAAACCAAGCGATTTTCTCGCTTCTGTAAAAACCACTTCCCAACCTCGCGTTATAATGTACTATTAGGCAGCATTAATAACATTCATGACAAAATTCCGTTGGGGAATTATTCACAAAATTAAAAATTAGAATTTAAAATTATAAAACAGTTACCTAAAAGGTCTGTCTCCTCAACTTAAAAATTATTGATTGTCTGTAGCCCTTTCGGGACTAGTCCCATCATCAGTCAACTGATAAGAACCCACATCCTGTTACTTCTGCTGATGATGATGGGACTAGTCCCAAAAGCGCTACAGACAGTCAATAAATTTTAAGTTGAGGAGACGGATCTTTTGGGTAGCCTAACTATTTTATAATTTTACATTATAATTTACTTTCAAATTATTTCATTTGAAAGTAGATAAATTACAAATGGAAGAACTGGTAGAATCGCTCAAATTAACAAATAATAGAAAAGCTAGCGGACCAGATGACATCAATTCAGAACTAATTAAATATGCAGATATATTCTTTAAATTAAGATTCTTGAATTTCCTTAATGTGTGTTGAGAGAATCATAATATACCAGCAACATGGAGGCAAGGTATAGTAAAACCAATTTACAAGAAAGGAGAAAGAAACCAACCATCTAATTACAGAGGCATTACCCTCCTAAATAGTGGATATAAAATCTATGCTAGAATAATAGCAAAACGAATACAACGAATTACTGAAGTAACACTGGCAGAAGAACAAAACGGGTTCCGAAAAGGAAGATCTTGTACCGATGGAGTATTTGCCCTGAATCAAATAATAAACAAAAGACAAGAAAAAAACCTAGAAACACATTTGTTATTTATAGACTTAGATAAAGCATTTGATCGAGTAAACAGGGAAATATTGTGGAATATCCTAAAAGAAAAAGGCCTCCCTATTCAGATTATAGAAACTGTTAAGAGCTTGTACTATGGAACAAATATTTGTATTGACCCTCAGTTGACTAAAAATAAGACATTTTTTCAAATAAACCAAGGAGTACGACAAGGGTGTTCACTCTCACCTATATTATTTAATATTTATATGGACGATATCCTAAAAGAATGGAAGAAGGTTTTAACTAATGAAGGAATATTAATTGATAATAAAGATAAAATAAATGCTTTATTATTCGCTGACGATGTTGTACTTTTAGCAGAATCTGAAAATGAGCTCCAAATGTTAGCACATAAATTTAAATTAATAGCCAATAGATATAATTGTAAAATATCAATAAATAAGTCAAAAGTAATGGCATTTATTGGTAAATATGGAATTAGATCAAAAATTGTACTGGATAACAAAATAATAGAACAAGTATCACATTTCCAATATTTAGGATGTGATATAACTTATAGAGAAAATATATAGAAAATAAAGTAAATAAATTTCAGGCTATTTGTGGAACCATAAAAAGAACCTTAGGTCGGAAAACAAGGAAAGATACGAAACTTAAATTATATAAAACAATGGCTGTTCCTTTGTTGTTGTATGGAAGTGAAAATTGGATAATGAAATCAAGGGATAAAAGCAGGATACAGACTGCGGAAATGCTGTTTTTACGTAATGTGAAAGGATGCACAGGAGCGGATAGAATAAGGAATGAAACTATACGAGAAGAATTAAATATATATAAAATTGAAGATAAAATCAGCGAAAATAATAAGAAATGGACAGAACACTTAATGAGAATGAACAACGAAAGAATACCAATAAGAACCTTCCTGTATGATCCCCAGGAACAAGATATGTTGTCCGACCACATAGAAGAGGGACTCCACTTTTAATTTCGCCGGAACAGGCTGCATAGCCTAAACCTTGTAGTAGTAGAAGAAGAAGAAGAAGACATTATAATTTTTAATTTTATACAATTAGGACTTAATCGCTTGGAACATCTACAATCTTGACTAACAAGAATAGTGTATTAAAGACTTCATACCTTGGGCACAGTGGGCAGCGGTCCATCCCATCGAACGAGCCCTGATCACAGATTTCAACACTTCTCCACTGATGTCCTCGATAGTAGACTTGGCTTCTGCATACGTCTGATTAGCAACTTCCAACACAGGGACTGCAGCCGCCCTCGCCGTGTTTACAGATTCTGCAGATATGAACTTGACTGTGTTCTCCAGAGATCGTAGGTTTGGTGAGGCTCCTAGTAAATTCCCAACGAAGGGAATGTCCAGAGAGTAGGTGACAGGTAACAAGAGAACAACGAGCGGGAACAACATGTTGTACAACAGCGGCTCGGCCTTCCTCCAAACTTCTTATAACATAGCATCCTGTTCCCACGACCTTCATATCGACTTTTCTAAATTATCTGGGTTTCGTAACAATTGTTAAAGGAACGCTGCCGCAGCTGTTATAGCGAGATTTTGGAAACAAGATCTACAATCAGCACTTCCTGCAAACTCCGTCACCGGAAAATTAGCCACAGCTGCTACCTGTGTCCCTTCTTACATACTTTTCATGCATTTCTTTCACTTGCCGCTTTCTTTCGTTATTAATTATCTACCCTATAATCTTCAGGTGAATTCCGAAGAAATTTAGCTACTGAGGTTTTTCTCATCAATAATAATAATAATAATAATAATAATAATAATAATAATAATAATAATAATAATAATAAAATAATAATAATAATAATAATAACAATAACAATAATAATAATAATAGTTTTATTTATTCTGGCAGCGTTAAGGCCATAAGACCTTCTCTTCCACTCATCCAGCATAAATTACAAATACATAGGCCTATTTGACAATATATATTGTATAGGCCTGTACACTTTTTTAATTATTAAGAGTTCAAAATATATTAAATGTTCCAATGTAAATTTCATGTACAAATAACATTTTATACGATGATAATAATAATATAATAATAATAATAATAATAATAATAATAATAATAATAATAATAATAATAATAATAATAATAATAATAGGTCTACTTATGATAAATTGTACGAGAGACACCAATTGGTATGCATACCTAGGAGTGGGTAATGATGAAGTCGAGGTTAGAGCAAATATAATTTTAGATTTATTTTAAAAGATGTCAATGTTCGGCAGCCCCTTATTTCTTGTGGTAGGGAATTTCAGCAGATATTTGAAAAAAAAAATACAATTTTTCAAAATTTATAAATTACTTGACACTGAAATTTGCCATGACATAGGCAGACACATAGGCCTATATAACCTATATTCATCCAGTGTATATTTTTTAGTGTATAGGGTAGATTTCTCAACCGAAGTCTAAACCACGATCCCGGGTTTACAATTTTTTATTGTTTCTATAACACCTATAAAAATGACTAAAAATTCACAGAACTTATTATGAAACCGTAGACATGATTCAGACATTTGTTTTTGTAATTAATAACCGTAGATTTTCAGTTTTTATGGTTGTTATGGAAAAGATAAAAAAATCGGAAAATCGCGATTGTGGTTTAGACTTCGGTTGAGAAATCCACCATAGACTTAACTTGTAAACCGCTCAACCGATTTTTATGAAAATTTGTACATAGGCCTACAGGTTTTTCAGGTACGGTGAGTGTTTAGCCGCTATGTATTATGCTTTTTTTTTTTCATTTATACTGATTTTCCTTCTTGTGTTACCTTTTTTTTATTTTTTGTTTTACCTGTTTGTTAACTTTCTTTAGTTCTCACATAGACACAAGGACAAGACACACACACCCAGACCCAAGGTGGAGATTTAAAATCCCCTACCCCGCCAGGAATCGAACCCAGGTCGCCGGAGTGGAAGGTAGGGACTCTACCGACTACGCCACGGCGACGGACATTTTAAACCATTAGGTTTATTAATTCACCTGAAACGAAAATTTAAAAATCGCTCTAGCGGTCGCAATATTCGTTTTTTGACAACGAAACTTGGTAGGCCTATATGTTATAAAAAATATGGATTTAGGTATTATCCAAAAATCAGTGAAATTCGGCCATGATAAGTGATGGTTTACTTGAAATCCGGAAATAAAGAAATGACTTAGCAACCGCCATGTTTTTCTTTGTCGCAATGCTTACCTTTGTACATACAGGTTTTAGGTACGGCGAGAGTTTAGGCGCTATCTATTACGCTCTAAAAATATTACATGTAGGATTTTACCTGAAACGAAAAATTAAGTAGCACTCGCCGGGTATTAGCTAATATTATCATACCAACGGATCTGTGTCCATTTAGCGCTGCAGTCGTTCTTAGAAAAGCTAACGCCAGTACTCACTCCATTCCACGCGCTTCCCTCCCACCACGTCAAACAGCAGCCAGGATAACTTTCCGGGTAGGGATGTTGCCAAACTTCCCCCAAACAGTGTCATGTATCTTGAAAACTGAATAATGTATCGTTAATTATTACTTCATCATATTTAAGTAGGTCTAATGATACTGATTGACTTTTATTATTTGCTTAGTAATGTTTCGTATAATGTTATATGGATCGGAAGTTAGGACAATGACACAATAACATACCAACAGAATAACTGCAGTTGAAATGGGTTTTTGCAGAAGAGCTGCCAGAAAATCTCGACTGGAAAGAATTAGAAATACAGAAATTATAAAATGGATGAATGCAGAAAGAAGTATTATGGATGAGATTGAACACAGAAGGCTAAAATGGTATGGACATGTAAGAAGAATGTAGGATGGAAGACTACCAAAAGCCGTCTATGCATGGAAAATTCAAAGGAGGAACAGGAAAGGAGGACCAAGAACAGCCTGGAAGAATAACTTTCAGAATTTAATGAGGAAATTTGGTGTAACGGACGAAGACCAGAGGACAGAAAACGATGGAGAACTTTAATTAAGGGAAATTTGTGAATTTTGGTTACAAACTGATAGTCTATAAGTCCGTAGTAATTTATGTATTTTTAAAACTCATGTCAATTATTAAGATTGGTTGGAGAATACCCTCAATGATGAGGAAAATTCTCAAAATGAATGAATAAGTAATATTTATTTCGCCACTCCAAGCTACAATATTCATGTTGAGTTGTCAACACTGGACTGCAAGTGCAATATCCTGTCCCCCAATAAGGCTCAAAAGTGTGAGTATTGAGAGAGGCGAAAGAAAAGAAAGAGATAGAATGAAGGGAGGGAAATGATTTACCGAGGCAGAAAAGGAATTGATAGTTAGTTCGCATATCTTATGGCGGTCACAGATCCATTGGTCAGACTATGGTTTATAAGACATATAGGCTATTACCAAGTAATTTCAAAACCTATAAAACCAATGGAGGAGCTACTTGAAGTGAAAATCCAGTAAAGGAGCTGTAGTTTGCAACAACTCTTGTTTTCTTATGTCTGATCACAATCAAAGTAAATTGTTTTTAATTAAATAAGGTTGTAGAAAATTCCAGAAATTCATTGCAACATTTGTCTAATATGATTTGACAGACAATGAGTTCGGACATGTTGCACGTATGGGGAATGAAAGAGTTGCATGGAAGCTTCTTGTAGGAAAGCCAGAGGGAAAACGCCCAGCTGGTAGACCAAGAATGAGGTGGAAGAATAACATTAACTATGATTTGAGGGAAGTAGATTATACAGGGAATGATTGGAAAGCATTGGCTCAGGATAGGGAAGTATGGAGAGCTTATGTCCGCGCGGCCATGAAGCTACGGGTTCGATAGTGTCAGTGAGTAAGTAAGTAAGTAAGTAAGTAAGTAAGTAAATAAGTAAGTAAATAAGACAATGAGTTCATTGTGATCTGAGGGCGAAGATAGTGCTTTACGAGTGTGTATAAGCCTAAATGAGTTATAAGATAATCACATGTTCTTTACAGTAAATGGTTGTGAAGGAAATAAAGAAGATTATTTTTTTATTTTAATTATCTATGTTGTGAATTGTCTTCTAGATATGGAACAAGAAATTATATAGACAAAAATTATAAAAATTTCGAATGATGTGTGGCATTATTCATAGTACACTAAAACATAAAACAAGGAAGGATACTTCATACAAGATTGAAGATCTAACAAAAGAATGGCGATACCGGTACTTATATACGGTAGTGAGTTCTGGGTAACAAATAAGAGGAGTTCGAGTAGAAAGCAAAGCGCAGAAATGACCTTTCTAAAAAGATGTTAAATATAAAATTAGTACATTAATTTTAGAAGTGTTGACTTTCTAAAAAGGACCAAAGGATGTATAAAATCGGACCACATAAAAAATGAAGAAATAAGAAGAGATATAGAAATATATCCAATAAATGATACAATTCAATAATACCGCGTCGGCTGGAAACAACATGTTCAGAGAATGGAAGAAACAAGATTGCCCAAGATAGCGTTTAATTATAAACCAAAGGGATTAAGGGATGTAGGAAGACTTAGGAAGAAATGGAAGAAATAATTGTGAATTCGGAACAGGCGAATCGCCTAAACCTTGAAGTGAAGATGATGATGATGATGATGATGACAAAATATGTTGAGTAAACTGATGTGAAATTAATTTTAAGGAATTGTACCTGTTTCCAAAGAGTGCTACAATAATGTTGAAATTGTTCCCAGAAAATAAAAATTGTTAGGAGCTTATTTTATTAGGATTACAGGTAGCAGTTTGGTGTTGTAACAGTTTGGAATTGTGAATGCAGTAGCAGTATACTTGTGTTTATTTTCTAACGTGTTCTAAACTAGAAATTGAGTTGAGGCACAGAATAACTGACTATCTTTTTTGAAGAGAATATTTCTCGCAGGCTACGTGATGTAAAACACAAGCTAAAGTCTCCATTTCTCACATTTTTCTCGCTTAATACATAAACATTGCCTCATCATGGAATATCGAGGAAGCCTTTGAAGAGAAATCCTATCAAAAAGTGTTCAAAGCTTTGCTATAAAAAGTTTGCACAGAAAAGAAGAACTTAAAAAGAAAACTTGTTTTTCTAAAAGTAAAGAGATGTTTAATTTCTCTAACACCCTGTAGGGAAATGAAGTTCGCTCTTAGGGGCGAGATTATATTAAAAAAAGGGATATAAAAGAGTGGCTCATATCGGTATGCAAATTAAGTACAGTCATATGCAGTAGTGTGGGAGGCCCTGGTTGTCATGGGCAGGGACTGTCCCTGGAATCAGGTTGTGGCTTCAATTCCCAAACCATGAATAGCAAGCAAGACGCGACACACGACGCCCCCCCCCCCTTCTACGCCAACAACCAGAGATAATCTTGTGGACATCTCCTTCCCAACAATTGACTGTGTATCTTTCCCATACTTTTAAACAACCTCTTACAACTATGCAACCATTGCTTCCATCCAATCAAATCAAGATTTTGTTCGTGGTTGGAAGACAGAATTGTAACTTTTCACTCCTAAAAATATTAAATTTACTAACTCACTGACACTATCGAACCCTTAGGTTCATGACCGCGCGCTCATAAGTTCTCTATACATCCCTATCCTGAGCTAATATTTTCCAATCATTCCCTATATAATCTACTCGTACTTCCGTCAAATGTTAATATTATTCTCCCACCTCATTCTTGGCCTACCTACTGGGTGCTTTCCCTCTGGTTTTCCTACAAGGAGTATCCATAGCCCTCTTTTATTCCAATTTCCCCACATGTCCTGTCCATCGCAGTCTATGACATTTTACTGTAATTATATCTGGTTTCCCATACAGATCATATAAGTCGCTTGTATGTAGTATTCTCCATTCGCCTGCCTGTTCATCTCTCGTTGGTACAAACATTTTCATAAGAACTTTATTCTCAAATAATCGTGATTTCTCCTTCTCCCTTAAAATAAGAGTCCATGTTTTGCATACATATAATATAATTGCAAGGAATAACAATTTTTTATATTTTCAGTTTAACTTTTTTTGTGATAAGTTGGGTCAAGAGTCCCTGTAATGCATGATAGCATGCGATTCCAGAATTGAGCCTACTTTTAATTTATTTCTGCACCTCATTCTTCTTTGTAAATATTGTTCCTAGGTATTTCACTGAAATATATACATTTAAAAAAACAGTGAGGTTGCTATAGCATTTAAAAGGTTAGATAAGCCTAATAAAGCATGTAATCCTATCTAAGATCTAAGCAGCCTAATGCCTTCTACCCAGAGCTTCTGGTTACTGTTTATGAGGTGTCGGGTTTCATTCCGGGTTAGATCATAGGCTATCAACTGTTCCTTAAATGGCATTATTCCTGTGGACGCCCATGCTGTATAATTTAGGTGAGTTTTGGTTTAAGGACTCTCCTGGTTCTTTATCATTTATCGGCCATCATACCATCGGGATATCACCTTCTCCCTTAAAGTGAGTTACAATTTCACCAATGTCAGGAGAGAATGTCACAAATGCTGCCCGCAGCATTGGACAAAAAAAACTGAGATCTTAATAGTCCTCAACTATGTAGAACTTGGTTGTAGGCCTTTCCTTCAAACAGCAAAAATTTAGACCTACTGTTTATTTTCGGCGTAGGACAATAACCGAAAACACACTTGTTTGTTAGTGTGTTAAGTTGGGTACACTGTATGAGAAATGACTAATACATATTCTACATTGTAAAGCCAACTTCTCACTTGATTTTAAGGAATTTCTCGATTTTTGCGTAAAAAAAATATATATATAGGCTATACAGGGTGATTCAAAAGTCGCTAACATTTTGTGTTTAGACAGGTATTATTACGCATTATGTAATAATACTGAAACATATGCCACAGTATGACATAATTTCAATGCATTTCAATGTGACCACCTTGCACGTCTAGACACAACGACCATCGCTCCACTGCACTGTGAAACACTTTCTCAAGCATAGCTGGTGTAATCTTAGCAGCCGTGGCTCTAATCCGCTGTTTTAGCTGTTAAATGTTGTTTTCTTCACCTGACTGACTGACTGACTGTTGTTGAAGCTATTTGTGCTGTCCAGTGTGCCTTTTGCTGGGACTGTTATTTGTCCCTTGACGGCGAATTCGCGTTGGTGTGTACAGTATTGGGTTTCGCTGGTTTTCTCTAGTCTATACGGCGATTATATGGGGATTGATTATGGTACACGTCAGACTTTATAAACCCCCAGGCAAAAAATCTAAAGGTGTCAGGTCTGGGGAGCGCGGAGGCCACATCATTGGCGCTGCATGGCCAATCCATCTACCGGGGAAAGCTTGATTTAGGTAGACCCGAACCGTAATGGAAAAATTCCTCATCCTGTTGAAAAACAACAGTATCCATAATACAATCAGCTATCAATTGGGGTTCCAAAAACTGTTCCAACATATCGAGGTATACGTTTCCAGTAACAGTTTTTTTCTGCAAACATTAAGGGCCCGTAAACTGTTGACCTGGTTAATCCTAACCACACATTTACTTTGGGTGTGTCCCGTTCCCACTCCCGCATCACATGTGGTTGGTCTCTGCCCATATCTTGCAATTGTGTCTATTGACATGTCCACATGTGTCGAATGTAGCCTTCATCACTAAATAAGACATTTTCCATTCAATTGTTATTTTCCACAGCTTCTAGTAGATCATGACACGCAGCTTCTCTGGATGCATAGTCTCAAGTTTATGCACGACCTGGATGTGATATGCATGTTTGTGCAATTTGTAGCGGAGAGTTATCCACTCAGTGGTTTGAGGAAGAGCTCTCTGGTTGATGCAGAGGGGCTACGAGTGATCGCATCCTGTACATTTTGCACGGCTTCTGGTGGTACGATCGGTCTCCCTGGACGCTCTTCATCTGCAACACTACCAGTACGCTGAAATTTATTGGCCAGGTTCTTTATAGCCAGCCTGGTCGGGCCTGGTTTCCTAAATTTACGGGCGAAATCTGCCCGCGTTTGTTCATACGTCATACCACGAAGACGTGCAGAAACAACAGCTATTATTTCTTCTTTGGTTAGCATACTGTTATATTACCTGCAACAAAAATTAATACAGTCACTGTATGGTCAAAATGTATAGTGACTTTTGAATCACCTGTATTTCTCAGGTATAATTATTCACATACTGCAACAATAAATTGTGTGTTTTTTCTATATTTTTATTTGAATTTATGTACTGAGTACGGTGGCTAAGAATATTTTTTTTACTAGACACACATTTTTACTTGTTCACACGTTTTTAACTATATGTCATCAAATGCTAACATTTATTTATTTACTTATTTTTCTTAGTATAATATATGATGTACCCGTGAAAAAAATAGTTAAGTGTTTTCTTTCCGGTCCGTTATAACTGTCACATGGCTTATGTCGATCAACGTAAATTGACATTGAAGTTATATTAGTGTTAACAAATGCCACGCTAGCGTATTTCAGTATGTTGTCCTTTATACAGAGTGATTCTGTAAGAGCGTCAAAAAAACTAAAGACATATGGGGAAGGTCCATTCAAAAATTTTATGTAGGGAACCTAGAGTCCGAAAAGCCAGCCTAAGGAGCTATAGAAGTAAACATGTCTATCACATTGTCTAGCATTTTTTTACTCCAGTTGATTTGCAACTAGCAAGTTTACATGTACTGTGCTGTTTATTTACATCCTATCTTTACCTTGTCGTGATGGAGTGGCTCGTGTGCTTAAATAACCCCGAGAGCTATGCCGGCGGTAGCACTGCTGCCGAAAGAGTTACCCATGCCGGGCAGGTCGAAGGCGATAAGACAGACGTAAAAAGTACCTTGGTCCAAAGAGTGAAGATCTTTCACCGTAAAAACACAACCATCAATAAATGCGGACATAGGTTCTAGTGAAGTAAAATTCTCCGGAAGTAAAATAGTCCCCCATTCGGTTCTACTTCGGGGACTACTTCAGGAAATCCATGCCAAAGGTTCATGGACTCTTACTTTAAGGGAGGAAAGAAGATTAAAAGTATTTGTGAATAAAGCTCTTAGGAAAATATTTGGGCTAAAAAGAGATGGGCAAATGAATGGAGAAAACTACATAATAATAAACTAAATGAAATGTATAGGAAGCCAGGTATAATAAGAACAGTTAAGTCTCGTAGACTGCGATGGTCAGGACATGTGGCACGTATGGGAGATAAAAGAAGTGCATGGAAGCTTGTTGTAGGAAAATCAGAGGGGAGAATAACCTTATTGATGATTTGAAGGAAGTAGATTATGCAGGGGATGACTGGAAAAAATTAGCTCAGGATAGGGATGTATGGAGAGCTTATGTCCACACGGCCATGAACTTACGGGTTCGATAGTGCCAGTGAATTAGTTCCTACTAGAGCAAGAGCCTGATGACTAGGATGTCATGATAACCTGATTCCTCTGTGGCGGATATCTAAAGTCACTTGTGTTTGAAACTTTAGTAGTGGAAATTGTCTTGGATTTAGTTGCCAGGGTTGTAGCTGTCTGTGATGCGAATCGAAACACACCAGGGTGCGGCAAAATCTCATGCGCTGACGTTAAGCTTGCATTGAGGCTAATGGCTGTCAGTTTGAGCAACTGTTGGAAGATAGAAAATGGCATTTAAATGTGTCACTGATGGTACTTGAAATTAGGTGATAAATAATGTAAATAAAAAATACTAGACAGTAATGTGAGAGACAAGTTTACTCCCATATCTTCTTAAGCTGACCTCTCGGACCCTAGGTCCCCTATCTCAAATTGTTCAGTACATCATCCGTCATATTCTGTTCAATTTTTGCACACTCTTACAGAATCACTCTGTATTATGTTGTTTACAATTGCTTTCCTGTAGATTCTGAGTATGTATAGATCTCCTCAGAATGGTATACCAACCTATCGCTGAGAAAGTTCAGTATTGGGGTTGCGACCTTGAGGCCAAACTTGTCTGCTTTTCTGTTTGGGAGTGCTCCCATAGCCAGTGGGTTCGGTTTGTGAGCGCTCTCACCCTCTCCGCAAAGCTCTCACACACCAGCAACAACCGAAACCATCCAATTACACCAAAATAATTGTCATGCCAAACAGTAGACTACGTCTGAAGCTATTCGACTATAGACCCATAGGACGAAGAGTCCCAGGAAGACCTAAGAAGCAATGGAGGGATCAATTTCTATCCTCAGGTGGAACAGACCAATGGCCTAATCCATCACTATAATTGATGATGATGACAAGTTTTTTAGTTCGCTTATGATAAAACTGCATGGCTCTTGGCCTACTAGTTGTCTGCTGGTCTTACATCCACATGTTTTGTTCACGTAGGTAGATGATCATCCAGCAAGTATAAGGATGACATGTGGTCAGCAAGTCTGGTACACCAGTCGTTATACCCGGTTTCTTTCAACTTGAACTCACTACTTATTATCATCATCATCATAGTAATTCATGAATTTAGGCCATTTGTTGATCTGTTTCGGCCTCAAGAGAAACAAAAAGTCTTTTGAGTGGACGTCCTGGTCTTCTTCTTGATATTTTCACATTTCTTTGGGTATTCTGTGATCTTCCATTCGATGAACATGTTGCATCCATCTTGACTTATAATCATAAATTTTGTTTTATAACTACTTATTAAGCTACCCAAATTTCTCAAGATCATGGGTGGTTACAGTCCCATACTGTCCGAAATTATATAAGAACTTTTCTTACCGCATGTGCCTTAGCTCTGCACCAAGGTATCATGTCTTAAACCACTCGGCTTTTTACTTGGATGAGAAAGTCCGATTAAATTTTGATTAGAGGCTCTAATTTAGACTTGAGATTCTTTACGAGCCTCAAAAAATATGTTGAGATGGGTCCCAGCAATGTAATTCCAACCCAGCATTCCCCTTGACGATTGAGGGAAATTCTTAATCAGATTGATCGGCTTGGGATTTGAACCCGGCATAGTCTGAAACGATATGATTAGAGCCAACTCACTCGGCTAATTACTTTTATACTAGCTAGGAGTTGCAATTAGGGTCTAATTTCTAAACTTTCTACATCCTTATTTAATTAAAAATAATTTTCATTTATTGTGATTAGTCCTAGAAAAACAAGTGTCTGATGCTACAAACTACAGTGTCTTCACTAGAGGTTCACGTCAAGTGGTCTCTTCATGGGACTCCACTTTGGTTTTTGAGAGAAATTGGGATGACAAGAGTCTCTGTAATGCATAATAGCATATATTTCCAGAATTAAGCCTATGTTCAATTTATTTGTGCACTTCATTCCTGTTTTAATAATAATAATAATAATAATAATAATAATAATAATAACAATAATAATAATAATAATAATAATAATAATAATAATAATAGCTTTATTTTACCTGGAAGAGTTAAGACCTTGTGGTTTTGTCTACCACTCAAGTTGGTTTAAAAAATACAAAAATTATTATATATAAATTACAATAAACATAAATATTACACGGTATATCTACAATATAATTATTATTTACAATATATTTTGATTTAATCTAGATTTAGCGAATTAAATATAAAATGTAGAAGATAGAAAAATGAGAAAAAAACTTGTATTGTTCCTAGGTAGTTGAATTCAGCCACTTCTTCAAAATTTCCCTCATTTATTAAGTGTCCATTTCCATTATATAATGTATTTTCTACGTGCGACCATATAAAACCTTATATAGTTTATTGATGTTTATTTCCAGAACTAATTTCTTAGTGTTACTCAATAGAGTGTGTGTGTTGATTCTTAGAATCTTCTCGCTTTCGTCTAATTTATTGTAACTTACTCTTCAGAACATCCTGTATAATATTAGTTGTAAAACACCCTATAGAAATATACATATTTATTTACAGTTATGTAGTTATTGACTGGTATTATGACGCATTTAAGTGTGTACGAACGATCGAAAGTGTAAGAAACAGACAATAGACAATAGACAATATAAAAAGAAATTGAAAATAGATTTTTCAATAAATTATTTGTATCGTTTAGGGTGAATTTTGTTCCGACACTCGTTCTGTTTATTACCGCTGTGATTGTGAAGCCTGCCTTCTGATTTCTTTTCCAATACTCGGCGCTGCCAACTTGACGAAACAATAGAAGCAAGCGGAGCGTGTGGACATTAAGTATTCACAATCGATTGTTTGTTAAGCCCAATAACCGTATCAAGAAGCGGGGTAAGGACACAATGGAGGTTGCGAATGTACGATATAATAAAAAAAAGGTGAGAGATAAATTGGGGGAAATGATTTTACACTTGGCTTTGCGTGGGAACTGCCCCACCTGACTCCATATTACCACAAAAGGGCGTAGTGACGTTACATATCAACGCGTCCACTCGACGCGCGGTTCACACTGTCACGATGTTTATTATTTCATAATCATAGTGTTACCAGGAATGAGATGCGCAAAGAAATTAAACGTAGGCTCAATTCCGGAAATGCGTGCTATTATGCATTATAGAGACTCTTGTCCCAACTCCTTTCAAAAAACGTTAAACTGAAAATATATAAAACTATTATGCTACCAGTTATATTATATGGATGCGAAACATGGACTCTTACTTTAAGGGAGAAAAGGAGATTACGAATATTTGAGAATAAAGTTCTTAGGAAAATGTTTAGACCAAAGAGAGATGAACAGACATGTGAATGGAGAAGACTTCATAACAGTGAGCTATATGATCTTTATAAGAATAGTTAAGTCTCGTAGAGGCGATTCCGTGGGAAAGCGGTTAGACGCTCGCCTATCACCACTGGGGTCCCGAAATCGAGTCTCGGTCACTCCATGTGGGTTTCGTGGTGGATGAAACGGAGCTTGGGCAGGTTTTTCTCGGGGTTTTCTCCCGTTTTCCCCTGCCACAATTTCATTCCACCATTTCCCCACATTCATCTCATCCATTTCGTTTCATTTCGTTCATATGCCTCTGTGATGGTGCGTCAGGCGTGATCGGACGGCACCCTTGTCATTCACAGACCTCTATATAAGAGACTTCATATCATATTCTCATCCCTCGACCCGACATTAGAACCAGGCCTGTATAGGCTATTCTCACCTGTATATCTCTCCCGAGCTAATTTCCAGTTGTAATGTAAACAAACCAGATTATGTACTACATTTTCATTGGACAAATAACTATTTTACCTTTAAGCATGTAAGAAAATGTAGTTCGAAATAAATATAATAACAATAATAAAAATATGTATTATCTAGCACATGTCTATATAAATTATATGGGGGCATTTTAAAATATATAATTGCAATTTGACCATCCTCATGGGTTAGTGGTCAGCGTTTCTGACTACTGTTCATGAGGTCCTGGGTTCGATTCCCGGTCAAACCATAGGAATTTTTCCTTAAAGGGAATTATTTCTGTTGTTTCCCATGGTCTGAAATTTAGGTTAAGTTTAGATTAAGAATTCTCCAGGCGCTGCATTATCATTTATCATCTATCATATCATCGGGGTAACGTAACTCCGCCTTCTAGGCGCCCAACTTCAGAAGTGGGTTACAATTATGCAAATGTCATGAGAAAACGCCAGAAATGTTGAAATGACAACCTGGGACATTAAAAAAATACGATTTTAATGTAATAGATAAATAAACACTTCATTTTTCAATTTATTGTTACGATTTTCAATTGCTTGAACTGACTGCTTATTCTATGCAATTTTTGAAGCATCAAAGAGGAAAGCCTAAATTATTTTGAATGTTTTTAAATAGTTTAGTGAGAAATATCCTACATTAACTATTGAGGATGTGGTGAAAATAACAGCAGACTTTACAGATGAGTTAACATTGAGCATATATTCTAATCTTATGTCTAATTAAATTGTAAATAAAGGATATAGATCGGCGTTATGGAAAAAAAGCGTAAACATCTGATTAGGTAGGCATAATTTGTTAGAAATAAATAAGAATGGAAGTTACTAATTATTGGCACCATCTCATCTTGTATTCAGTCTTATTTTCTGTAAAATAAGATGGACAGCCTAAGAAAAATGTTTCTATCATTGACACTTCCAAAGACAATTCACTCATATGGCGGGTAAGAGTCGATAATAACCAGAGTTCCCCCAGAAGACGGAGTCAGTGGAGTAATATCTTACCCATCCATCTATTGTAATTCTGCCCGAGGGCAGGTCTTTCACTGCAATCATAGCATTTTCATGCTAGGGAATTGTAGGTGTGGTAGCTTCCCGTTGCTTTCCACACCGGTGAAAGATGATAATGATAAGGATGATGGCCATATGATTTCGGGGACCGTTTGGGCCTTAAAGTTTTCCTGACATTTGTCTTACTGGTGAGGAAAAACTCTGATAAAACCTCATCCAGAAAAACTGTCCCGCCCGGGGATCGAACCCTGGCCCGATGCGTGACAAGGCAGCACGCTACCTCGAGACCACAGCGGTGGAGTAATATCTCATGCAAGTTTGTTTATAGTACAACTTAGCTCGGATACAGTATAATATTCTTCACTCTTACTGTAAGGGAGCAGACAATATTATGAGTATTTGAGAATAAACTTCCTACAAGGAAAGTGTCAACCATTGAATGCCGAAACCTACCTTGAAATTTCTCCCAGAGAAGTGTTGTGATGTACCAAGGCCGAGTCCGAAAAATAATCTGCCTTTTTTTTTTTAACTTCAAAGCCACAGAAATTGAAGCTAAAACCCTGCAATGGCAACGCACTGTATGGAAGAGATGAACTCCCTGTTTGAGTAAGAACGGAATGGAGTTAGATTGGACGCGGCTCGGACGGCAGGTAGAAAAGGTAATTTAACCTACCTTTTCGGGAGTTGTACTACTTCCAGTAGTTTAAATGGGGGATTTAACGATGGATGTTAGTGACTTACAGTTGAAAACGGCAGATAATTTTTAGAACATTGCCTTGGTTTATCACAAAGCTTCTCCGGAAGAAATTTCAACGTCGGTTTTGGCATGTTCCCTTGTTAGGAAAATTTTTAGACCATAGTCAGTTAAACAGACAAATGAATGGAGTGGACTACATAACAGTGAACTACATAATGTTTATTGGAAATCAAATATATTAAGAATAGTTAATCTTATAGACTGCGATAGGTAGGAAATGTGGCACGAATGTGGAGTGATAATAGTAGTAGTTCCTGTCAGTCCTCTTCGAAGCATAGGGCCTTTGTGAAAGCCACCGGTCTTTGTTTTTTGCCAAATACCTGATTGCATTCCAATTTTTTCTTTGTTGTTCAAATTCTGTTGTTACAGTACTGTCATGTGATTTTTACTCTTCCTCTTTTTCTAGGCAATTACAATGGATTCCATTCCAGATCTGTCCTTCGCACACTGTCTCTAGTTCTCTTCTGACAGTGTGTCCAATCCATTTCCATTTGCGATATTTAATCTCAATCCAAATCTCATTCTGTGATGTGAAAACTTCTTGTAGGAAAACCAGAGGGAAAGCGCCCAGTAGCCATGCCAAGAATGAGATGGTAGAATAGCATTAACCACTATTTAAGGGAAGTTGATTATTTAGGGATTAGCTGGAAATAGGGATGTATGGAGGACTTATGTCCGCGCGGCCATGAACATAAGGTTTCGATGGTGTCAGTTAGTTAATACTTTTCAATTATGTTTTTGGGGCCTCGGTCGTGTAGGGAATAAGTTCCTTGCCTCTGGTGCTGAAGATCGCGGTTCAAACCCGGCCAGAATCGATCGAGACATCTCCGAGAGGAGGTCCGAAGTTTGAAAATTTTACTTGGGTGGGAAAGACTCAGAGGGTGTTAATTTAGGTTTGAGGTTCTCCTATTACCCAAGTAATATCTTAGTTACAGTTGTAGGTGTCTATTAGAGGTAATAAGGGTAACCATTTCTTACTCACTGACATCTAGAGAGAAATAACCGTAAGTAAATTAGCTTGGTTAAGTAAGTCCCGCTAGAAAATGCCATTAGCCGAAGTGCGGATGTAAGAATATATAGCCTATAGACAGTTTAAATAAGAATCTACGTTAATTCCGAGAAGGATATTACATTTTTTATTTTTTATTTGTTTGCGTCTGTCGCACAGGAAGAGCGTAAACTAAGAGAAAACTCCAACAAGTCGAATTTATGATCCGATTTTGCTG
The DNA here is from genome assembly GCA_030220185.1 of Diploptera punctata. Taxonomy (NCBI): domain Eukaryota; kingdom Metazoa; phylum Arthropoda; class Insecta; order Blattodea; family Blaberidae; genus Diploptera; species Diploptera punctata. Next base: position 1,314,363 of record JASPKZ010001957.1, on the reverse strand, counting down.
GTTTAAGGAATGAATATTTGTTTCATTTGTTGAATTGGGGAAAATCAATTTCTGATATGAGCTTGTTGCATTTTATAGTAGTTCTTAAACATACGACTAGATAGCAGTGTTGTAACAAATATCACTTTTTTCTTTTTTTTATACTGTTTTCCTTCTTGTTTTACCTTTTTGTTAACTTTCTGTTATTCTCACATATAGACACAAGGACAAGACACACACCCAGACACAAGGTGGAGATTAAAAATCCAATACCCCTCCGGGAATCGAACCCGGGTTGCCGGAGTGGAAGGTAGGAACTCTACCGACTACGCCACGGCGACGGACTGAACTAGCTATTTGTGTGGATTATGTGGGGTGATACGTAGGTTAATTGTTTATTATGAATTATTTCTCACGTTTAAGTATCTTCATTAATAGAGCGAGTGAAACGATTCAATTTAATAACTTTGAATTTATAATTGAAAATGTTTAATGAATGTACCAACTGTTGGTTAGCTCAGCATCGTTTATACATCATTAGAATTTTTTTTTTCGTTCTACTATGAACTCGATAGTGGATAATATATCTACAAGTTTTGGATTGGATTTTAATCCATAGATCAAAATGGAACTGAATAACATGGAATGATGGACTATTTTTCAATGTTAAACATTTATTTTTGAACATATTACAAAATGTTGGACTGCAATGAAAACAAACTAGTTATGTTGAATTCAATCAGTGGTTAACTTTTTTTAAAATATATTGTTGTGCAAATAGTATCATTTTTGTTATTAAAACTTGATGCAATAACGTTACTTTTTACTCCTGATATCGAGATGATGCATTTTGAGTTCAGGTGGGTTTGATTTTCACGAATAAGGAATATTTTTTTAGGTTTTGCATGGCTCTCACGTTACATAATCTTAGTTTTGATAACCTGGAACGTTCATTCATTTGAACTATTCAGATTGAACTAAAGGCAGCTGGAGCGTACATTATTCAGATTGCCATAAGAAAATTGTCATCGTTTTATTTGGTAAGTTTTTAGAGATAACTACGTATAACTACGTACAATTATTATTATTATTATTATTATTATTATTATTATTATTATTATTATTATTATTATTATTATTATTATTATTTATTATTATTATTATGTTTATTATTATTATATTTTATTATCATTATTAGGCCTACTATTTGTTTTATTATTCATTTTATTTTTATTATTAATATTATTATTAGTGTTATTAGTTTTCGTGCATGGAAGCTTCTTGTAGGAAAACCAGAGGGAAAACGCCCAGTTGATAGACCATGAATGAGGTGGGAGAATAACATTAACATAGATTTGAGGGAAGTAGATTATACAGGGAATGATTGGAAAACATCTCAGGGTAGGGATGTATGGAGAGCTTATGTTCGCGCGCTCATGAACATGGAGTTCTATGGTTTCAGTGAGTTAGTTAATACTTTTCAGTTATGATTTTGGGGCTTCGGTCGTGTAGGGAATAAGTTCCTTGCCTCTGGTGCTGAAGATCGTGGTTCAAACCCGGGCAGAATGGATGGATTTTTAGCATGAAAATATTCAAGAGACATATCCGAGAGGAGATTCGAAGTTTAAAAATTTTACTTGGGTGGGGAAGTCCCAGAGGGTGTAATTTAGGTTTGTGGTTCTCGTAAAAGAACCTCAAAACTCAAACCTAAATTACATCCTCAGAGCCTTTCCCACCCAAGTAATATTTTAGTTGCCCTTAGTAGGTATCTATTAGAAGCAATAGGCTAACCATTTCTAACTCGCTGAGATCTAGAGAGAAATAACCGTAAGTAAATTAGCTTGGTTAAGTAAGTCGCGCTAGGGAACACCATTAGCCCAAGTGTGGATGTACTACGGATATATAGACTACAAACAGTGTAAATAAGAGTCTACATTAATTCGGAGAGAAATATTACATTTTTTTTAGTCTGTCGCGCAGGAAGAGCGTAAACTAAGAAAAAAAACCTCAGGAAGTCGAATTATGGTCCGATTTTTCTAGTTTACGGAATGAATATTTCATTTGTTGAATTAAGTAAACTCAATTTCTGATATGAGCTTATTACATTTTATAGCAGTTCTTGAACATTCGACTAGATGGCAGTGCTGTAACAAATATCACTGAAATAGTTATTTGTGCGGATTATGTGAGATGATACGTAGGTTAATTGTTTATTATGAATTATTTATCACGTTTAAGTGTCTTCAATAATAGAGCGAGCGAAACAATTGAATCTAATAACTTATCATTTATAATTGAAAATGTTTAATGAATGTACCAACTGTTGGTTAGCTCAGCATCGTTTATACATCATTCAGAAATATTCTTGGTACCTGATTTATGTGTGACGTGTGACATTTACAAATTTTTGGATTGGATTGGATGTATAATTTTCTATACATAGAAATCCATAGATCAAAATGCAAGCGAATAACGTGGAAGGACGGATTATTTTTCGCTGTTGACTATTCATTTTTAACATATAAAATGTCCCGCGCCGTAGCCGAGCGGTTAAGGTAGGAAGCCTTGGCGTAGAGCTACGGGACTTGCGCTGGTTCCAGTCTCCATGGGGGAAGAAATTTTCTCATGGTATTTCGGCCAGTATGGGACCGGTGTCCACCCAGCATCGTGAGGCAATTGGGTAGCTACAATAAGTAGCGGCTCCAGGTTGAACCAGCTATAACGGCTGGGGGACTCGACATGCTAACCACATGTCACACCTACACTGGCTGTTGATCATCTACCTCTGTGATTGACACATGTGGATGTGAAGGGCCAGCAGCCGGCTGGTAAAAGGGCAACCGCTGAAAAGTGGAAAGACCCTCAATCGGATCAGATAAAATGTTGGACTGCAATAAAAACAATCTACTTACGTTGAATTTAGTCTGGGGTTAGCATTTTTTTAAATATATTGTTCTGAAAATATTGACCTTTTGTTATTAAAACTTGATACAGTAATGTTGCTATAATTACCACTGATATCGAGATGATGCATTTTGAGTTTAGGTGGGTTTGATTTTCACTTGTATAAGGAATATTTTTTGGGTTTTGGATGGCTCTCACGTTACATAGCCTAAGTCTTGATAACCTGGATCGTTCATTCATTTGAACTATTCAGATTGAACTAAAGGCAGCTGGAGCGTACACTATTCAGATTGTCCTAAGATAATTGTCATCGTTTTATTTGGTACATTTTTAGAGATAACTACGTACAATTGTTATTACTAGTGGTTGCCCAGCGGTCGAAATTCGACAATTCATTAACATTTTAAGTTTGTCACAAATACGTCATTGTGCATTAATTTTCGATTTATTGTAAAAATACGAACGATAGGAAATATGTGGTTATAGCTTGGCTAAGCCATATTTAAAAAACAAAACGCGTCATTTGACATTTGTATACTATTTAAATTTGCATTTGGCCTATTATTATGTGTATATGTAAATTTTTAAAACATGTAATGAAATTATTGAAACCAAGATTAGACAGGGTTTAATTTAAATTTAAATAATAGAATGCACTCACTTTTTCAAATCACTAATAATAAACCACTACTAATAAATATGCGAGAGTAAGTCAATTCACTTTGCTGCTGTACGTTTTTCTTTTTACAACAATGCCCTTTTAGCTATGAACGTAAACAAATGAATTAGTAATACACATAAATTCCTTAGAAAGAATGTATTTTATTTTGTTTATTTAATTTATTTGTAACACATATTAAACATATATTTTATTTTCCTGCACTCCTTCTCTATATAAACATTAATTATGCCAAATATCACACTCCTCCGTGCACGAAATATGCTTAAAAACGGGTGCAAATTTTTCCTTCACGTTTTAATATATATATATTATATATATATATATATATATATATATTTAAATGCCCCAGGTTGTCTTTCGACATTCCTGGTTTCTCTCCTGCCATGGCGTACTTGTAACCCACTTCTGAGGTTGGGGCGCCTGGAAGGCGGGGTTATGATACCCCGATGATATGACGGGTGATGATGATGATAATGGTGCGTCAAGATCAATATGAATGATGATGAATGCGATGGCCATATGATTTCAGGGACCGTTTGGGTCTTAAAGTTTTCCTGACATTTGTATTACAGGTGAGGAAAAACCCCGATAAAAACCTCACCCCGAAAAACTGTCCCGACCGGTGATCGGTGATCGAACCCGGGCTGACAAGGCAGCACGCTACCCCTAGACCACAGCGGTGGACCGTTTTAATATATAGATTATTATGTTTATTATATTATTATTATTATTATTATTATATTTTACTATCATTGTTTTGTTTTATTATTATTATTATTATTATTATTATTATTATTATTATTATTATTATTATTATTATTATTATTATTATTATTATTATTATTATTATTATTATTATTCGTGCATGTAAGCTTCTTGTAGGAAAACCAGAAGGGAAACGCCCAGTTGGAAGACCAAGAATGAGGTGGGAGAATAACATTAACAAAGATTTGAGGGAAGTAGATTATACAGGGAATGATTGGAAAACATCTCAGGGTAGGGATGTATGGAGAGCTTATGTCCGCGCGGCCATAAACATAGGGTTCCATAGTGTAAGTGTTAATACTTTTAAATTAAGATTTTGGGGTCTCAGTTGTCTAGGGAATAAGTTCCTTGCCTCTGGTGCTGAAGATCGCGGCTCAAACTCGGCCAGGGTGATGGTCGATGCATTCTTAGTATGGAAATATCCAATAGAAAGATCTCCGAGAGGAGGTCCGAAGTTTAAAAATTTTTCTTGGGTGGAAAAGACTCAGAGAGTGTAATATAAGTCTGGTTCTCCTCTGAGCCTTTTCCACCCAAGCAATAATTTAGTTACCCTTAGTTACTGTCTATTAAGAAAATAAACGGGGCAATCAACAACAGATAATTTATTCATATTACAGCAAATATTTGAAAAAATGAGAGAACATAACCTATAGATGCATGTTGCTTTTATTGGTTTTGAGAAGGCATTCGATCGTGTTGATAGAGGTGAGTTATGGAAAATTATGGAAATACCCCGCAAAATTAATATATGTGATAAAAAGTTTATATGAGAAATCTCAAATTATTTATATGAAAAATCTCAAATTAATATAAATATAGGCACATCAAAGACCGAACCAATTTTAATAAATAGAGGTGCAAGACAAGGGTGTAGTTTATCAATTACCTCTTTTTAATTTGTATATTATTTACATCATCCAAAATTGGAAAAGTAATGTTAATGTAGGTATAAGAATGGACTCTTTTTGAAATATTAAATGTTTTAATGTATGCTGACGATGTGGTTATTATTCAAGAAAATGAAAATAATTTGCAGTACTCTTTACATCAATTAACTCACTTATGCCAAGAATACAATTTTAAAATATCAAAAGGAAAAAACAAAAATAATGACATTTTGGGGAAGTGAACACATGAGATCAAAAATCATAATAGACAACAAACCTCTGGAACAAGTAACAAATTTTAATTATTTGGGTTGTAATTTTACTATAAACACAAAACCTGAAAGAGACGTAAATGTGAAACTGTCAAGATTTCAAATGATATGTGGAACTATATATAGAACATTAAAGACCAAAACAAGAAATGATACCAGATTGAAGTTTTATAAAACATTGGCAGTTCCTGCATTACTTTATGGGAGTGAAACTTGGGTAATTACCTAAAAATTACAAAGTAGAATACAAATGAAGAATGAAGATATAAGAACAGAATTAAATATATATATCCATTGAATGATAAAATCGAAGAATATAGAGAAAAATGGTTTAGACATATAGAAAGAATGAACTTAATAAGATTACCAGAGGCAGCATTTAACTACAAGCCAAGAGGTTCAAGAAATGTAGCAAGGCCAGTGGGCAGAACAACTGTGAGGCGAAACAGGTATTTTGTCGCCCGTGAAGTGAAGGAGAAGAAAAAGACGTGTCTATTAGAGGCAATAGGCTAACCATTTCTTACTCGCTGACATCTAGAGAGAAATAACCGTAAGTAAATTAGCTGCATGGAAGCTTCTTGTCGGTAAAACAGAAGGAAAACGCCCGGTTGGTAGATCAAGAATAAGGTACGAGAATAACATTAACTATGATTTGAGGGAAGTAGATTATACAGGAAATGATTGGAAAACATTATCTCAGGAACACCCTTTGCCCAAGTGCAGATGTACTACGGATATATAGACTATAAACAGTGTAAATAAGAGTATACATTAATTCGGAGAGAAATATTACATTTCTCTAGTCTGTCACACAGGAAGAGCGTTAACTAAGAGAAAACCCTAACAAGTCGAATTTACGGTCCAATTTTGCTGGTTTACGGAATGCGTATTTCATTTGTTGAATTGGGGAAACCCAATTTCTGATATGAGCTTATTGTAATTTAAAGTATCCGCAAAGCTCTCAACACACCAGCAATAACTGAAATCATTCAAAAATATCAAAATAATTGGAATGAACACCTTCTGAGGATGCCAAACAATAGACTACCTCTGCAGCTATTGAACTACAGACCCACAGGGCGAAGAGACCCAGGAAGACCTAAGAAGAGATGGAGGGATCAATTTCTTTCCTGAAGCGGAACAGGCCAATTGGCTTAATCCATGCCTGCCATTGATGATGATGATGTAATTTAAAGTGGATCTTGAACATACGACTAGATGGCAGGGCTTGTACCAAAGATCATTAAAATAGTTATTTAAGCGGATTATGTAAAACGAAACGTAGGTTAATTGTTTATTATCAGTTATTTCTCAAGTTTAAGAATATTGTATTAATAGAGAGAGCGAAACGATTGAATTAAATAACGTAGCATTTATAATATTGAAAATTTTAACGAAATTTCCAACTGTTGGTAAGCTCAGCATCGTTTATACATCATTTTAAAAAAATCATTAAAACTTTCATTAAGTACACACATGGTAACGTGTAAAAAAGACGAAGATACAAAAAAATGTATACATATGTATACTTTTTTTTAACTAGTCCAGTGTATTATATACAACCTTCCTCACTAGGATTGCTTCAAGAACAAAGTAATACAGACAATTAATTTTTGAAATTTATGAAATACATTTTGTAAATACGTACATTAACATCTGTTCCGTATACTATAAACATTTTGAATTGGAGTTTCAAGTTTTATATGTACCTAAAAATCCATTGATCAGAGTTCAAGCTGATTATTAACGTGGAATGATGTACCAGTTTTCGGTGTTGGAGTTTATTATTGAACTTATTATAAAATGTCGGACTGCAGTTAAATTGAACTGGTTATTTTGAATTCAGTTCGGGGTTAGCTTTTTTTTTTAAAATATTTTGTTGTGGAAACATTAACATTTTTGTTATTAAAAAGTTTATGTCGTTCGTAACAATGCAGTGACGTGACAATAATTGTCATGTTATAAAGATGATGCGTTTTGAATTTAGGTGGAATTGATATTCACGTATGTAAGGAATCATTTTTTTTTTAATGTTTTCGGATGGCTTTCACGTAACATAACGTAAGTTATGATAATCTGGATCGTTCATTCATATGAACGATTCAGATTGAACTAAAGACTGCTGGAGCGTGCATTATTCAGATTATCCTATTGTCGTTTTATTTATTAAGTTTGTAGAGATACTTGCTTATGATTATTAGTGTTATTTTATTATATTTTATTATTTTTTATTGGTTTTCACCCTCATTGAGGAACGTTGAATCAATGATTTCTCTGTATGTTTGTTCCTTTCTTAGTGCCCAGTATTTCATCGTTCATTTATTATTATTATTATTATTATTATTATTATTATTATTTATTATTATTGGTTTTGTTATTTATTATTATTATTTATTATTGTTGTTATTTATATTATTATTAGTTTTTATTATTATATACTACTTTTATTATTTTATTACAATTATTATGATCATTATTATTATAAAGAAATAGAGGACTCCGACGAAAGAGAAAGACACAGCTGCTATAATACCTGGAGCCGGAACGAACCGAAAAGGTTTAATACTTGGAAGAAGAATATTTTTATCATTTTTAATATTATTATTATTATATAATAATTATTATTATTATCATCTACATCATCATCATCATTATATTATATTGTATTATATTCCATCCATAGTAATTCTGCATGAGGGCAAGTCGTTCACTGCAATCATAGAATTTTCATGCTATGCTTGCAGCTTTACTAGGGACTTGTAGGTGTGGTAGCTTCTCGTTGCTTTCCACACCGGTGAAGGATGATGTTGATAATGATAAGGATGATGATGCCCATATGATTTCGGGTACCATTTGGGCCTTAAAGTTCTCCTGACATTTGTCTTACAGGTGAGGAAAAACCCCGATGAAAAACCTCACCCAGAAAAACTGCCCCGACCGGGGATCGAACCCAGGGCCCGCGCGGGAGACAAGGACGCGCGCAGCGAGGACCCATAACGGGGGGGGGAGGATAGGAGAGGAGAGGAGAGGGAGAAGGAGAGGAGAGAGAGGGAGAGGAGAGGATAGGAGAGGAGAGGAGAGGAGAGGAGGAGGAAGAAGGACAGGACAGGACAGACAGGACAGGACAGGAAAGGACAGGACATGGACAGGACATGACAGGAAGACAGGACAGGACAGGACAGGACAGGGACAGGACAGGACAGGCAGGACAAGGACAGGACAGGGAAGGACAGGACAGGCAGTACAGGACAGGACAGGACAGTGACAGGACAGGAAGGACAGGACAGTGACATGATAGTAGAGGATAAGAGGACATAAGGACAGGACAGACAGGAAGACAGACAGCTACATTAAGTAAATGTAGATGATAAAGAATATGAGATTAATATTATATTATATATGATATTATCTTATGATATTATCGGATAGTATATTATATTATAGATATTATATATATTATATTATATTATAATTATATTATAGTAGTTATTTATATTATAATTATAATTATATTATATTATATTATATTCTATTATATATATTATATTATATTATATTATATTTATTATCCACCGCTGTGGTTTCAAGGTAGCGTGCTCTGCCTTGTCACGCAGCGGGTCCGGGTTCGATCCCGGTCGGGGCAGTTTTTTCTGGGTTATGGTTTTTATCGGGGTTTTCCTCACCTGTAAGACAAATGTCAGGAAAACTTTTAAGGCCCCAAACGGTCTTCGAAATCATTATGGGCATCATCATCACCCTTATCATTATCATCATCATCCTTTACCGGTGTGGAAAGCAACGTGAAGCTACCACACCTACAATTCCCTAGTAAAACTGCAAGCATAGAATGAAAGTGCTATGATTGCAGCGAAAGACCTGCCCTCGGGCAGAATTACTATGGATGGATATTATATTATATTATATTGTATTGTATTGTATTGTATTGTATTGTATTGTATTGTATTGTATTGTATTGTATTGTATTGTATTGTATTGTATTGTATTTTATTGTATTGTATTGTATTGTATTGTATTGTATTGAATTGCATTGCATTGCATTGCATTTTATTGCATTTTAATTGCAATTTTATTGCATTTTAATTGCAATTTTATTGCATTTTAATTGCAAATTTATTGCATTTTATTGCATTTTAAATTGCAATTTAAATTGCATTTTGTTGCATTTTATTGCATTTTATTGCATTTTATTGCATTGGATTGCATTGGATTGCATTGGATTGCATTGCATTGCATTGCATTGCATTATATGGTAAATCTAGTTAAATTATATGGTTGCAAAGCAGGGTTTCATATTTAAAGTATAGTGAAAAGATTTCGAGTAGACTATTTGAGAATAAAGTTCTTACGAAAAAAATTTGGACCAGGAGAGACGAACAGACAGATGAATGGAAAAGACTACAAAATATAGAGCTAAATGATCTTTATTGGAAACCAGGTGTAATACCAACACTCTAAGTCTCCAAAATTTCTATGGACAGGACATATGGCACGAATGCAAAATGAAAGAGGGATGGAAACTTATTGTAGGAATGCCAGAGGGAAAGCACCTGTAGATACGCCAAGAATGAGGCTGGAGAATGACATCAACAATAATTTGAGGGAGGTGAATTATACAGGAAGTGACTGGAAAACTTTAGTTCAGGATAGGGATGTCGGAGAGCTTATGTCCGGACGACCATGAACCTCCGGGTTCAATAGTGCCAGTGAGTTAGTTATTATGCAACTAATACAGTATATAGGCCTACTTATAGTATAGATAAACATGTCATCGAATGATTAATGTCTTTGACATCGTCCGATTCCTAATAGTCAATTTTGTCGGTCCATCCAATCTCCTGGTTATAGATATTTCTTCTTCGTGCATAAATATATTCCCTGACTGCAGAAAGTTTTAGGTCTTCCTCTTCCTCGTCTTCCCTCAGGTTTCCATCCCAAAACACATTTTGGTAGCCGATCCTCTTCCATTCGCTGGACATGTCCGTACCATATTAATTGCTGAGTTTTAATATAATCTGAAATAGTGTCTTCAATCTTTATTTTCTCCCTTACAACTGAGTTCGAATTTTTTTGTCTTCTTGAAATTCTTGCTACCCTTCGTATAAAATCCATTTCCGTTGCCAAAAGATACCCATTTGTTTTTGTTGTTAATGGCCAAAGTTTTGCTCCATAAGTAATAATGATTTTAACAATTATATGATATATTACGAGTATATTAATTGTATTTTTAATACTTATATTTTTATCCCAGAATATTCCATTGAGGCAAGCAATTGCAAATTTTCCTTTATTATTTCTATTTATTATTTCCTCTTAGTACATATTCTGTAAATAATTTAATTTCGAAAAAAAATATCATATATGTCTATTATATTTGCTCTAACCTCGACTTCATTATTCCGCAGTGTAAGGTATGTATATTAATTGGTGTTTCTCGTATAATTTATCATATTTATATTATTATTACTATTATTATTATTATTATTATTATTATTATTATTATTATTATTATTATTATTATTATTATTTATTATTATACTTACTTACTCACTGGCACTATCGAACCCGTAGGTTCATGGCCGCGCGGACATAAGCTCTCCATACATCCCTATCCTGAGCTAATGCTTTCCAATCATTCCCTGTATAATCTACTTCCCTCAAATCATAGTTAATGTTGTTCTCCCACCTCATTCTTGGTCTACCAACTGGGCGTTTTCCTTCTGGCTTTCCTACAAGATGTTTCCATGCACGTCTTTCATTCCCCATACGTGCAACATGTCCTGCCCATCGCAGTCTACGAGACTTAACTGTTCTTATTATATCTGGCTTCCTATAAAGACCATGTAGTTCATTGTTATGTAGTCTTCTCCATTCACCTGTCTGTTCATCTCTCTTTGATCCAAAAATTTTCCTAAGAACTTCACTCTCAAATACTCGTAATCTCCTTTCCTCCCTTAAAGTAAGAATCCATGTTTCGCACCCATATAATATAACTTTATTATTATTATTATTATTATTATTATTATTATTATTATTATTATTATTATTATTATTATTATTATTATTATCGTATTATTATTGTTACTGCCCTATAAAATGTTGTTTGTACATGAAATTTACTTTGCTACATTTATTGTATATTTAACTGTTTATAATTAGTATAGTGTATATCTATATTTCTCAAATATTTATTTGTATTTGTGCTGGTTGAATGGAAGAGAGGGCCTTATGGCCTTAACTCTGCCAGAATAAATAAAGTATTATTATTATTATTATTATTATTATTATTATTATTATTATTATTATTATTATTATTTATTATTATTATTATTACCTATGAGAGCAGACCATTTCTAATTAGCTTTCTATAGCAACGAGATGATTAGGTCAGCTCTGAAACATTTTTTTCTGAACAGGGAACACGTTATTTTGTTTTAAATCTTAAACCTCGAGATTTTTATGAGGCACTATAAATGACAGGGATAGCAGTCGCACTAGTGTGAACTGGGCTCGCATTGTAATTAACAATCACACGGCAGGCGGCGAAACAGTGGCGAGTCTCAAGTGGCGTACCATGCCTAGTAGTTTACTCCAAATTGAAAAGTCTTCATAAATTAAAATATAAAAGTTCTATTTTTCTAAAAGTTGAGCGACGAAATAATATAATGTCATTATTTATTCCGTGAAACTACAGTTCTTGGTCGCCTCAAATGTTTCCTTCCATTCACATGTTTTTGTCCTCCGTCTTCTATATCCTTGCCTATCTTATCAGCCACTTGTGCAATGTTTTCCTCTTTTTTCTCCTTCTCCAGGATTTCCTTCTATACCAATTCCGATCTAACTTCCAGTTGCACTGAAAACAAACTTGCATATGATATTACTCCGCCGACTGCATCTATTGGGGTAGTCCAAGATCCGGCTGCGAGATTACTACGTTCATCGAGTGTATGAACATAATATATATATGGTTGGGCCCCTCGATAGTTTAGATTCATGGGACCCTCTAAAACCATTAGGTGTAGGAGTTGATCTAAAGTGAAAATTTAAAAGTCGCTCCACCGGTCACATTTTTCGATGTTTCACAACGAGACTCAGTATGTCGTATTAAAATAAACCGAGGCAGGTATTATCAAAAAATGAGCGAAATCCAGCAATTAGAAGTGGAGGTTTACTTGAAACCCGAAATTAAAAACTGCCTAAACGACTGGATTTTGATGAAATTGTTTATGGTTCACCTTTAGTGTTAAAGGAAATGTATGTATATGTCATTAATTATTATTATACAGATTTTATACAATAATTTGGAAAAGTGAAATTCCATTCTACAAAATCCTCTATATAACTTGTTTTTGTTTTCTATCTCCAAAATATTATTTTCTAAATTATCTAATAATAAGCAATTGATTTGGTGTTACTTGATGAAAATCCATATTCATTTAATTAAATAAAAATAAAACTTAAAGTTTTATATTATTTTAATTTTTATTACAATATAAATTTCTAACAGCTGTTTCGGTACTTTGTACCTTCTTCAGACATGATTACAAATCATGATTACAAATTATGTCTGAAGAAGGCACAAAATACGAAACAGCTGTGACAAATTTACAGTGTATTGTAATAAATATTAAAATCATATAAATCTTTAAGTTTTATTTTTTATTTAATTAAATATCTAATAATAGTTATTTTTAATATTTTATTATATCATATTATGTCCACCGCTGTGGTCTCGAGGTAGCATGCTGCCTTGTCACCCAGCGGGCCCGGGTTCGATCCCCGGTCGAGACAGGCTCCTAGGTGAAGTTTTCTTCGGGATTTTTCCTCACCTGTAAGACAAATGTCAGGAAGCTTAGGGCCCAACGGTCCCCGAAAATCATCCGTCCATCATCATTTTCATTATCATCTTTCACCGGCGTGGAAAGCAACGGGAAGTTAAAAAAGTAAAGTGATCCCACAACAGACCCGGAGGTCCTTGGAGTAGTAGGAGGTTAAGGTTCCCACTTTTTCTAGACAATCGGCACTTTATGTCAGCCGGGTTGTCAGCCCTGCGTGACGGCCGCCTTTACCCCCAGAACAAGCGTCTGGTACTCATTTCCGTTAGAGGCTGAGTCGACCCCAGGGCCATAGTGCCGCCAGAGGGTTTTGGTCAGTTTAAAAATCCTGACCCCAACGGGACTTGAACCCTCGACCTTCCGGCTTGTAGCACAGTGCCTTAACCACTACGCTACGGCGTGCCCCAAAGGTAAAGGCATCCCACTACAGGCCTCAGGAGGCCCTTCGGGTAGTAGGAGGTTAGGGCTCCCACTTTTCTGGACAATCGGCACTTGATGTCAGCCGGGTTGTCAGCCCTGCGTGACGGCCGTCTTTACCCCCAGAACAAGCGCTTGGTACTCACTTTCGTTAGAGGCTGAGTCAACCCCAGGGCCATAGTGCCGCCAGAAGGTTTGGGTCAGTTTAAAAATCCTGACCCCACCGGGACTCGAACCCTCGACCTTCCGGCTTGTAGCACAGTGCCTTAACCACTACGCTACGGCGTGCCCAACGGGAAGTTACCACACCTATAATTCCCTAGTAAAACTGCAAAGCATAGCATGAAAATGCTATGATTGCAGTGAAAGACCTGCCCTCGGGCAGAATTACTAATGAATTGAATCGAATGTCATATTATAGACATACCCTATAGACCTACACGCAATAGGAAAAATGTATATATTTTTTCTATAGGCCTATTTCTCATCAAACAGTATTACTGAATTGTCAGATGTTTCATACTTCTATTCAAATTTTCAAGCAAAAACATTTATTTACGTTCAGAAAGGATTGATTTTATGAAATATTAATTAAAAACAATTTCATCAGTTTTCAGGCCATAAAAGAAATTTGTAGGAGAAAAAAATAAGGCGTAAATCTCAATTGTATTAATAAGTTGTTAAGTTATGCTGACTATTTAACTCATGCTCCAAATGGGAGTCAATGACCAATCACCTTTCAGTGATTTCTGTTTTACAACCAATCAGAGTCGTGTTTCACGAAATATTTATCAGTGTTAAATTTACCATATTAAAGAAAGCTCCTCCTTTTTAATATTCTGAACAGGTCTGACCATTATTTTGCAGTGACTGAGCCCACAAGAAATACGGCTACCAGATTGTATATATAGTGCATAGATGTCAACACACAGCGCTTGCAGGAGTTAATATAAAAACATTTGCAGCAATTTATTATACCACCAAAAAAAGGAACCACTGTTTGCACTTTCTTAAATGTATTTTTCCCAGGTAATAATCCAGAAAAATATAATTGTCATATTTACATCATACGACATCAGAAATGAATTAATATACAGTTTGATGTTTCATTTTTTCTCCACTAGAGAGCATTCTTACAATATTGCATTCCTTTGGCATTTATTTATATAGTATGATCTGGTTGCAGTGATAAACAAAAGAAGCAGATGAAGCGTACCTATCGTTTCTCATTTGTTTTCAAACATCGCCGTTTACATTAAATATGTAAATATTTTAAAATAACTATAGTTAAATAATGATTTGTGAGTAAACAGCTTAATTTTATTCGTTAAATAGTCCTAACAAATGCCACTCTTGATTACCAAATCCTCTAGATAAATTGGAAATCACTCGTGGCATTACTTATGATGATGTAGTAGCCTATGATTAGGCGATAACGAGGAGATACTAAGGGCCAACATGCATACTATATTGAATAATATTAAGGAATTGGGACTGGAAGTAACATTTATAAAACTAAATGTATGGTCACACATAGGAATGTATAATGGACAGTTAACATCAAATAAGGGAAATTTTGAAGAAGTGGCTAATTTAAAATACCTAGGAACAATAATTACAAATACTAATGAGCTCCACAAAAGTCAAACACAGGCTCAACTCTGAAAACAAATGCATGTATGCATTACAGAGATCTTCTCACCTCAACTTCTCTCTAAAAATATGAAACTGAAAATATATAAAACTATTATTCCCTCAGTAATAGCATAGTATATGGACATGTAAAAGTAAGTAAAGTAAAGTGATCCCACAACAGGCCTCAGGAGGCCCTTGGGGTAGTAGGAGGTTAAGGCTCCCACTTTTTCTAGACAATCGGCACTTTTATGTCAGGCGGGTTGTCAGCCCTGCGTGACGGCCGCCTTTACCCCAGAACAAGCGCCTGGTACTCATTTCCGTTAGAGGCTGAGTCGACCCCAGGGCCATAGTGCCGCCAGAGGGTTTGGGTCAGTTTAAAAATCCTGACCCCCAACGGGACTTGAACTCTTGACCCTCTGGCTTGTAGCTCAGTGCCTTAACCACTACCCTACGGCGTGCCCCATATGGACATGAAAGATGGTTTATTACTTTAAAGGAGGAGAAAAGATTACGAATATTTGAAAATATACTTCATAGGAAAGAGGGATGAACAGAGAGGTGAATGGAGAAGACTACATAACACTGAGCTACACGGTCTTTATGGAAAACCAAATATAATAAGAATCTTCCAACTCTTTTGTATGGTAGCGAAGTATGGACGTTGAAACAGAAGGATATACAGAGACTTAGATCTGCTGAAATGAGATATCTTCGGAGGACTGCAGGATACACACTACTAGATCACAAAAAAAATGAAGACATCTTAGAAGAATTACACATGGAATCTTTAGAAAACAAAATTTCTGATTATAAGTCAAGATGGATACAACATGTTCATCGAATGGAAGATCACAGAATACCCAAACTAATGTTAAGATATCAACCTGCAGGAAGAAGAAGACCAGGACGTCCACTCAAAAGACTTCTGGATGGTGTTTCTCTTGAGGCCGAAACAGGTCAACAAATGGCCTAAATTCGTGAATGTACTATGATGATGATGATGATGATAGTTAGGTCTCTCAGATTGCGATGCACAGAATATGTAGCACGAATGGGAAACGAAAGAGGCGCAAAGTAGCCCCTCATAGGAAACCCAGGGGGAAAACGTCGAGTAGAATGAGGTTGGAAAATAACATTAACCATGATTTGAAGGAAGTGAATGGTATTACAGAGAATTATTTGATATTAACTCAGGATAGGGATGCATGGACAGCTTATGTCCCTGCGGCCATGAAAGTTTTGTCGCTGGAGTTGACTCAGCCTCTAATGAAAATGGTTTGTATTGATGATAAAAGTGGCAGTCACATAGTTCTATTTAAGTCATGTAACTTCTCCCTAAGAACGTGTTCACGAGGACCGCCACACATGGATTCCACTACAGAGTATGTACCATAAAAGGGTTCCACCTCGCATCGAACCAGTGCCTCTGCAAGCTAAGCGACCAAAAATGTCAACAATACCATCTATTGACTGCATAGAAAGAAGAATACCTATAACATTTTATGCAGACGACAATAATTTTCAGTAATTGTATTATAATGTACACAGTGTGTATATAATTTAACTCATGTCCCAAATGGTAGTCAATGACCAATCACGTTTCATATGAGTTTTGTTTTACAACCAATGACAGTCGTGTTTCACCTCGCTCTTTATCGATTTCTCTTTATCAGTGTATGCTTTTATGATAAAGAAAGCTCTTTTTTTAAATATTCTGAATAGGTCAGAGCATTATTTTGTCTCCAACAAATACATTGAATACTTACTGACTTACTTACTCACTGGCACTATCGAACCCGTAGGTTCATGGCCGCACGGACATAAGCTCTCCATACATCCCTATCCTGAGCTAATGTTTTCCAATCATTCCCTGTATAATCTACTTCCCTCAAATCATAGTTAATGTTATTCTCCCACATCATTCTTGGTCTACCAACTGCGTTTTCCCTCTGGCTTTCCTACAAGAAGCTTCCATGCAAGTCTTTCATTCCCCATACGTGCAACATGTCCTGCCCATCGCAGTCTACGAGACTTAACTGTTCTTATTATATCTGGCTTCCTGTAAAGACCATGTTATGTAGTCTTCTCCATACAAATACATTGAATGTAGCAAATAATGAATAGATTCCGTGATTTTACTGAGATGTTTACTAAAAAATTAAATGGATAACCTACAATGTCGATTATTTTTTTAATGACCCTGTTTGTCATTTTGGACATTTCTGGTGTTCTCTCCTGGCATTGACGTAATTGTAACCCACTTCTGAGGTTAGGGCTCCTGGAAGACGGGGTTACGTTGCCCCGATGATATGATGGGTGATGATGATGATAGTGGTGCGCCAGAAGAGTCCCTAATCCTAAGCTTAATCTAAGATGAATGTGAATGATGATGATTGTGATGACCATATGATGTTCGGGGACCGTTTGGCCTTAAAGTTTCCTGGCATTTTTCTTACAGGTGAGGAAAACCCCCGATAAGAATCTCACCCACGAAACTGTCCCGAGCGGGGATCGAACTCGGGCCCGCTGAGTGAGAAGGCAGCACGCTATCTCGAGACCACAGCGGTGTACATAATGTTCATTATGATTATAATATACAGTTTGATGTGTTTCATTATTTCTCCACTAGGTTGCATTCTTACAATATTGCGATCCTATTTAGCAATAAATAATATGATTAAGCTGCAGTGAATATACATAACCTCATTTCTGTTTTGTTTTCAAAAATCGTCGTTTACATTAAATATATAAATATTTTAAAATACCGGTAACTATATTTAAATAATGATTTTTGAGTAAACAGATTAATGTTATTAGTTAAATTAATAGTCCTAACAAAATGTCACGAGTGATTTCCAAATCCTCTAGATAAATGCACGAGTCACTCCGTGACTCATGGATTTATCGATGATTTGGAAAGCACACGTGACATTACTTATGAGTTATGACTATTTAACTCATGCCCAAAATAGCAATGACCAATTACATTTCAATGAATTTTTATTTACAACCAATCACAGTCGTTTATCACCTCGATTTATCACATTCATTTGATTGTTTTAATTTTATCATGTGACTCCCAGATTGTACATATAGTGCACGAATGTAACCAGATTCTGCTTGCGAGATATAATAGAAAAGCATTCGTATCAATTGATTAAACCACAAAAAAGAAACCACTGTTTGCACTTTCTTAAACGCATTATTTCCCAGCAATTAACGTTGCAGAAAAATGTAATTGACATATTTACATCATAGTACATCAGAAATTAATTAATAACCTGTAATGATATGTTTCATTTTTTTTCTCCGCCACAGTGCATTCTTACAATATTGCGACTATATTTGGCAATAAATATGATCTGGTTGCAGTGATGAACAATTAAACATAACGTTTCTCATTTGTTTTCAAACATTGCCGTTTAGATTAAATATATAAATATTTTAAAATAACTATATTTAAATAATGATTTGTGAGTAAACAGCATAATTTTATTCGTTAAACAGTCCTAACAAATGCCACACTTGATTTCCACATTCACTAGTAAAATTGGAAATTACTCGTGCATTACTTATGAGTAGAGCGCGGAATTTTATGAAATTTCATGTTTTAAACTATAAGTCGGAGAGCGTTGCGACAAAGTATCTTCACCTTTTATGAAGTGTAGAATTAAATGGGACCAAAAAAAAATTTCATATTTCATAATATTTTGACAAAAAGTTCATATTTTAGCAAATATTTCATATTGCTTCATATTTTCAACATTTAAAAAAAAATATATATATATTTTCCAATAACACTTCTAGGAATTTGTTAAAATATTTTTTGAAGTGACTGTACCTCTGTAAGTTTTTGACATTGTAAATCGTAGACAAGTGGAAATTCTCCAGAATTCCTTTCTGAACAAAACAAATACCGTTAACCGGCAATAACAGCAAGATGAGTCAAGAGATGGATGGGGTTTATCCGTAACTTGGCCCGCTGGAACGAGAACATGATGAACTGATGACAGATTGATAAGTTTAAGGACAATAGTAGATTAGTGACCACCCACTCTTACCTAGGCAATTTCTTCACTTTGCTTGTGTACAGACATACTTCTTGTTGCTACTAGTGAAAAACAAGATGCCAAAAACTGGAGTTCGTGATTGGATTTCAGCATTTAAATGCTACACCACGGATGGTAAAATAGTGTTTTGCACTTACTGTAGTAAAGAGGTATGTTCATTTTATATTTGAAATATATTTAAAATAACTAAATAATATTCTTTCTTAGCCTACATTTTATAAATTGCAATCTCTTGTGTCAAAATTAAATTGTTCCTATAACTCGATTTTTATAGGTATCAGCAAATACCAAAAATAAAAAAACCACAACTCAATTATAATTAAATTTAATGTTATTGTTACATGTACATACGCCGTAGCGTAATGGTTAAGGCACTGCGCTACAAGTCGGAAGGTCGAGGGTTCAAGTCCCGGTGAGGTCAGGATTTTTAAACTGACCAAAACCTTCTGGCGGCACTATGGCCCTGGGGTCGACTCAGCCTCTAACGGAAACGAGTACCAGACGCTTGTTCTGGGGTAAAGGCGGCCGTCACGCAGGGCTGACAGCCCGGCTGACATCAAGTGCCGATTGTCAAGAAAAAGTGGGAGCCTTAACCTCCTACTACCCCAAGGGCTTCCTGAGGCCTGTAGTGGGATCACTTTTACATATATTGAAGCTCAGTATATTTATGCAATGTAAATAGCTACCATACCAAACTGTACATAGTCTCAATTTTGTCAGTCCTATATTTCATGGAAAGCTTTCTGTTTTGGTTATGTATTGTTTCTTGGATTTCATAATTAAATATAATTGAATAAATAATTAATTCTTTTTTATATACGTATATCAATATCAACAACTAATTTAAGGTTATTGCTACATATACAATTACTGGAAGATAAATTATATTTGAAATGTTAAATTAATAATAAAAACAATTACTGGAGTTTGATATCTTTATGCAATGAGAATAGTAATCATGCCAAATTGTACCTAATCTAAATTTTTAGTGCTATATTTCATGCAAGTCTGTTTGTTTGTTTTGGTTGCTATGTTTTGTTCCTTGGATTTTGAAATTCATAATTAAATATCAATTAATAAATTAATGGATTGTTGGATTGTGTTTTATATATATATTCCAGTAGACCTTATCTATTTATTAACAATGTTTCAAATCGTAAGCATGATCTTTCTACGGGCATGGAATTAATGAAAAGCTAATTAAAATAAGAAATATAGTGAATATCATGAATTTTTTAACCACAAATAAGGTCTACTTGACTCATTTACATGCTGTTGGATCCTATATATTATACCGAATGTATGTATATGAAAATATATGTAATAACGTTAATAAATAATAGCTTCATAATATTTTCGTGTTACAATTTTCATATTTTTCATATTTTCTTATTTTGATTTCATATTTTGGTAAAATTTTCTTCATATAAATCCTCGCTCTACTTATGAGAATCTGGCTGGTATTTTATGCTGATTGTCAAGAAAGGAGGAGCTTTAAGTCGCAGGAGTCTCCTAAGTGGATCATATACCTTGTTATGAATTAATATGCCCTAAATGTTTTGTATGAAATAAATTTGAGGTTAAAGAGAATTATACTCTGTCCCGCTACGAACAGCTCCACGAATTAAAAATTAATTCGACATTCCCTCAGCTTTTCGAAATAACTTATTGTCCTTTGGGAATATAACTTTTTCGTTAATATGAAACTGGAGAATTCACTCCTAAAAGCGACTACATTTTATTAATATTCTGTATTTAATTCTGCTCTGTCAACTGTTTGCAAACGTAATTATGGACTTGACGTTCATTGTTTCCGTGTGTGGAATGCACCGCACATACTTTTCATAACATAAAGGTTTCCTCCCCCTTCTTTACTTACAGTCTCTACAGGATGATTCACAATAAGTATTACAGACTTCCAGGGGTTGTACAGGGGACTTAGTAGATAAAGTTTTGATAAGGAACCCATGTCCGGAAACGTACCATTATGATGAATAGGTTTGAAGATCAAAATTAGAGGAATTAAACACAACAATAGTGAAATACAGAACAAACTGGAAAGAACACTTAGCAAGGATGACTGAGAACAGAATACCAAGAGCAGGATACAACTATTCACCAAGAGGAAGAAGAAGTTTGGAAAGATCTAAGAATAGATGGGAAGGGCAGCAATTTGGAGCCGGAACAGGCTAGCAAAAAGTATAAACGTGACGAACAGAAGACCAAAACACAATGGGCTGATATCGCGTGTATTGTGTTTTCAGAATAAGTATTATATACTTCTAGGGGCTGTACTACAAGTGTGATTCCATGTGGCGATCCTGTTGTTCGTTGCACAAAGTGTGCCTGCGACGCATGTTTTCATACATACGTCCCACAAGACCTAGTGTGTGCTCAATAATTTCTGCTGCCACCAGAATTCGTGCTAGAAGATCTTCCTCCGATTCGACAGGTGTAGTACAACCCCTAGAAGTCTGTAATATTTATTCTGAAATACAAGACACGCGAAATTAGCCGATGTGTTTCGATCTTTAAACTTATTTTACATCAAAATGGTACTTTTCCGGACATGAGTTTCTTATCAAAACTTTATTTACTAAGTCCCCTCTACAACCCCTAGAAATATGTAATACTAATTTGAATCACCCTGTATAATAATATATATTCGTGAGTATACTATGGTCTATATAATACTGTTACTTTATTGGTTACAAGATTACCAGTCTATAGGCTATTTTCAATATTCTACTGTATACCTTAAGAGAATAAATCGTACAAGATTTGAAGCGCTTGATCTCTAGCATTTACACGTTGGTGCTATTCATATTAATAATAATAATAATAATAATAATAATAATAATATAATAATAATAATAATAATAACAATAATAATAACAATAATAATAATGTATTTTTTTAAATTTCGGAATTTATCCATAATACAGTGGTTTTCCGTGATCCCTCAAGAAATTCGCCTTCACCAGTTGTTGCGGTCCTAAACGTCCTCATCTGTGATTCCCAGTTCACTCATACGTCTTCTCACATCGTCCATATAACCTTCCTTAGGTCTTAATTTTCCTCTTTTCCATCTATTCTCCACTCCAAGATATTCTTAGGGATTCTATCAGATGTCATCCTCTTCAGATGTCCATATCATCTTAATCGTCTCATAATAGGCCCTAATAATAATAATAATAATAATAATAATAATAATAATAATAATAATAATAATAATAATAATCTTCAGTTAACGGGCTAATCAAATTACCTGTTCCACCTCACAGTTATTCTGTTCATCTTTTCACTGGCCTTCCTACATTCGTGAACCTCGTGGCTTGTAGTTAAATGCTGCTTTTGATAATCTTGTTACATTCATTCATTCTACATGTCTAAACCATTTATCTCTATATTCGTTGATTTTATCATTCAGTGGATATATATTTAACTCTGTCCTTATATATTCATTCTTTATCCGATCCAATCTCGTGCAGCCTTTTGTTCTTCTAAGGAAGTTCATTTCTACGCTTTGTATTCTACTTTGTAATTTTTTGGTCATTACCCAAGTTTCACTCCCTTAAAGTAATGAAGGAACTGCCAATGTTTTATAAAACTTCAATCTAGTATTTCTTTTTGTTTTGTTCTTTATTATTTTATGTATAGTTTCCCATATCATTTGAAATTTCGACAGTTTCATATCTTTTTCAGTTTTTGTGTTTATAGTAAAATTAAAACCCAAATAATTAAGATTTGTTACTTGTTCCAGATGTATAATAACAATAATAAAACAGGGCCTATTATCTAACTCACTGGCACTATCGAACCCACGGACATAACTTCTCCATACATACCTATCCTGTGCTAATGTTTTCCAATTATCTTTTATATGATATAGTCCCTCAAATCATGGTTAATGTTGTTTTAGTACTTCATTCTTTGCCTGCATACTGGGCGTTTTCTCTCTGGTTTTCCTAAAAAATTATACATACCCCTTTTTCATTCCACGTGATAATAATAATAATAATAATAATAATAATAATAATAATAATAATAATAATAATAATAATAATAATAATAATAATAATAACAATAATTGTATTAGAAATATTCGTACAATGTTTATACTTCAACCCAAAGTGATTTGTTACCAGAGATCTCTGTCTAATCCATCTTCTTTCTTGAGACCACTTACTTCTATACTCCTTACTCCATCTATGGAACGTTCTCTAGGTCTATATGTTCCCTTCCTCCTCTAGTCACCCATTTAAGAACTTTATTTAGTATTCTATCCTCTAACATTTGTATAAGGTGTCAATATGACGGTAAACACATTTCTTCATTTGTTTTTTTTTTCCAATAAGTTTCTTTCGACCTCGATACGGTGATAATAATAATAATAATAATAATAATAATAATAATAATAACAATATTAATAATAATAAAAAAGTAAAGTGATCCCACGACAGGCCCGGGGGCCCTTGGGGTAGTAGGAGGTTAAGGCTCCCACTTTTCTAGACAATCGGCACTTTATGTCAGCCGGGTTGTCAGCCCTGCGTGACGGCCGTCTTTACCCCAGAACAAGCGTCTGGTACTCATTTCCGTTAGAGGCTGAGTCGACCCCAGGGCCATAGTGCCGCCAGAGGGTTTGGGTCAGTTTAAAAATCCTGACCCCAACGGGACTTGACCCTCGACCCTCCGGCTTGTAGCTCAGTGCCTTAACCACTACGCTACGGCGTATAATAATAATAAATAAATAATAATTATTATTATTATTATTATTATTAATTATTATTGTAATAACGACAATGAACAGAT
Organism: Diploptera punctata; assembly: GCA_030220185.1. Classification (NCBI taxonomy): domain Eukaryota; kingdom Metazoa; phylum Arthropoda; class Insecta; order Blattodea; family Blaberidae; genus Diploptera; species Diploptera punctata. Next base: position 1,290,087 of record JASPKZ010001957.1, on the reverse strand, counting down.
GAACAATGTACTATCACATCTACCTGTGACCAATTCTCTACGTATATCCTTATCATTTCCCGAAATTATCCCTACATTCCCAGTCCCGATCTTGCAATTTTTTCATTCATAGTTTTATTTATGTCCTGCAGCCAAGTGGTTTTTAGTCTATGTATCTTTCCCGCTGGAATGCAATCAAAATGTCTTCTTGATACGTCTAAATTTTCAACATCCATTCGTTTTTCATGTCCATAGCATTGCAATTGTCTGTAATGTACGAAATTGTAATTGGATTTTCTTTATTAATTTGTTGTCTAATCACTTCGTTTCCCATTCATTTTAGAAAAAGATAATAATGTTGATAATAATAATTAATGCAGATTTATAATATTTTGCATATTTATGTGATTACAGATTTATTTCTCGTATCCATTCGTTCCTATCCTTCATTTCGTATAGGTCTATATATAATAATATAATTATTTCAGTTATTATTAACTAACTTACTGGTGCTGTCGAACCCGGAGGTTCATGATCCGCATGGAGAAAAGCCCACCATACATTCCTATCGTGACTGGTATTTTCCATGCGTGCCCTGTATAATTCATCTCCCTCATATCATGGTTAAACCTTATGTTATTCTCCCACCTCATTCTTGAACTACCTTATTATTATTATTATTATTATTATTAATTTCATTACTATTATTATTATTATTATTATTATTATTATTAATTTCATTACTATTATTATTATTATTATCATTATCATTATTATTATTATTATTATTAGAGGAAGTTCGGAAAATGTGGAACCTTCGGTTTGATTGGATCCAGTTAATATCTTCTTTAATTGGTGCTGCCCTGAAACATAAAATATTTTAACTTCTTCCTCTAATCAACTTTGACGTGTTCAAGGCCAGTTTCTTTTATTCCTTGTGCGAAGAAGGGTTTATTTGTGATATTTGTGAAAATACCACTTTAAAAGTTCTTCATGCTAAGAATCAATTCTTAATTTCTGCTATTGAATGTTATAAATATTGAAAAATCTCGTAAATATGATCTATTATATGGATGTTCTTTTAATATACCGAGGGTTTCGTTTCATTTTGTGTAACTTGGCGGCTGTATTAAATAATTAAACATAACATAGGACTTCGGTTAATATGGAATCTCCACGAGGCGGTTCACGAATACGTATATTTTATCAATGAGGATGCTATCTGTAAAAACCATGCACTTAATTAATTTTATTTAATACCCTTGTAATTTTACTAAACACAAAAACTGTTGCCGTCTGCAAATGAATGAGGTGTGAAGGTTATAACCAACAATAATTTAAATATCAACGCTTTTTAATTATGATCAGTCATAAATCTGTCAGATTTATTTTGCGCGCTTATCTGTATAAATTAATAGAGTAAATAAACTTAAAAATAGACTGAAAGCTAGGGTGGACTCTGGGATCCACTTTACCCGAATATGGAGGTTAAATTGGACCTTTGTTGTAATGTAAAAAAAGTTTATAAATTATGAAGATGTTTCCATATTTGAATAAAGTAACAATGCTATTTCATAGTTACAACATTAATGATAATCACTGTAATTAAACAAAATTCAAATCCCTCAATTAAAATTATTATTATAATTATTATTATTACTATTATTACTATTACTATTATTAACTATTATTATTATTACTATTACTAATATTACTGATTATTACTTTACTATTATTCTTATTATTACTATTATTGATTACTATTATTATTATTATCTATTATTTATTATACTATTATATATTATTATTACTTTATATTATTATTATATTATTATTATTATTATTTACTATTATTATTATTATTACTATTATTATTATTATTTCATTATTATATTCTTATTATATTATTATTATTATTATTATTATTATTATTCTATTATTATTATATATTAATCTTATTATTATTATTATTATTATTATTACTATATTATTATTATTCTTATTATCTATTATTTTACTATTAGTATTATTATTATTATTATTTATTAGTATTATTATTATTAGTATTATTATTATATTAATATATGCAAAACTAAAAATTATTAAAAATCAGTTCACCACTCGTGTTTTAAACGGGCCAAGGTATTGGTATAGGTTGTACGCTTAACATCTGGCCATGTAAATGCAATATGATGGGAATTGAAACCCTCAGGTTCACTGTCGCATTCTCTAAGACATCAACTGATCCCTAATCTAAGCCATTTGAATCCAGACCATATGCCTGATATCTATTTCTCTAAAATCCATTCGAATATTAGAGGAAGTTTGGGTAATATGGACCCTTCGGTTTGAGTGGACCCTGTTAATTTCTTCTTTAATTGGTGCTGCCCTCAAACAGAAAATATTTTAACTTTCCCCCTTATCAATTTTGACGTGTTCAAGGCCAGTTTATTTCATTCTTTGTGCGAAGAAGGGTTTATTTATGATATTATAAAATCGACCATTTTTAAAGTTTTTCAAGCTAAGAATTAATTCTTAATTTCTGCTATTGAATATTAAAAAACATTGAAAATCTCCTAAATATATTAAATTGCGTAGATACTGTTTTAATATACTGACGGGTTTGGTTTAATATTATGTGACATGGTGGCTGTATAAATTAATTAAACATAACAAAGGAATTTGGTTATTGTGGACCCTCCACGAGGGGTTAAGTGGACCTATATTTTATCAATGAGGATGCACTCTGTAAAAACCATGCACTTAATTAATTTTATTTAATATCCTTGTAATTTTACTAAACCCAAAGACCGTCGCTATCTGCAGATGAATGACGCGTGAATGTTATAAACAATAATTTTTCAAAAGTTAAATAAATATCAACGCTTTTTAATTACGATCAACCATAAATACTTTCAGATTAATTTGTGCCTGTCTGTATACATTAATAGAGTAAATAAATTTAAAAATAGGCTAAAAGCTGGGATGGACTCTGGGGTCCAACTTATTCGAATATGGAGGTTAAAGTGGACATTTCATGTAATGTAAAAAAGTTTATAAATTATGAAGATACTTCCATATTTGAATAAAATAACAACTCTATTTCATAGTTATAACACTAATGATAATCACTGCAATTAAACAAAATTCAAATTCCTTAATTAAAAGAAGAAAAACAACAAATTCAAAATAGGAATCCACATTACCCGAAGTACCTCTATTTCACCTGGGCCTAGGCCTTTCTAATGGTATTTTCGTCCAGTTAGACAATGCTGAAAGCATTACAACTGGATAGTTGAGATTTCCGTTAATATGAGTGGGCCAGCTGTTGGTGTTAATTGTTCAAACACTTTGATTCAAGTTGAGATTACAACGCCGGAAGTTGAACCCCGCTTTGTCAGTGAAACAATTACTACCTGCCCCTCACATCTGTCCAACCACATTCATAACTTTATGCAATTCAGTTTTAATTTAAAAAACAGTCATTAATCCACTTAACATTATCAATTGTTAAGTGGATTAATGACTGTTTTTTACATTAACATTATCAATTGTCCCGCGCCGTAGCCGAGCGGTTAAGGTAGGAAGCCTTGGCGCAGAGCTACGGGACTTGCGCTGGTTCGAGTCTCCAATGGGGGAAGAAATTTTCTCATGGTATTTCGGCCAGTATGGGACCGGTGCCCACCAGCATCGTGAGGCAATTGGGTAGCTACAATAAGTAGCGGCTCCAGGTTGAGGAACCAGCTATAACGGCTGGGGGACTCGACATGCTAACCACATGTCACCCCTACACTGACTGTTGATCATCTACCTCTGTGATTGACACATGTGGATGTGAAGGGCCAGCAGCCGGCTGGTAAAAGGGCAACCGCTGAAAAAGTGGAAAGACCCTCAATCGGAATCGGAACATTATCAATTCATGCATTTAAAATATATATATCCTTAATACAAAGGTTTCTCTTCAACCTCACTAACTCACTTACACTATAGAACCCGTAGCTCTCCATGCATCCCTATCTTCAGCTAATATTTTGCAATCATCCCCTATATAATCTACTTCCCTCAAATCATGATTAATGTTATTCTCTCACTTCATTCTTGGTCTACCAACTGGGCGTTTTTCCTCTGGTTTTCCTACAAGAAGTTTTCATGCACGTCTTTCATTCCCCATTCCTACCACATGTCCTGCTCATCGCATCTACGATACTTAACTGTTCTTATTATATCTGACTTTGTATAATGACAATGTAGTTCACTGTTACGTAGTCTTCTCCATTCACCCGTCTGTTCATCTCTCTTTGGATCAAACATTTTCCTAAGAACTTTATTCTCAAATACTTGTAATTTCCTTTCCTCGCTTAAAGTAAGAGTCCATGTTTCGCATCCATATAATATAACTGGTAGAATAACAGTTTTATATATTTTCAGTTTAAACGTTTTTTGAAAGTAGTTGGGACGTCAAGAGTCTTTGTAATGCATAATAGCATGCATTTCCAGAATTTAACCTATTTTTTATTTCTTTGTGCAACTCATTCCTATTTGTGATTATTGTTCCTAGGTATTTGAATTCAGCCACTTCTTTAAAATCTCCCTCATTTGTCATTTGGCTGTCAATTTCCATTGTATAATGTATCCTTTCTATGTGTGACCATCTATTTAGTTTTATTTATATTTACTTCCAGTCCCAATTTCTTAATGTTATTCAATAGTGTGTGCGTGTTGGCCCTTAGTATATCCTCGCTATCGCCCAGTAATACTACATCATCAGCAAAACTAACAGCTTCTTAATACCATGGAGTTGTAGGTCTTCTTCATCCTCTAAAGATTTGATGCCTTGCTCTAGTGCAAAATTAAATAGTAGGGGAGATAGTGCATCTCCTTTCTTCAACCATTGTGAATTTCAAAAATACCGATATCCGAAAACTGTTTGTCTACATGCACGCTACCCTTTGTGTTCATTTAGACACATTCGTATAAGTGTAATTAAATTTTTAGGAATTCCGAACTCGTTCAACCTAACACTTTAATATGTATATTTTACTCTTTAGAGATGAAACTGATATAATGTTAATTAATACATTTAATTGCAGATGGAGAATTAAAGCATTATTTTTTTTACAATGAAAAAGAACAAATGCAATGCTTAGTCACCATTGCTCTGAATAATTACTGATATTTTGAAACATACATCAAATATGCCTATAATAGGATTTTTATTTTTTTTTTGGACTTGGTCCACTTTTGCTCTGAACCCTCATACACGTGAGAGTATAAATAAGGGTAAGTCTGGAATGTCAAAATTAAATGGTGTTTTATGACACCATAATATAAGTTCTAAGACAAAAACATTTTAATGCAATAAAAAGGAGTACAATGACATAAGCATGGGACTTCAATTTTAACATTTGTGCCTTATAGAACAGTCGTCCTCAACTATAATAACAATATAGATTTAGATTTATTTAGCCTGGTGGAGTTAAGACCAGTGGCCTTCTCTTCGACTCACCAGGACAAACATCAGAATATAGTAATCGCAGTTAACTCTAATATTAAATACTAAATAAAAATTTGATCAAAAAGATAATATATATATATATATAATATTACAATATATAATACAACCAGTTAATGTTAGTTAAAATTCAGACTATAACTAATAATAAAATGTGTTCGAGCAAGATAAATTAAATTGTCCCTGTCTAATGTATATAAAAAACAAAGAAAAATAATGAGATATAGAAAACTAATTTTACGATTATATAATATTTAAGACAAAACAAATGAAAATATTTGCTAATCTTAACATTATTGTCATAAATAATTAAATGTATTAATTGTTAAAAGAATACTATCAGTGAGGTGTATAAGTTAGTTTGCTATCAAATAATTCTTTAGTTTGTTTTTGCAGGATGTTATAGTTTGACAGTCTGTGACATAGGGCGGAAGGGAATTCTATTTTTGGCAAGTGAGCCCGTAAAAGATAATGAATAATACACGATGTGATGAGGAGGGATATAAAGGACAATGTGCTGATGGGATCGAGTGTCAAGATAATGTGTGTCGGATAGTCTGATAACTTCTGTTATAAACGTCGCCACACTATTAAAATTCTAGGCCTTTCAAACACATGCTTCATCCTCAGGAATTCATATAGGCCTAGTAACATAAGAATTCCTGAGGATGAAGTATGCCTTTAAAGACCTTGAATTTAATAGAGTGACGACGTTTATAACAGAAGTTGTTATAGTTCAGGACGACTGTTTTATAAGGTACAAATTTTAAAATTGAAGTAATTTTAACATCAACGATGTTCGAACATGATTATTAAAAATGTAAACATGGGATTAAATTATAGAGCAATGAGTAAATTAAATGATACAGAAATGGATATTTGGAGAAGAAATAAAATACAATATAGTTTAAATAAACAAAATATTAATGTTGAAGCTTCAATTATGGATTTCATAAAAATAAACAGTTGAAATTGTATGGTCACGTAAAGAAGAATGACAAAATACAGATTCCCAAGAAGAACACTAGCACTTGGTAGAAGAAGAAGAGAACGCCTAAAAATAACATGGACAGATGGTGTTTAGAGCAGCATGAGGAGAAAAGGATTTGACGATGAAGATTGGAATGACAGAGAGATGTGGAGGATAATGACAGTAGATTAATTCGGTGGAAGATGATGTGAAACATTGTGAAACCTGCTAAATAAATAAATAAATAAATAAATTATTTGAAAACATTAGCTTAAGAATAAGAATGTATGGAGAGATTATGTCAGCGCTACCTGAATCTTGAGATTTTATATTACCAGTGAATTAATTAGTTTAATATTTATATTACTTTGCAGTGTTATATTATATGGATGCGAAACATTGACTCTTACTTTAAGGGAGGAAAGGAGATTACGAGTATTTGAGAATAAAGTTCTTAGGATTTTTTTTGACAAAAGAGAGATGAACAGACAGGTAAATGGAGAAGACTGCATAACAGTAAACTACACGGAAGCCAAATATAATAAGAACAGTTAAGTCTCGTAGACTGCGAAGGGCAGGACATGTGGCACGAATGAGAATGAAAGACATGCGTGGAAGCTTCTTGTAGGAAAACCAGATTGAAAACGCCCAGTGGTAGACCAACAATGAGGTGGGAGAATAACATTAACTACGATTTGAGTTAAGTAGATTACACAGGAAATGATTGGAAAACATTAGCTCAGGATAGGGATGTTTGGAGAACCTATGTCCGCGCGGACATGAACCTACGGGTTCGATAGTGCCAGTGAGTTAGTTATTATTTTACATTAAACAGAGACTAATATTGAAATTAATGTTTCCAGACAAACAATCTGTAGGCTGAAGTTATTATAGCTAGATAGAAAAAATTGCACTTGAGAACAGTCTGTGCTTGTTAAATAGAGCCCAAGTTTGTCTTTATATAAGAGAGAACTAGAGAATGCTTTCCATGTTTAAGGAAAAGATGCACGTCTTGAATTGGACAAGTATAAGGACTTGAGTCATATGACGTAGGCTACTGCGCATATTGTTAGCGAAGACCAATTTATTTGTCATGCTATGGTACGTTAATAGTATTGTGTTCAATTATACGTTGACATGGGAAACAAGGAAGGTACTTAAAATCTTACAGTAATGGACTACCATATCATTTCATGCCAGAGTGGAAAAACACTGTCACTTCTCACAAAGCCTCTGCCCTTCTCACGATCAATGCATATATATATATATATATATATATATATATATATTAATCCATAGTAATTCTGCCCGAGGGCAGGTCCTTCAATGCAATCATAGCATTTTCATGCTATGCATGTAGCTTTACAAGGGAATTCTAGGTGTGGTAGCTTCCCGTTGCTTTCCACACCGGTGAAGCATAATGATAAGGATGATGATGGTGATGATGGCCGTATGATTTCGGGGACCGTTTGGGCCTTAAAGTTTTCCTGACATTTGTCTTACAGGTGAGGAAAAAAACCAATAAAAACCTCACCCAGAAAAACTGCTCCGACCGGGGATCCAACCCGGGCCCGCTGCGTGACAAGACAGCACGCTACCTCGAGACCACAGCGGTGGAATATATATATATATATATATATATATATATATATATATATATATTATATGCGTGTTATACTAGCCACTAAATGGCAGTTGGACCGATGTCCCGCTGCCTCTCGTGAATTGAGAATTATATATAGGCCTATATATAATTATATATATATATATATATATATATATATATATAAGAATAATAAATATTTGTGTTAGGATTATTGAGTAGCTCAGTTGGTAGAATAGTAACGTGAAGAGTTAAAGGTCTCGGGTTCAAATTCCGGCACAGGCATTAATTTTCTTTTCATGCCATAATTGGCCTTCATGGTTAAATGTCACAAATTTAGTTATAACGTCTAGTGTACAAGCGTTACTGCTATATGGTAAATATTTGTAGTATGAATTGCTTACTTGTTATGTGCATGTGAGGCCAGCAGCCGTCTGTTTGGTCAAGGATTTTTTAGGTCTGTGTGTCGATGAATTTTAGGGAGATCAGTAAGTAACTGACTTACTGGCACTATCAAACTGGTAGGTTCATGGCCGTGCGGACATAATCTCTCCATACTTCCCTATCTTCAGCTGATTGTTTTCCCATCACCCCGTGTATAATCTACTCCCTCAAATCGTAGTTATGTTATTCTCCCACTTTATTCTTGGTGTACCAACTGGACGTTTTTCCCTCTGGTTTTCCTGCAAGAACTTTCTATGTCCTTGTTTCATTCCCATTCGTACCATGTGTCCTGCCCATCATAGTCTACAAGACTTAACTGTTCTTATTATATCTAGTTTCGTATAAAGATCACATAGCTCACGGTTATGCAGTCTTCTCCATTCGCTTGTCTGTTCATCCCTCTTTGGTCCAAAAATTTTGCTAAAAACTGTATTCTTTATTCTAATGTATGACACCATAAAACGAAATCTCAAAGGAACTAGAAAGGAGACACTTTTAAAATTTTATAAAACAACGGCGGTTCCAATATTGTTATATGGTTCGAAACACTGGGTCTTAACCGAAGAAACAGGAACGAAGAATATAAACGTCAGAAATGAGGTTTCTGAGAAGTGTGGCTGGCTATAGGCCTACAATAATAGATCTAAAACGAAACGAAAATATACGAAGAGAACTAAATATATTTAAACTATTAGATATAATTGCATAATACAGAGATGAATGGATGGACCACATCATTAGAATGGATAATAATAGAATTCCGAAAGAGATTCTTCATTACAAACCACTAGGACGAAGAAATGTAGGAAGACCCAGTAAAAGATGGACGGACTAATTCTAGCATGAGATCGGAACAGATCTTAAGATATAATCCTTGATGCTGATGATGATCATTATCATCATCAACAACAACAATCACGAATTAAGCCCATGTGGCTTGTTCCGGTCTCATAGATTCTCATTCAAAAAGTTGAATCCATCTCTTTTTCGGTCTACCAACATTTCTGTCTCCTTTAGGTTTGTAATTATGTACAATTTTTTACATGCGTTTATCTTTCATTCTTTGAACATGTTCTTTCCAGTTTTTTCTAGATTATTTTATTTTATCTAAAAGTTTAAAAATATTTAGCTAATTTCTAATATCTTCACTTCTTGTTTTATCTAGAAGTTTGCAGCCAGCTACACTTCTCAGAAATCTCATTTCAGCTGCTTCTATGATCTCTTCTCTTTTAGTTAAAACGAAAATTCACTACTTTACAATAGTAAGGAGACGGCCACTGCTTTATAAATTTTAGCTTTGTTTCCTTTATTGTGTTTTCAAATATTCTTTTAATTGTGCCAAATAATATAATTTTTTTTTTTTTTTAATTTCAGGATTGTTTCTGTTATAGCCAATACATAGGTATCCTCAACCAAAATATACAATTTTTTTTCTTCCACTCTTGCGTGTCTGCTTCTGTCATATTTCTCTTCTTCGTGTTGTCTTGAATTTCCTTTACCCGCGTTGGCTTTGGTCTACCACGTTTTCCTTTTCCAGAAGATATCTATTTCAATATTTCTTTGTTTGTTTCTGTGTCCCTTCTTCTCATTATATGTCCGTACCATTTTAGTTGGATTTCTTCAATCTCTTGTACAATATCCTTTTCTACATTATTTCTGTTATTGTATTATTTTTTTTTATTTTGTCTAATTTTGATATTCTTGCCGATCTTCTTAAGAAGTCCATTTCTGTAACTAATAATTTATTTCTGTGTTTTTGCTTCAACGTCTATGTTTCCGCACCATATAATAAAATACTCTTCTCAATTGTGTTATATATTAATAATTTAGTAATTTTGATTATATTCCTACTCCATAAAATAGAATTTAATAAGCTTATGCCAATAACTTTCTTTATCTCTATTTTTTTCGATGTCTAAATCAGATGATCCATCTTTTTGAATTATTGATCCCAAAAACTTAAAATATTCGACTGTTTTAATCTTTGTTAAATGTATTAAGTTTGTTAAAAATATCTTCATTTTTAAAGTAGGAGGTTTCATAACCCAGATATTTAAAATGGTTCACTTGTTCAATGGGTTTTCCTTCCAGAAATATTTTAGCTCTTACGGTATCTGATTCTGATGATGATGAACTTTATTCTCAAATACTCGTAATCTTTAAAAATCCTTTTCCCTGGGTGGCGTGGGGCAAGTTCCTACAGAGAGAGAGGTTAAAGAAAGAGAGGTAATGAAATGAAGGTCCTGGTTGAAAGCGAAAGGTCTTCTCCTGAACGCAGGAAGTCAATTGGCAGGCAGGCACGTGTAATTTACTGTAGCTTTAGGGGTGTTTAGATTTGAAGAGCCTGGATTACAGCCCTCTCTATAATTTTATATCCACTTCCCCGTTCTGAATACATTCACCACTCAATACTGCCGCCCCTAACAACCATTAATTTGCCAAATAAAGAACAGTTGCCTACCCTAATGGATAGGTTACAATGGCGGCGCCACCGTCGCTTGTCGATAGTCATTTCGTTCCCACAATGCACTGTTGTTTGTCAAGTCATGTACTTGAGGGTGTTCATGATAGTTTTATTATGTAACTGCAAGCTGTGTGCATCAGTGAGCTATGTCTCGGTGCGTTTATTTTTGAGCATTGCTGTACTCATTTGTATTCATTTCGCACACAGTCAAGAGGCGTTGACAGAAATGTTATTTGAGTTTTACTTTCTTCTTCCTCCTCCATCTTTCTCTACTTATCCCTTTCATCTTCTTCCTAATTCATTTTTCTTTCTTTTCTTTAAGAGTTTATATTCCACATATTCATCATTTTATCTTCCATTCACTCTTTTTTCTTTCTTTTTCATTTCCTTTGTGTCTTTTCTTTCCTCCAGTTTGTCAAACGTTAAATAAATGTTTAAAATCAATATAAAAAAGCATTTATATTGCAATTGTGGGGCACGACGCAGCGTAGTTGGTTAAGGAAATACGCTATAAATCGGAAAGTTGAGGATTCTAGTCCCGGTGGGGTCATTTATTGCTCGTATCAGTTATTAAATGTGGCGGACCGCACTGAAAACGAAATGGTGCGTAACGGTTATTATTAGGTAGGCTATATTGTGAAATTCTAAAAAATTAAGTAATCTCTTCTCGTTATTTTTCTTCTGTTTCTATTAAAATTATTAAATGAATGAAACCAATTGATGTACGAGTATTTTATAGGATACATTTTCACACCTTCTTGTGACACCATGCCCCTGGGGTCGACTCAGCCTATAACGGAAATGAGTTCTGAGGGTAAAGGCGGCCATGACGCAGGGCTGAAAATCCGGCTGGCATCATGTGCTGATTATTTAGAATAAGTGGGAGCTTAACCTACTACCCCTAGGGTCTCATATGGCCTGTAGCAGGATCAATTTACCTAGAATGCAATAGTCAACACAAAGGTCCGCAACTTTTTTCTCAAATAATCGTAATCATTTCTCCTCCCTTAAAGTGAGAGTCTCTGTTTCACATCCATGTAACATAACTGAGATAATAACAGATTTATATAGGCCTACTGTAGGCCTATTTCCATTTTAACGTTTTTAGAGAAGTTCGAACGACAAGAGTCCCTGTATTGCATTATGATGATGATAATAATAATAATAATAATAATAATAATAATAATAATAATAATAATAATAATAATAATAATTACTTAATACTTAATACGGTTTTCCACTTTATAGCAGTTCGCCCTTAATTCCTGCTTTCCAGAGATTCCTATCTTCCCATTGTCCTTCTTCCATACCCCTCTTCACCATGGCATCATATATTCACTCATACCATGTTCTTCTGCTTTCCCCCCTCTTTCTTCTGCCTGGCAATATCCCATCTAACACCCGTTGTACGTGTCCATACCACTGTAAAGCTCTCTTTGTTATCCTATCGATAACAGTTTCTTGTGCATCCATTTCTTGTCTAATATAGGCTATATATTTCTAATATGTTGTAGCCTGGATTTTCTCATACTTCTCTGTAATTCATCCATTTCTGTCGCTAAGACTTTTTCTCCATCCTTTCGTTTATTGCCCAGTTTTCTGATCCATAGCCTATGTAGGCCTAAGTATACTTTCTATTATTGTTTGTATATATATATATATAATATATATATATATATATATGTCCACCGCTGTGGTCTCGAGGTAGCGTGCTGCCTTGTCAGGCAGCGGGTCCGGGTTCGATCCCCGGTCGGGGCAGTTTTTCTGGGTGAGGTTTTTATCGGGGTTTTTCCTCACCTGTAAGACAAATGTCAGGAAAACTTTAAGGCCCAAACGGTCCCCGAAATCATATGGCCATCATCCATATCATTATCATCCTTACCATTATCATTATCATCATCATCCTTCACCGGTGTGGAAAGCAACGGGAAGCTACCACACCTACACAATTCCCTAGTAAAGCTGCAAGCATAGCATGAAAATGCTATGATTGCAGTGAAGGACCTGCCTTCGGGCAGAATTACTATGGATGGATATATATATATATATATTTTTTTTCTGATCAGATTTCTATTCCATAAAAAACCATTCCGGGATCTAATCGCTTTCTTGCACAATTTACTCTGTTAATAATATATTTTTCACAAGTGGGCGTATCAACTTTATCTGTAATAATAATAATAATAATAATAATAATAATAACAATAATAATAATAATCAGGAACGAAGAATAGAAACGTCAGAAATTAGGTTTCCGAGGAATGTGGATGGCTATACAACAACAGATCGAAAATGAAACGAAAATATACGAAGAGAACTAAATATATTCAAACTATTAGATAGAATTACACAATACAGAGATGAATGGATGGACCACATCAATAGAATGGATAACAATAGAATTCTGAAACAGATTATTCATTACAAACCACTAGGACGAAGAAATGTTGGAAGACCCAGTAATAGATGGACAGACCAATTCTAACATGAGATCGGAACAGACCAGCAGGTATAATCCTTGATGCTGAATAATAATAATAATAATAATAATAATAATAATAATAATAATAATAATATATTATTAGGCCTATTGTTATTATTAGGCCTATTATTATTATTATTATTATTATTATTAATCAACTCTCACTTTCTGAGATGTTGTTCTTGGTATTGATTGTTCAGGTTGTTCTCATGGTATTAATTAGAGCGGCTGCCCCCCAGTCGGCGCCACGGTGCCGCTCCGCCCCCCTAATGAAACGGTCCGCTCCACAAAATGTGTGTCACTGCAAAAAATGATATAAAAGTAGTTGCAGCTGCATCCCCGCGTTAACTGGGAGTTAATGGCGCGTAGATAAATGCACTAAATGCAACTGCGACTGCACAACGAACAAATTAAGAGAGAAACTCTGCGAGAGGGAGAGAACAATGAGAACTGAGTCCTGTTAAACCGCGAACTCTTACATCCGGGGGAGAAACCCCACCCCCCATTGAATCTACTGCCATCCTCTACTAACATATACCTTATCAGATATCGGTAACTTATCAGTTATCAGTAGAACTAAGAATTTTATTATCTAATATAGGCTATAAAAATTAATGTTTGTTTGTTTGTTCGTTTGTTCGTACTTTATGCGCGGCCATACCGTTGATCCGATTGTGATGGAACTTTTTGCAAAATATTCAGGAGATTCTCAGGATGAACATAGGCTATAAGGGAGTTGTGATACTCAACTGCTATACCCTTAAATATCGCCCTTTGTAGTGGAAAACGTGATAGAAGTAGTTCTTTGGACGCTTGTGTGGCTTACGCTGCCTAAACCATAACAAATACACGAAATTAATGTAGGCCAAGAAGATCGAGACAAGTACGGTTACGTAGATTCCTGTGCAAGCATAGCAGCACATGGCGGGTATTCTTTTACGGATAACTCTCAATAACGAATTTTGTCTTTTGGCTCATTTATGCCAAGAAGATCGGAATAAGTAGTTTTCCGGGCAACACCGGGTAATCAGCACGGGAATCTTAAAATAATTACGATATACATTTAGGCTATCCATCCATAGTAATTCTGCCCGAAGGCAGGTCCTTCACTGCAATCATAGCATTTTCATGCTATGCTTGCAGCTTTACTAGGGAATTGTAGGTGTGGTAGCTTCCCGTTGTTTTCCACACCGGTGAAGGATGATGATGATAATGATAATGGTAAGGATGATAATGATAAGGACGATGGCCATATAATTTCGGTGACCGTTTGGGCCTTAAAAGGTTTCCTGACATTTGTCTTACAGGTGAGGAAAAACCCCGATAAAAACCTCACCCAGAAAAACTGCCCCGACCGGGGATAGAACCCGGGCCCGTTGCGTGACAAGGCAGCACGCTACCTCGAGACCACAGCGGTGGACATATTTAGGCTATAATCATTTTTATTTTTACTTATTCAACTAATCATAAGAAGTACAATAATTTTTTACTTTTAGCTCATTTATGCCAAGAAGATCGGGATGAGTAGATTCCCGGACAACGCCGGGTAAACAGCACGGGGGTACCTAAAAATAATTACTATATATTTTTTCCTTATTTAACTAAACATAACTTATTTAGGCCCTAACTAAACAAAAAAACACATTGGTTTTCGTATTTTAGCTCATTTATGTCAAGAAGATCGGGATGAGTAGATTCCTGGACAACGCCGGGTAAACAGCACGGGGTATCTAAAAATAATTACGATTTCCCCCCCCCTTATTTAACTAAATATAACTTATTCAACTAAACATAAAACACATCGATTTTCGTATTTTAGCTCATTTATGCCAAGAAGATCGGGATAAGTAGGCCTAGATTCCCGGGCAACGCCGGGTAATCAGCTCGAGGTATCTAAAAAATATAAAATTATAATTATTTTCATCCAACTTATTCAATTAAACATAAAGGCACATTAATTTTCATTTATTTAGGCGTAGCAGCGCACGGTGGGTATTAGCTAGTAGTAGGCCTATAGGCTATATATTTTTGGTAAAACCGAAATGTTTCTTAAATAGACCTATATGAAGGGCTTAGGGCATTAACATGATAAGTCATATATTGTTCTTTCTGAGATATAATGATTTTAATGTTTCAAAAATTTATAAATACTAATTGGGCCATATTGTTATTAATACATTGTGTGTCTATATGATATGTTTTAACTCATCACTGGCGCACTTACAAAAATGATTTTATGGATATTTCAATACATTTATTTGCTTTTATGTGGAGATATCTAATTTCTTAACAGAACATGGCTTATCATTTACTACCCTAAGCCCTTCATATATAAATAGTCTACTTTTGTAACTAACTCACTGGCACTAGGCCTATCCAAACCGTAGGTTCATGGCAGCGCGGACATAATCTCTCCATATATCCCTATCCTGCCCTAATGTTTTCCAATCATCCCCTGTATAATCTACTTCCCTCAATTCATGGATAATGTTTTTCTCCCACCTCATCCTTGATCTATCAAATGGGCATTTTCCTTCTGGTTTTCCTACAAGAAGCTTCCATGCACGTCTTTCATCCCTATACGTGTCACATGTCCTGTCCATCGCAGTCTATGAGACTTAGGTGTTCTTATTATATGTGGCTTCCTATACATATCATTTAGCTCACTATTAAGTAGTTTTCTCAATTCACCTGTCTGTTCATCTCTTGTTGGTCCAAAAATGTTCCTAAGAGCTTTATTTTCAAAATACTCGTAATATCCTTTCCTCCCTTAAATCAAGAGTCCATGTTTCACATCTATATAATATAACTGGGAAAATAACTGTTTTATAAATATTTTTATATATAGGCTACTTATGTATAAATGCTTTTATATAAGCTAAAAACAAATTGAATTAAAGTAGGCCTACTTTGTTAAGTCACATGTATGAATTTGGGTCATTTCTATGGGACAGAGCGTATTATAGCAATTTATTGGTCATATTCGTCATATTTTCACTCTTTTGAGAAGTAAATATCTTTTTTTGCACGATTGTGCATTCTATCGTACTCGCAGCAATGACGAACATGTTTGAAAGTTCAGTTTCCTAAATTTTGGGATTGCCAACCTATAAATAACTAAATAATTATACTGTAATAATACAAATTACCTACCTAGTGCGGGAAGTAAAACCACTGCCCTTTTTGTATACAATGTAGGCCTACAATGTATATATACAAAAATATATCCAAAAGGTTGTGTAAATATACATTAGGCCTATATGAAACAAATCACTGCATTTTAAATGAACCGAACATTATTTGTAACAATATAAAACAATAAATTCGTTCTTTCCGCCATTTTATGACTGATAGGTGTCACGACCTGCTGTAATCTCAACTAAATTAATAATTAATTATAATAATAATAATAATAATAATAATAATAATAATTAATAATAATAATAATAATAGCAGTTTTATTTTACCTGGGAGAGTTAAGGCCTTATGGCCTTGTCTACCACTCAACCAGGTTAAAAAAATACAAAAATGATTCTTACATATAATTACAATAAAAATAAATATTACATAGTATATCTACAATATAGCCTAATTATTATTTACCAAATATTTTGATTTACTCTAGATTTAAGTAATGAAATATAAAATATTCAAGATATAAAAATGAGAAAAAAACTATTAATGGCATAGATTAAATTTAACACTCGAAAAAAATTAATTATTTTACAACTAGACTAGCACATGTCTATTTAAGTTATATGGGAGAATTTTAAAATATACAATTACAGTTTTCTCAGTAAAAAAAATAATTTGATTCCATAAACAAAACATCGAATTGGTTAAACAGATTTTGATGGAATGTTATTATCCACATGAGTTTGTTAATCAATAAATTAAGATAAAATTGAAAACATAGGAAGACAGAAAAAAACATCTATGGAATTAGATAAAATGAATCAAGATGTTGAATAACACAGTTTTAATTTGAAATGACCTTATGTAAAAGGTTTAAATGAAGGATTGGAAAAGAAATTGAAACCATTCAAATTTGATTTTGCTCATAGTGTTCCTAACAAACTTGAAGGAAATTTAATAAAAACTGGTAAAGATAAAATTGATAGGAATAAATTCACAGATGTTGTATACAAAATCCAGTGTGGTGATTGTGAAAATTATTATGAAGACCAAACAAAAAGATTTCTAAGAAGAATAATTAAACATAAAAAGAACATCAGTGCACCAGGTGCAGAATTTTCAATAATCTATGAACACAGAATTAATCAAAATGATGAAATGAAATTGTATTACATGAAAATTGTACACAAAGAAAATAATTACCATAAAAGATTGATAGCAGAAATGGCCTTTATAAAAAAAAGAACAAAATAAAGCATTGAATAAACAAAAAGATTTAAGTGAATAGTGTGAAACATACGATTCCTTGTTAAAACATGTTTAATCATAATTGATTTTTTTTTATTTCTTCATTTATATTTGTAAAAAAAGATTTACAAAATTGCCTTGGTGATGGTAACTATGTATTATAAACAACCAAATGTCTTGAAAATTATCTCACACAAGGAGATTGAAACGTCGACTTGAATAAATTAATTTTTGGCTGTGATAACGGTTAATTGTTGTTGTTATTATTATAACTACTCTCAATTAATAATATTTATAAAAACATATTAAATAATTACAGTTTTAATAGATTAAATAAATAAGCATTTCATCGGGGTAACGGCGCCCCAACTTCAGAAGTGGGTTACAATTAAGGCCAAGAGAGAACACCAGAAATGTCGAAATGACAACCTAGTGCATTGAATAAAAAAATAGCATTTAATTGTTTAATTGTTACGGATTTCAATTGTTTCAATTGGCTGCTTCTTCTATACAATTCTCGAAGTTTAAAAAATAAAAGCCTTTGAAAAGCGGAGATAAATGAAATTATTTTAAATGTTTTTAATGGTTTAGTGGGAAATATACTATTATCAGCTATTGAGGATGTGATGAAAATAACAGAATTTACAGGTGAGTTAACATTGAGCATATATTCTATTCGTACGCTTAATTAAATTGCAAATAAAGGTTATATATCGGCTTCATTGAAAAAGCGTAAGTTTAAACGTATGATTAGGTAGGTCCATATATACGCTACTCAAAAAATTGAAGGAACACATGTTTAAACAAAAGCCACAAAATAAATATTGAAACACTTTAATTTCTGAGAGTCAGATATTTTGATTTGAAGTAACGTTTAAACCAGATTGAAGACCTTCTGGGTTTTATTATTTTTTCTCTGGATACGTTAGTGAAGTTCCAAGAGTTGCTGAAACCAAAGTGAGTGCTTATTGAGTATTTTTTAAAAACAGGTTTGAAGAATAATCTATGGTAGGAAATTGTTATTTTGTGTTCTCTGAAGCTAATAAAGAGCAGTGAGACATCTGAATGAAACATTAGTTGCACTTGCAGTTTCATTGATTGAAGATGGATGTTCCATTCGCCATGTCTCTAGAATTCTTGATGTCTACTCTTCCTTAAAGCATAGGCTGTGGAAACAATATAGAGAGACACGTGGATACCAGAGGCTGCCAGAGCTAGGTCGTAAGAAGAAGATTACAGAGGTACAGGATTGATTTCTTGTCCTATCAGCTTTGCGCAGACGAACATCTACTGCCAGAGATCAACAAAATGATTTACGAACAGCAACCGGGGGCGGTAATTTCTGATCAGATTGTAAGAAATAGGCTGAGAAATGCAAGGTTGAGGTCTAGAATCCCATTTCAAGCCTCTCGTTTAACACGACAGTACAAAGAAACCCGGCTGCAATTTGCTCAGAATCATATCAACTGGCAGCTTCGTAAATGGAAGTGTGTTCTATTCATGGACGAATCGAGATTTCGTTTTACGGGTTCTGATGGCCGTACACGTGTATGGAGACGTCCTGGTGAACGTTTAGATTCAGCCACAATTATTGAACGTGATAGATATGGAGGTGGTTCGGTTATGGTTTGGGCTGGGATTAAGTTACTATTGAGTCTCGGACAGAGCTTGTCGTTGTCTCTCAGCTCATGAATGCTGATGTTTACATTAATGACATTCTTCAACATGTCATAACCTTTGCTTATGTTATGGACCCTAATTTTCTTCAAATGCAAAATAATGCTAGATGTCATACAGCACAGGCTACCAGAGATGTCCTGCAAGAATGTCAAATTCGGCTGGTGGACTGGCCTACATGCAGTCCGGACCTCAATCCGATCGAGCATACGTGGGATAAGCTGGAAAAACTTGTTCGTAAGCATCCTGCTGTGCCACAGAACCTGGAAGAACTTCAAATGCACTCACCGAGGAATGGGAGATAATCTGGCAAATTTCTGTAGGAAGACTTCTGGGAAGCATGACCTGTAGTTGTAATGCAGTCATTGAAGCTCACGGAGGACACACTAAGTACTGACTGTTGAAATAACCATGGAAACATTGATTCCTAACATAATAAATCTCGAATTTCCACTTTGTTTTCTGTTACAAATAGGCTAATAATTTGTTCGTATTTCTAATACTCTACAATAAAACATTGTTTTAATATCTACTGTAATTTTATATAAATATTCAATTCATAATTACAAAATATCAAAAATTAAATTGTTCCAATATTTATTTTGTGGCTTTGGTTTAAACATGTGTTCCTCTATTTTTTAGTAGTGTATAATTTGTTATCATAAATAAATAAGAAATTGAAGTTACTAATTTTTGGTACAATCTTATCCTGTCTTATTTTCTGTAAAATAAGATATAACCTAAGAAAAAATTTCTATCATTGACGGTTCCGTACACAATTCACTCTTATGAGGGGGAAAAGTAGCACCACGGTTTCCGCAATAGATGGTGTCAGCGGAGTAATAGGGCTACCCTATGCAAGTTTGTTTACAGTACAACTGGAACTTAGCTCGGATACAGCATTTTAAACACTGGAAACGTCACTGCTCGTAGCAGTGGGCCCGGGTTCGATCCCTAGTCGGGACAAGTTCGTGAGGGAGATTTTATCGGGATTTTTCCTCACCTGTAAGACAAATGTCAGGAAACTTTTAGACACAAATGGTCATCGACGACAACCATATGGTCATCATTAATCGTGTCTTTATATATATTTGTAGCAGTGTTTCGTATCGATGTTGAAAGAGTAATGGTTGTGTCTTGTGTTAAATATTCATTTTGTCTTGGAGGTGGTTGGCTGGCGTCAAGCTAATTACTCATCCATCACTTTATTCTCAAGCACACGTAATCTTTTCTATTCCATTAAAGTAAGGGTCCATGTTCGCATCCATATAATATAACTGGTAGAATAATATTTTTATATATTTTCAGTTTATTTTATTTTATTGGTAAGTTGGAACGACAAGAGTCCCTGTAATGCATATTAGCATTAGTTTTCAGAATTAAGCCTATGTTTAATTTCTTTAAAAAAAAGTACTCAGGAAATGTTTGGACCGATAAATAGAATGTGGAGAATACGATACTACAGAGAATTATACGACAAATAAAATGAACCTGACTTTGTCACTTTTATTAAAATAAAGAAAATTGGAATGGGTTGGCCATGTACAAAGGCTATCAACAGACCGATCACCAAAAAAGGTGCTTACAACAAGTTTTTCCCATGGAATAGACGAGTTGGAAGGCAAAAAAAAAAATGGACGTATTGTATTGAGAAAGAAGGTGCAAACTTACTTAAGTGTCGCAACTGGAGGCTTCCTGCGCAAAATAGAAATTATTGAAGACAGAAGTTAAGGGAGGGCAACGCTCAAATTTGAGCCAATCAGTCATTGGATGGATGGATGGATTAATTTCTTTCTGCACCTCATTCTTATTTGTAATTATTGTTCCTAGGTAATTGTATTCGGCCACTCCAACATTTCCTTATCCTAGTGTGGTCAAAAAGTTCCAGTGTGTGTTCCACTGTAAGATTCCCTCTCGATCAGTTCGTGTCCCCTGTATGTGTCGGGTTACGTGGGGCATGTAAACGTATCTGCAAACGGAGAGGGTAAACTAAAGTAAAGATAGAAAAGTTTACTGTTTTGTTTTTATATGTAATATCTATATCGATTATACATTTGCAATTTAGAATTTTGAAAACAAAAATATCCCGCGCCGTAGCCGAGCGGTTAAGGTAGGAAGCCTTGGCGCAGAGCTACGGGACTTGCGCTGGTTCGAGTCTCCATGGGGGAAGAAATTTTCTCATGGTATTTCGGCCAGTATGGGACCGGTGCCCACCCAGCATCGTGAGGCAATTGGGTAGCTACAATAAGTAGCGGCTCCAGGTTGAGGAACCAGCTATAACGGCTGGGGGACTCGACATGCTAACCACATGTCACCCCTACACTGGCTGTTGATCATCTACCTCTGTGATTGACACATGTGGATGTGAAGGGCCAGCAGCCGGCTGGTAAAAGGGCAACCGCTGAAAAGTGGAAAGACCCTCAATCGGATCGGAAAACAAAAATATTAGGAATATTGCACAATACACTGTTTCTCCTTCAACCCAAATTGATTTGTCGCCAGAGGTTCCTGTCTAAAGCATCTTCTTCCCTCAAATCTCTAGCATCCATACTTCTCCTCACTCCATCTATCCAACGTTCTCCAGTTCTGCCTCTTCCATTATCTTCCCAATTACGGATCTTCTTTGGTATTCTCTCTTCTTCCATTCTTATGAGGTGTCCATACCATTTCAAACGTTTTTCTTCTATTTTTCTTTTCCAACTTGCATAATTTCCCTTATTGTGCTGTTTCTGACCTTATGTCTTCTTGAAATTCTTGTCGATCGCCTCCAAAAATCAATTTTTCTTGTTGTCTTGTTTTCTACTTACTGTCCAGGCTTCTGACCCATATAATGAAATGCTTTGTATCAGAACATGAAATATAGTTTTCTTTGTTCTGTATATTATACGCCTATTCCAATTATTCCAATATTATATTTCTATACCCCTTTTTTTAAAGAAAAACATACGATACAAATTATTATGTAATGAATTTGAAATTATTTTAATGTAAAATTGGAATAACATTTGAGCCCTTAAGTATTAAAATGGGCCATGTCCATTTTGTCACATTTCGAGAAAACTGATTTTTTTCT